>CM017573.1:19542756-20071273 GCA_007844125.1 Sinonovacula constricta | reverse complement strand
TTACCATTTGACATAGATGCCCATTTCCAAAACAGTCGCCCGAGCCCATTTTTGTCGATGCCCTAGATCTCCGAAAGGGTAAGTGATATTTAAAAACGGACACCGGATTCGTGTTCCGCACCCAAAATAACCCCCTGGGACATAGTTTGCGTGAAGGTTTGAAGGAAAGATTATTCGACCCAAAAATGACCAAAATTTGCAGGTCCGCGGTCATCGATTTTTTTCATTTTTCGATGAAATTTTTTTTTTCAGACAGATGTCTCCAATGTTGTTTCTAGGCTAAACTAAGGGTGCTGAACACGAATCCGGTGTCACTTTTGAGCTGTCTCTTACCATTTGACATAGATGCCCATTTCCAAAACAGTCGCCCGAGCCCATTTTTGTCGATGCCCTAGATCTCCGAAAGGGTAAGTGATATTTAAAAACGGACACCGGATTCGTGTTCCGCACCCAAAATAACCCCCTGGGACATAGTTTGCGTGAAGGTTTGAAGGAAAGATTATTCGACCCAAAAATGACCAAAATTTGCAGGTCCGCGGTCATCGATTTTTTTCATTTTTCGATGAAATTTTTTTTTTCAGACAGATGTCTCCAATGTTGTTTCTAGGCTAAACTAAGGGTGCTGAACACGAATCCGGTGTCACTTTTGAGCTGTCTCTTACCATTTGACATAGATGCCCATTTCCAAAACAGTCGCCCGAGCCCATTTTTGTCGATGCCCTAGATCTCCGAAAGGGTAAGTGATATTTAAAAACGGACACCGGATTCGTGTTCCGCACCCAAAATAACCCCCTGGGACATAGTTTGCGTGAAGGTTTGAAGGAAAGATTATTCGACCCAAAAATGACCAAAATTTGCAGGTCCGCGGTCATCGATTTTTTTCATTTTTCGATGAAATTTTTTTTTTCAGACAGATGTCTCCAATGTTGTTTCTAGGCTAAACTAAGGGTGCTGAACACGAATCCGGTGTCACTTTTGAGCTGTCTCTTACCATTTGACATAGATGCCCATTTCCAAAACAGTCGCCCGAGCCCATTTTTGTCGATGCCCTAGATCTCCGAAAGGGTAAGTGATATTTAAAAACGGACACCGGATTCGTGTTCCGCACCCAAAATAACCCCCTGGGACATAGTTTGCGTGAAGGTTTGAAGGAAAGATTATTCGACCCAAAAATGACCAAAATTTGCAGGTCCGCGGTCATCGATTTTTTTCATTTTTCGATGAAATTTTTTTTTTCAGACAGATGTCTCCAATGTTGTTTCTAGGCTAAACTAAGGGTGCTGAACACGAATCCGGTGTCACTTTTGAGCTGTCTCTTACCATTTGACATAGATGCCCATTTCCAAAACAGTCGCCCGAGCCCATTTTTGTCGATGCCCTAGATCTCCGAAAGGGTAAGTGATATTTAAAAACGGACACCGGATTCGTGTTCCGCACCCAAAATAACCCCCTGGGACATAGTTTGCGTAAAGGTTTAGAGGAAAGTATCCGCTAGGAAACAACACGCACAGGCTTTAGAGTTCTAAAATGTTTGCTTAGTACGACTTTGATTTGCCTTTCCCGATCTAAGGCAAGCTCTGAATTTTATTGCATGTCTACTTTCTTCATTCTGACAACATAGCTTATTGTCTAAATGATTATTAACCTTAGAACTACATTTAAAATGACAACTTATCTTATATTATCATATTTGACCATGGCCAATTCGAATCTAACCAACTGAACTTTGTGCCCAATCTGAGGATAACTCTAATTCTCCCATAATAATCTCTCGGACTATGTGTAAACTTTATTATTAATTAGCAGGGCGGGATTATTCAAGAACTCTCTAGCGTAATACTGCGGTCCCTGCAATCGTACCTACTTGAGTACGGTCCCTGGTTACATAGAAGTGTCATTTTTATTCATGAAGGGCGGGGTTATAAAATCTCTCGCTAGCATTATCACTAGGACTATGATCCCCAACCTTACAAATTTTAATATTTACTGTTTCTGTGCTGCATATTAAACAAAGTGGTGACATACCCCAGATGCTTATCTGACATTTTTATTTACGGTCCTTGAGGTGACACTAAATTGTCAATAACTTCCTTTAATAAGGGTAGCAGAACAAAGGATGATTATCTCTAGCCTGATGGCAAATAGATCTAAAGCTTTTTAAACAATATTCAGATTTAACATACTTTTACTAAAATTTCAAAGTAGTGAAAATGAAAGTTAATTATTTAAAATCTACATTTAAAGACCATCATTTTGATATAAGACAGTATAGATGATCTAGGACTGAGTTTTAAGATATAAGGCAATATGTATTTCAAAGCAAAATTTGGAAAACTATTATGCTGCATTTCATTATGGAAAAGCTGCTTCATAATAACTACATTGCATAATTTACTGAATGATTCAGGCTCTGTGGGTACAGTCACTTTATACTGGATAACATGAATGGACAAGTAACATAAAAATCATAGCCTATCTATTGTTATTGGCTTTTATTCATAGAACGACAAGTTCAATTTATGCAGAATTTATTTGTTTCACATCCAGTGATATCCATACAACATCCTGCTGCGTCTCGTTCTTTTGCATTAATTATCTGATATCGGAGCAGTAGCCACACATTTAAAAGTAAGATAGAGCACAGGTATTTTAAAAAAAATTATACATCATATGCGCAATTGAAAAGTCATTCTGCGCTAACAACTCAACAATTGAGATGAAAACAAATTGTGTCTGACTTAAATAATTGACACTTATATGTACATGTACCACACGGAATTCTACAACATGGTTAAGATTACTAAAATGAGTCAGATGTGATATAGATAAACATTGTTTTATTTCCAAAAAAATGTGTCTCTCATTTACTTATGTAAAATCATCATTTTTCATGTTTCATCTAGAACACATAGTGTGTGACTATATATACATCATACATGTATATGTAGGTCATATATTTCTCTGATTTCTGCCTTCACCCCTGTTAGTGTATTATTGTTTACAAGTAGTGTTAATGCTATCTTTTTATTGTAGCTACTTCCATTGATTGTTAGTGGGCCAACCCTGCATCTCAATATGGAGTGTGTCACCTTTATGCAGTTACATATTAAAGCCCCTGGTGCAGCCTTGGTTGTAAGGTAAAGCTCTCTTGATTATGCTAAGCACATATCAGCACCAACCATGACAAGTAACCTGGTATCAACCTTACCTGAAATGGTGTTATTGTGTCAGCTGTGTTTATTGAATACTATTACAGTGAAAGAGGCACTATAACTGTTTCAACATTAACAGATAACTAAAATTTGTGTTTTGTGACCAGCAAACAATCTGATGTTTAGAGAGCAATACCCATATGCACATATTAAGTACAGTCAAGGAAGAACCATCAACATATTGCAGGCTTCTGCTCCATCACATGTAGTGTATATATCTGTGTTCCCTTTAAAGTTGCAAGGCCTGTGTTCTTGCTCTTTGAGAGGAAAGTTTTGTTGAAATACTAAAGCAGTTGAGAATTTCAAAATAATATACAAGAAATATATATAAAAAATATTATAAGTTCTTAAATGTGCTTGTCTGTTCTTTTTTAAAGGGTTGACAACCAGGTTATAAACACTGAACAGTGTGAATTCCAGTGTAAAGGTCACTTTCACAAGGATGATCAGAGAATGGTAACTATTTTCAATACTAATTCTCATTCTTTCTAACATAAAGAACTGCTAAGTGATTAATACTTTCATATTAAATCTTTTCCCATATTTAATACATGCACTTGTTTTAAAAAAAAATTAGTATGCCTACAAAGTCCCAAATAGGACTTCGAATTATGTTTTCGAAAGTATTTTATGTCCGTTCAGGGCAGCATGTAGACATGACTATCCATGTGTCCATATGTAGAATGGGATAGTATAATAGTAGGACTCCGGAGCAGGTGGTCCATGGTTCGAACCTCGTCAGGTCACCTAGGATTGTTTCATTCAACCCAATTGTACGAATGGGTACATGTGAGGGTTATACGGGTCTTGCACATGTCTCAACTGCTAATATAGGATTGATGAATATACCCAATAATCATGCTGAAAGTGTCTCAGGCATAATGTTTACAGGTACAACCATATATAATACCATGATGTAGTCTACTTTTAAGCTATTGCTTGTTCAGCCAATATTACAGTATAACCATTGGTCATCCATGTGTCCATATGTGGAATGGGATAGTATAATTGTAGGACACAGGACTCCGGAGCAGGTGGTCCATGGTTCTAACCTCATCAGGTTACCTTTACTTACTTTAAGTAAGACATTTACCTAGAATTGTTGCATAATGTTTACAGGTGCAACCATATATAATACCAAGTTATAGTCCGACTGGCCACAATAGCTCAAGGGGTACAGCATCGGCTTGTGGATTGGGAGGTCGCAGGTTCAAACCCCGACCGGGTCAAACCAAGGACTTTAAAGTTGGTAGTAGTGGCTTCCCTTCTAGCGCTCGGGGCTAAGGGGACAGCATTACGTCTGACTCGTCGGTGTCAGTATAATAGACCGGCCTTGTTCAGTCCCTGGGCACCTCATAATTGCCCCTGTGCTATAATGATAGAAATGTCGCTGCACAGTATCAGCAAAAATGCCGACAAATCCCAAAGGTGCAAAGATGTCATATTTATTCCCTAAATATTCCTGACGGGAAACTCATTTATTCACCTGGATGAATTGGAACAATCTAAGGTAAATTTCTTGCAAGAGGAAATTAGCAATGGCCTGAACTGGGGTTCGAACCACGGATACAGTGATTCTGAGGTCTGCATTCTACCACTGGACTATCACATGCCTGAAGGTGAAGGTCATATTTAAGGGCATTATTTCTAAAGGTCGTTTTTTACGTGTATTAATCAAACAGCCATCTAACTGACATGAATGTGTACGGCATACCAAGGTCAAGGTCATATTTAATGTCATTACAGCTGCACGTGTGTATGTTAATTCCCATGACATATTTTAGGTAGGTTATAGGTAGTACAGTTGCTTTTATTCAAGCTGTTGCTTTTTCCGCAGACTTAATAAGGTTTTTTTACATGCTTACTGGGAATATTCGTCCAACCTGTATACTACTTAAACTAGCTCAGACAGAACATTGGATCTCATGAAGTTGTTAGGCCTATCCCTCGACTATCTTGCTCCTACTTTTTGCTAAAATTCTTCTGAAAATAAATGGAGTTCAAACACCTTTCTTTCCTGCTAACAGGTAGTGACATCTTGTAGAATGGGCACTATAGTGATTTCGATAATTTAGTTGTTTGTGCTTTGACAATTTGATCGTTTAAATAATCAAGTGTATTCTCGTACATGTAGACACCTGGATGTGGTGGAAAATATACATGATTTAAACCATACACCCCATGATTAAGAGTTGTGCCTCCGACCTATCACTGTACTATTCTGCTCCTGAAACATAAACATCAAATATATTGAATAATGTTCTTATCTTTTAATGCGAACTCAAGACCTAAAAGTGCAGAATATAGGATTTTGGTTCTGTGTATTAAAGGTTGAATTATTACAGCATACCAAGGTAATGAAGTTTTTGGGCCTTATATATCACCAACATTAGATTTTCAGCCTTATATGTTACTGACGTGAAGGTATTGGGTCTTATATGTTACTGAAAAGATACTGAAAATGGAAAGTAAAATGGCTCTCTAGACTCTTATATACCCTTTTCACCCTTATAAGTGTGAGTCGCCTGATGACAATATGGCATGACTGGGCGTTACATAATGTGTTAGGAGTTTATGGTATACTCTCACAGTGAAGGCATCACTATATCTGCATTGAGTCAGGGACATCTCTTAATAAATGAAAGATTATTAGTGAGATGATTTTAAAAATAAGCAAACACTAAAATATTTTTTTCACTACATGTAATTTGCATGACAACTATAATACCAACATGTTTCTTCTTTTTTTTTCAGGGCGCTCTTAAAGTTTGGTGATTCTCGGTCACAATATCCATAGGTAGAACATTTGTTTTTATTTTTAAATTGCAAAATTTTAGTAACTGAAATACAAAAAGATGCTTTTTTATTTTTTTATTTATTTTTTTTCATATGTACAGTGCAATGACACAGCTTTTGTTACTGTGGTTACTATAAATGGTGAAGGCAAATAAAAGAAATGTCTGTGTTGATCTGCTAAGGTGTTGTAGGTCTGCTTTAAGACCTTCCCACATGCAAGTTATTGCCTGACTGGATACAAAATCCATGAAGTGAGGGGGTCTGATTTTATTTGAGTCCAGATTTATATATCTTCAGGCATTCCTTTAATTGGCAGTGCATTAAACCTTAAAATTCCTGTACAGGATTATTGGGCCTTATATATTATCAACATGAAGTTTTGGGGCCTTTCATATTACCAATATGAAATTATTTGGCCCTATATATTGCCAAAATGAACTGATTGGGTTTTTTTTACAGACATGAAGTTATTAGGTCTTATTCATTACTGACATGAAGTTATTGGGCCTTATTCATTAACGACATGAAGTTATTTGGCCTTATTCATTATCGACATGAAGTTATTGGGTCTTATTCATTATCGACATTAAGTTATTTGGGCCTTATTCATTATCAACATGAAGTTATTGGGCCTAATTCATTAGGCGTTATTCATTACCGACATGAAGTTATTAGGCCTTATTCATTACAGACCTGAAGTAATTGGACCTTCTATATTACCAACATGAGGTTATTGAGCATTATACACCACCAGCATAAAGTCAAAATGATTTACATACAAGCGGCATAAAGTTATTGGGTCTTATATATTTCCAGCATGAACTTATTTGTAATTATATGTAACATGAAGTTATTTTATGGGATATATCACAGATATGAAGCTTTTGGCCTTTTTGACATGAGATTTTGGGCCTTACATGTTACTGACGTGAAGGTACTGGGCCTTATATGTTACTGACGTCAAGGTATTGGGCCTTATATGTTACTGACGTGAAGATATTGGGCCTTATATGGTACTGACGTGAAGGTATTGGGACTTAAATGTTACTGACTTGAAGGTATTGGGCCTAATATGTTACTGATGGGAAGGTATTGGGCATTATATGTTACTGACCTGAAGGTGTTGGGCCATATATGTTACTGACATGAAGTTGTTGGGCCATATATGTTACTGACATGAAGTTGTTGGGCCTTTTATGTTACTGACGTGAAGGTATTGAGCCTTATTTGTTACTGACATGAAGTCGTTGGGCCTTGTATGTTACTGACCTGAAGCTATCAGGCCTTACATGTTACTGACATGAAGTTGTTGGGCCATATATTTTACCATATGTACTTATTGGGCCTTATTTATCACAGGCTTTGGATTATTGCACCTGATGTATAAAGACTCAGAAGTTATTGGACCATGTGTCTTACAGAAATAAAGTTATTGGGTGTTGTTATCACCAACATGAAGTTATTGGACTTTATTAATTACCATCATGAACTGATTGGGCCTTATTTATTACTGACATGACCTTACTTGGCCTTATTTATTATTGACATGAGCTTAATGGGTCTTATATACTAACAACATGAAGTTGTTGGGCCACTGACGTGAAGGTATTGGGCCTTATATGTTACTGACATGAAGTCGTTGGGCCTTATATGTTACTGACATGAAGTCGTTGGGCCTTATATGTTACTGACGTGAAGTTGTTGGGCCTTATATGTTACTGACGTGAAGGTATTGGGCCTTATATGTTACTGACATGAAGTTGTTGGGCCTTATATGTTACTGACATGAAGTTGTTGGGCCTTATATGTTACTGACATGAAGTTGTTGGGCCTTATATGTTACTGACATAAAGTCGTTGGGCCTAATATGTTACTGACGTGAAGTCGTTGGGTCTTATATGTTACTGACGTGAAGTTGTTGGGCCTTATGTGTTACTGACATGAAGGTATTGGGCCTTATATGTTACTGACATGAAGTTGTTGGGCCTTATATGTTACTGACGTGAAGGTATTGGGCTTTATTTGTTACTGACATGGAGTTGTTGTGCATTATATGGTACTGACGTGAAGGTATTGGGCCTTACATGTTACTGACATGAAGTCGTTGGGCCTTATATGGTACTGACGTGAAGGTATTGGGCCTTAGTTGTTACTGACATGAATTTGTTGGGCCATATATTTTACCATATGTACTTATTGGGCCTTATTTAACACAGGCTTTGGATTATTGCACCTGATGTATAAAGACTCAGAAGTTGTTGGACCATGTGTCTTACAGAAATAAAGTTATTGTGTGTTGTTATCACCAACATGAAGTTATTGGACTTTATTAATTACCATCATGAACTGATTGGGCCTTATTTATTACTGACATGAACTGATTGGGCCTTATTTATTACTAGGGATGTCAAGGATACTAAATTTGGTATCTGGATATCCGTCGAACGATCCTTACGGATATCCGGATATAAATCTTAGTTAAATCGGATGTTGCAGTCGGATGTGTGCGGGGTTACCAACATTTCCATTAACATAATTAAATCGCCATTTCAATAGAAATAATTACCGTAAATCAACATTTCCATAGAAATCGGCACTTCATCATTTTAATAATTAATGAAATAAGAACAATAAAAACATTTGGTAATTTTAATTTACAATAAAATGAACAAATCAAACATATATCTGATCAATTGTAGCTCTGTCTCTTCTTAATAAAGCCGAACAAACGAAATTAAAGATAATAACCCTTAATCAAAATGGATAAGTCATAGCTTCAAACAATGGCTGTTAATTGGCAAATTATTTTACATATGCTTTATACATTTCTAAAACTGTGAAGTTCATCAACAAAATTAAAGATAGTATTCGCTAAACAAAATGGATCAGTAGAAGCTTCAAACGTTGGCGGTTAATTAGCATGTTATTATACATACCATCATGCTTTAGCACATTTCTAAAACTGTGAAGCCAAATATACGATACGGCGTGTCACCACCTGTCGATAATCTGTTACACCTGCGTATGCGTGAATGCACACTGACATGACAGCAAAAAAAGATAACTTAGCAAAATGGCCAAAACATTTAATTAAATGTTTATTTTTTTTTATTTTTAAGCGAATATCCGGATACCAAAGTCGATTCGTATATCTGATGATTCAAACGGTTATCCGGGTATACAGATATATGTTGACATCCCTATTTATTACTGATATGACCTGATTGGGCCTTATTTATTACTGACATGAACTTACTTGGCCTTATTTATTACTGATATGAACTGATTGGGCCTTATTTATTACTGACATGAACTTACTTGGCCGTATTTATTACTGATATGAACTGATTGGGCTTTATTTATTACTGACATGAACTGATTGGGCCTTATTTATTACTGACGTGAACTGATTGGGCCTTATTTATTACTGACCTGAACTGATTGGGCCATATTTATTACTGACATAAACTAATTGGGCCTTATTTATTACTGACATGAACTGATTGGGCCTTATTTATTACTGACATGAACTGATTGGGCCTTATTTATTATTGACATGAAGTGATTGGACTTTATTTGTTACTGACATGAACTTACTTGGCCTTATTTATTACTGATATGAACTGATTGGGCTTTATTTATTACTGACATGAACTGATTGGGCCTTATTTATTACTGATATGAACTGATTGGGCCTTATTTATTACAAATATGAACAGATTGGGCCTTATTTATTACTGACATGAACTGATTGGGTATTATTTATTACTGATATGAACTGATTGGGCCTTATTTATTACTGACATGAACTGATTGGGTCTTATTTATTACTGATATGAACTGATTGGACATTATTTATTACTGATATGAACTGATTGGGCCTTATTTATTACTGATATGAACAGATTGGGCCTTATTTATTACTGACGTGAACTGATTGGGCCTTATTTATTATTGACATGAAGTGATTGGACTTTATTTGTTACTGACTTGAACTTACTTGGCCTTATTTATTACCATCATGGACTGATTGGGCCTTATTTATTACTGATGTGAACTGATTGGGCCTTATTTATAACTGACATGAACTGATTGGGCCTTATTAATCATTGACATGAACTGATTGGGCCTTATTTATTATTGACATGAACTGATTTAACCTTATTTGTTACTGACTTGAACTTACCTGGCCTTATTTATTACCATCATGAACTGATTGGGCCTTATTTGTTATTGACATGAACTTAATGGGTCTTATATACTAACAACATGAAGTTACGGGGCCCTTTATATTACTGACATGAAGTTTTTGGCCTTATTTACTGCCAATATGAACTTATTGGGCCTAATATATATTGCAGACACAAAGTTATTGGACCTTATATATTACTGACATAAAGCTGTTAGGTGTCATTTATCACCAGCATAAGCTTATTGGGCCTTATATATTGACATGAAGTTATTTATGCCTTATATATTACCAGCATGAAGTTGTTTGGCTTTACATGTTATCAACTTGAAGTTATTGGGCCTTATATGTAAGAGACATGAAGTTATTGGGCCTTATATGTAAGTGACATGAAGTTATTGGACCTTATATAAATAATGTCATAAAGTGATTGGGCCTTATATGTAAGAGACATGAAGTTATTGGGCCTTATATATTAATGGCATGAAATTATGAGCCCTATATGTTACCAACATACTTATTGGGCCTTATATATTAATGGCATGAAATTATGAGCCCTATATGTTACCAACATACTTATTGGGCCTTATATATTAATGGCATGAAATTATGAGCCCTATATGTTACCAACATACTTATTGGGCCTTATAAATTAATGGCATGAAATTATTGGGCCTTATATGTTACCAGCATGAAGTTATTGGGCCTTATATATTAATGGCATGAAGTTATTGGGCCTTATATATTAATGGCATGAAATTATGAGCCCTATATGTTACCAACATACTTATTGGGCCTTATATATTAATGGCATGAAATTATTGGGCCTTATATGTTACCAACATAGTTATTGGGCCTTATATATTAATGGCATGAAGTTATTGGGCCTTATATATTAATGGCATGAAGTTACTGGGCCTTATATATAAGAGACATGAAGTTATTTGGCCTTATATGTAAGAGACATGAAGTTATTGGGCCTTATATATTAATGACATGAAGTGAGTGGGCCTTATATGTAAGAGACATGAAGTTATTGGGCCATATATATCAATGACATGAAATTATTGGGCCCTATATGTTACCAACATACTTATTGGGCCTTATATATTAATGGCATGAAATTATTGGGCCTTATATGTTACCAACATAGTTATTGGGCCTTATATATTAATGGCATGAAGTTATTGGGCCTAATTTGTAAGAGAGACAAAGTTATTGGGCCTTGCATATTAATGGCATGAAGTTATTGGGCCTTATATGTAAGAGACATGAAGTTATTGGGCCTTTTTTATGTATTAATGGCATGAAGTTATTGGGCCTTATATATTAATAGCATAAAGTTATTGGGTCTTATATGTAAGAGAGACAAAGTTATTGGGCCTTACATATTAATGGCATGAAGTTATTCGGCCTTATATGTAAGAGACATGAAGTTATTCGGCCTTATATATTAATGGCATGAAGTTATTTATGCCTTATATATTACCAGCATGAAGTTATTGGGCCTTTTTAGTACTGAAATGCAATTATTTGACTTTATATATTCCCAACATGAACTACTTGGGCCCTATGTAATACCAGCATAAACTTATTGGACATTTTATATATCCAACAAGTTATTGGGCCTTATATAATACTGGCAGAAACTTGGAGCATTGTATATTACTGACATGAAATTATTTGGCAAAATATAAAACCAACATAAAGTTATTTGGCTTTACATGTTATCAACTTGAAGTTATTGGGCCTTATATGTAAGAGACATGAAGTTATTGGGCCTTATATGTAAGAGACATGAAGTTATTGGGCCTTATATATTAATGGCATGAAGTTATTGGACCTTATATGTAAGAGACATGAAGTTATTGGGCCTTATCTATTAATGGCATGAAATTATTGGGCCCTATATGTTTCCAACATAGTTATTGGGCCTTATATATTAATGGCATAAAATTATTGGGCCTTATTATTACCAACATAGTTATTGGGCCTTATATATTAATGGCATGAAGTTATTGGGCCTTATGTGTAAGAGACATGAAGTTATTCGGCCTTATATATTAATGGCATGAAGTTATTGGGCTTTATATGTAATAGACATGATGTTATTGGGCCTTATATATTAATGGCATGAAGTTATTGGGCCTTATATGTAAGAGACATGAAGTTATTGGGCCTTATATATTAATGGCATGAAGTTATTGGGTCTTATATGTAAGAGACATGAAGTTATCAGGCCTTATATATTAATGGCATGAAGTTATTGGGCCTTATATGTAAGAGACATGAAGTTATTGGGCCTTATATATTAATGGCATGAAGTTATTGGGCCTTATATGTAAGAGACATGAAGTTATCAGGCCTTATATATTAATGGCATGAAGTTATTGGGCCTTATATGTAAGAGACATGAAGTTATTGGGCCTTATATATTAATGGCATGAAGTTATTGGGTCTTATATGTAAGAGACATGAAGTTATCAGGCCTTATATATTAATGGCATGAAGTTGTTGGACCTTATATGTTTCTGACATAAGGTTATTGTGCTTTATATGTTTCTGACATAAGGTTTTTGGGCCTTATATATTAGTGACATGAAGTTATTGGGCCTTATATATTAATGGCATGAAGTTATTGGGCCTTATATGTAAGAGACATGATGTTATTGGGCCATATATATTAATGGCATGAAGATATTGGGCCTTATATGTAAGAGACATGAAGTTATGGGATCTTATATATTAATGGCATGAAGTTATTGGGCCTTTTATGTAAGAGACATGAAGTTATGAGGCCTTATATATTAATGGCATGAAGTTATTTGGCCTTATATGTTTCTGACATAAGGTTATTGCGCTTTATATGTTTCTGACATAAGGTTTTTGGGCCCTTTATATTAGCAACATGAAGTTACTGGTCCTTATATGTTTCTAACAAAAGGTTATTGGGCCTGATATATTAGTGACATGAAGTTATTGGGCCTTATATGTTTCTGACATATGGTTATTGGGCCTTATATATTAGCGACATGAAGTTATTGGGCCTTATATATTAGTGACATGAAGTTATTGGGCCTTATATATTAGCAACATGAAGTTATTGGGCCTTATATATTAGCAACATGAAGTTATTGGGCCTTATATATTAGCAACATGAAGTTATTGGGCCTTATATATTAGCGACATGAAGTTATTGGGCCTTATATGTTTCTGACATATGGTTATTGGGCCTTATATATTAGCAACATGAAGTTATTGGGCCTTATATATTAGTGACATGAAGTTATTGGGCCTTATATATTAGCAACATGAAGTTATTGGGCCTTATATATTAGCGACATGAAGTTATTGGGCCTTATATGTTTCTGACATATGGTTATTGGGCCTTAAATATTAGTGACATGAAGTTATTGGGCCTTATATGTTTCTGACATATGGTTATTGGGCCTTATATATTAGCTACATGAAGTTATTGGGCCTTATATGTTTTTGACATACGGTGATTGGGCCTTATATATAAGCGACATGAGCTTATTTACCTTTAATATTGATTACATGAAGTTGATGGGCCTTATATGTTTCTGACATAAGGTTTTTGGGCCTTATATATTAGCGACATCAAGTTATTGGGCCTTACATATTCCTGAAATGAACTACTTGGGCCTTATATATTACCTACATGAAATAATTGATCTTTTATATTGCCAGGATATTATTGGGCCTTTTATATTACTGACATGAAGTTATTGGACCTTAACTAGCACCAGCATAAGGTTATTGGGCCTTGTTTGTGAACATCAAAAAATTGTTGGGCCTCATATATTTCTGACGTGAAGTTATTGGGCTTTGTGATATTATTGACATAAAGTGATTGGGCCTCATATATATTGCCAAAGAGAAATTATTTGGCCTTATATTACCGACATAAACTACTCAGGCCTTATATATTACCAACATGAACTACTCGGGCCTTCTATATTACCAACATGAACTACTCGGGCCTTCTATATTACCGACATGAACTACTCAGGCCTTAAATATTACCAACATGAACTACTCAGGCCTTATATATTACCGGCATGAACTACTTGCGCCTTATATATTACCAACACGAACTACTCGGGCCTTCTATCTTACCGACATGAACTTCTCAGACCTTATATATAACCGACATGAACTACTCAAGCCTTATATATTACCAACATGAACTACTCAGGCCTTATATATTACCAACATGAACTACTCAGGCCTTATATATTACCAACATGAACTACTCAGGCCTTATATATTACCAACATGAACTACTCAGGCCTTATATATTACCGGCATGAACTACTTGGGCCTTATATATTGCCAACATTAACTACTCAGGCCTTATATATTACCGACATTAACTACTCGGGCCTTTATATATTACCAACATGAACTACTCAGGCCTTATATATTACCGACATAAACTACTCAGGCCTTATATATTACCGACATGATTTTATTGAGCCTTTTATAGTAACAAGTTATTGGGCCTTATATATCGCTGTCTGTTTGGGTTTTACCGACTAGAAGTTATTGGTCATTGTATGCTATCGACTTGAAGATATTTGGCCTTATAAGTTACAGACATGCAGTTATTGGGCCTTATATCTTTGATTATCAACCAAGGTTGTGTGCAATTTATAAGCAATTCAAACAGGGGCGTCTGTGGCATAGTGGTAGAGTCGCTGATTTGTAACTCCTCTGACTGCATGTGTTCGAGACGAAGGACTTAATGTGGGAAGGTCTTCCAGCTGACTTGTGGTGCACAGGTGGTTCTACCCAGACATGTGTCTGGGGTATTCCTGTACCAAAAAGCAGGACGTAACTATAATGATCATAATTGGTTGCTGCAATGTATTTCAAAAACAAACAAAACAATACAAGCAATTCATCCTTGACTCCAGTGTGAAGAAGCCATTACTATCAAATTGTTAACTAGACACATTAGAAAGTATATACCCAGCCAACCCTCACACTTCCCACTGCCATATTTATTTTCACTGATAGTGTGAACATTTTACATCACTAGGCAGGACTTTCATCTTCATATGTCCGACATGTACAACATGTACAACAGGAGGAATGGTTTAGTGGGCGATCGAGGCCCAGGAGACATGATTATGGGCAAGATTAATAAGCAATTTTATCTAAAAAAACTGGGTTATTCTCAATTAATATCAGGATATGAAATTCACAAGCATTATAGTTCACCCTCTCTAAGGGCAAAACTATTAAATTAAACGTCTTCATACCTTTATTAAGTAGGTACCCAAAATTAGGTACTTTATAGGAAAGCACACTTTACAAACATTGGCTAAAACATTTTAAGTCATGTTTGGACAACATAACAGGTCATGATAAAATCTAGATGGATGTGCTGACCCTTAAACCAGGTCTAAGCAAGCAAGGAAGGCTGCTGTTTTACGTTGATCTTTTATTGCAGTATTTACATATTACAATATGATTTTAATGATTTGTCCCATTCATATTTCCATGAATGTATGTATTGACAGTGATCTTTAAAACAGACTGGGATTAATAGCCTGGTACGGTTTAAAGGTTGTCACTGACAGTTTGGTAATACATTTCATGTATATTCTGCAGGCCTAAAAGACTGCCCAAGAAGCCCTGTACCAGCCAGCACAGGGTATCGCCGAGGTCCTGTACCAGCCAGCACTGGGTATCGCTGAGGTCCTGTACCAGCCAGCACATGGTATCACTGAGGTCCTGTACCAGCCAGCACTGGGTATCGCTGAGGTCCTGTACCAGCCAGCACATGGTATCACCGAGGTCCTGTACCCGCCAGCACAGGGTTTCGTAGAGGTCCTGTACCAACCAGCACATGGTATCACCGAGGTCCTGTACCAGCCAGCACAGGGTATCGCCGAGGTCAAGACAGATGGGACATTGCGAAGAGGCTGCAAAGAGATCACTTGTCCAGAGCAGTAAATCGCCATAGGGCTAATCTTTGGCCGACTGAACAAACACCTTGCGATTTTGAGGTAATAAAACAAGTTTAACAGTTAACCAGTTTCACCTCATAAATAAAAGAATAATGTGCATGTACTGGACCTGGTAGCGCAATCAGTAGAGTGTTGCCTCCAGGTACAGGAGGCCCCAGGTCTGCGACATAGCAAAGTTGCTAAAAATGGTAGTGGTATAGCTTACTTGCTAATGCTCAAGCAAATATAAGTTAGTTCCATGACTGGTTGGCCCAGTGTCAGGATAATATGGACACTGTCTCCAGATTACTGATATACTGTTGGTGGAACGATAAACCCAATACACAGCTATGGGGCAAGGGAGAATACCCAAGCATATGAGAGAAACAGAAGTTATCCCAATTTATAAGCGAAATATACCACAAAATGACCTCAAATCATATCGACCTATCAGCCTCCTATAGCCAAATCAATTAAACAAACTCTTGGAGCCTTAATATCGGATCGAGTAGAGGAGTATGATGTCAGGGCTGAACTGTAGTGGAAATGGGTCCCTCTGAGGTAGTTCCATGGTTGCTTTCCAAGCCAGTTATCAACTAGCAACTCATGTCAATAAATCAGACTTTGCAATTCAAATAAGGGCCAAAGCACTGGAATTATTAGATTAAAGTTATTCAGTATGGTTTAGAAGATATACAGATGGAAGCAAATATCCAAACACTGGCATTATGGCTTCTGCCTTTGTCATACCCAGCCCAAATTATAAACACATAGATAGAATTACTGTTAAGACTTGTATCTTTATAGCAGAATTAAATGCAAGCATTTGGCTGGATACTCAGACAAAACACAAACAAATATTATTCTTTTAGACTTTTTGGCTTGATGAACATCTACCAAATTTTATAACAGAAGATCTAGACCCCTTAAATAATATTAAAATACTTAACCACCAGTGTCATGAGAAGGGTCACAAGATCAAACTTGCATTACAAATCTCTGGCAACGAGCACACCGATACGGCTGCCAAAGTGGACCTCAATAAGACACATGTGACTTGTATTACGAATCTCTGGCAACGAGAGCACCGATGTGGCTGCCAAAGTGGACCTCAATAAGACAGATGTGACTTGTATTACAAATCTCTGGAAATGAGAGCACCGACAGCACCGATGCGGCTGCCAAGAAAGACCTCAACAAGACAGTTGTGACTTGTATTACGAATCTCTGGCAACGAGAGCACCGACAGCACCGATGCGGCTGCCAAAGTGGACCTCAACAATACAGATGTGACTTGTATTCCGAATCTCTGGCAACGAGAGCACCGACAGCACCGATGTTGCTGCCAAAAAGGACCTGAACAAGACAGATGTGACTTGTATTACGAATCTCTGGCAACAAGAGCACCGACAGCACCGATGTGGCTGCCAAGAAGGACCTCAACAAGACAGATGTGACTTGTATTACGAATCTCTGGCAACGAGAGCACCGACAGCACCGATGCAGCTGCCAAAAAGGGCCTAACAAGACACATGTGACTTGTATTACGAATCTCTGGCAAAGAGAGCACCGACAGCACCGATGCGGCTGCCAAAAAGGGCCTAACAAGACACATGTGACCTGCCATCTTAGTTTATCCCTATCTGAAATCTACTCCATATGTGAATCATATCTTATAAAGAAATGTTGACACAAAACAGTAGTAGAGAATTGTATTCTAAATAATGGCAAACCACAACCAACCCCCCACCAAACACCCACCCACCCCCACCCCATTCAGATAATATCAGATTAGATAGAAGATACTAGACTAAGAAAAGCTACAATATTAATACCTCTATGTTGATCCCTCTTGTTTTACATATAATATTAACAATATAATATTAACAAGGAATTGGTGAGTTACCTTTCCTGCTTTAGTGTAGGGTAAATAAGTATTTACATCCAGTAGCCTTCCACTAAACTGACCAAATCTCTTATTGGTGACTATTTGTGACTTTTTGCTTTTAAGTCATAGCGTCTTTCTGCTGCCGTGAAGGGTTCATCATATAAGGCAAAAATGAATTTACTGAAAGTATTCACATCCATAAGCCTTCCACTTAACCTACCAAATCTCTTTATTTCCACCTTATAAACTAGAAAACATAGTTTTTGTGCACTTAGCAACAACATTAAAACTGTGGCATGCTTGGAAAATTATAATTAATATGACAATAAACTATGACTTCATATAAGAAAGCATTGAATGGATGGGCTCCCTGCAGAGCATCAATTTAATAAATTTTTGTTAAACGTGGTCAACAGGTGTGTATTTAGACAGGTCCACACCAGAATCGAACTGATAATTCAGTTAAGAATTGCACCTGCATGGACCTAATGCCTACACTACCAGAAGACTACAAACTTCATATTTGTTTATGTTTTAAATCTCTGTAGAATCATGTTTTGATCTATTTAAATTATAAAACATTAATTTGTATTTTTTTCCGGCGTATGTCAGGGTGGGCATCAGATTGCCTAGGGTGTCGAAAATTTGCTATCTACCATCTAACAATGCACAAAATATAGCATCTCAAGCTTTTACTAGTACCTATTTCGCAGCTACAAACAACTAGCTCTCATCAACACCGACATAGTCTTCACCCCAGAATATTGTGAGATTAGAAGATGCAACATTGCATGACTGACACCAAATGACCCTAAAACCCAGGAGAATAGATAGTTTCCACATCAGTGAAGATCCCTTAACTTGGCGGCCATCTTTGATGGCAACTTCCAAGGAATTTTCAGATGAATTGTATAGAAGCGTAAATTTTATTTTCTTATTATTTCTTCATTTGTGGTCCAAAAAATAAAAGCTATACACCATTGGAAAGCACTAGAAATTCATATTTTAAAGAATACAACATTTTTAAAATTGATAAATGCACAAAGAATTAATATACAGAAATAAATAAAATTAGTGGTTCATCCTTAAACAAAATGAACAGTGTATCATTTTTGGTTGTATTTTGTTTACCTTTTAAACTATCGAAATATAGTTTTGATATTTAAAATACTTCATAACAGCTGTTAAATTTGATATAAAATTCAGTAAAATAGACTGAAAAATAAAAACACAGTGGTGAGTTTAATACAGCACATATTTCCAGATTTCAGCCTGCATTAGCTTCTGCCTTCAAAGATGGCTGCCTTAAACTGTCTTATCAGTATCACATGGAAACCATCTATGCTTGACCCGAATGAATTGTGTAATTAATTACCTGATATTCTGCTGGAAATAGATAGTTTCCATGTGATGTCATCGACACTGATAAGACAGTTTAAGGCATCCATCTTTGTGGGCAGAAGCTAATGCAGGCCGAAATCGGGAAATATGTGCTGTATTAAACTCACCACTGTGTTCTTATTTTTCAATCTATTTTACTGAATTTTATATCAAATTTAACAGCTTCTATAAAGTATTTTAAATATCAAAACTATATTTTGATAGTTTAAAAGGTTAAAGAAATACAACCGAAAAAGATACACTGTTCATTTTGTTTTAAGTATGAGCCAATAGTTTTATTTATTTCTGTGTATTATTTCTGTGTGCATTTATCAATTGTAAAAATGTTGTATTCTAAAAAAACGAATTTCAAGAGCTTTCCAATGGTGTATAGCTTTTAATTTTCGAACCAAAAATGAAGAAATTACAAGAAAATAAAATTTACCCTTCTATACAATTCATATGAAAATCCCTTGAAGTTACCATCAAAGATGGCTGCCAAGATAAGGGATTTTCACTGATGTGGAAACAATCTATATAATAAAATCCTACACTTTCATTAAGAATAAACTCCAAAATTCAGAAAGTCTTTTTACAGACTACTACTAGATGACACTCAACTTCTGATTCCTCTCACACCACTATTTTTCTCCCTCCAATGTCATTGAAAATCTTCTTTAGTGGTTCCTCACACACACACAAATAACACAATGCACTTGTGTCCGCGCGGAACATCTCAGCCTCGAACCTCATACTGTCAACACAGATAGGCTTAAATGTACAAACCATGGCACATGCTCAGGCCACATAGTCTATCCAGACTGTTTATTTAAGCAAGGTTAGTATTTGGTTTGTTGAAAAGACATCTCGAGATGTCACAAATGTCGACAGAAGGTTTTTTATTATTTACTTTATTTATTTATTTATTAATTTAATAAGGTTCATAAAGATGTATTTGTATTTTAATGAACAAATTGTGTGTGCTAGTTATTGTATTGTCTTTTTGTTGTTGTTTATTTTATTTTTAGTCGCGATATATTCAGTATGTTGGCACTATAATTGATTTATATTATGAACAATAGCAGTGCATTTTCAGTACGATGAGTTAGTTCACATGTGCATAGCGTGAAATAATTGCTCGTTAACAGCCATAGACCATGAGAACTTGTTAAACCATACTGAAAACGCTTTACTATTGTAAAAAAGAATAAAAACAGTGCATAAATTCATAGTAACATTTATTTAATCAAAACCAGCCACAGAAATGGTAGCAAATTAAAACAATTTCAATTGAAGGGCATGTATGCAAATTGAAATAGTATTGAAATATATATAGAACCCACATGAAGTCACACTTAAATACATATATATTGTCTCTCACTGCTAAGAGTACTAATTTGATAGGTAGAGTTATATTATGATGTCACTGACATTTTATTTAACACATCAACACTGTTTATAATGAGAGTTAACTCAGTTGAGCTGTGAGTAAGCATGGTCACTGTTGTCTCCCTTTGATGTGCTTGGTTTAGGGTCTAGCTGGCCTCTTCTGTAATCTGACTGTACACTGTGGGTTTTCTTGAATTTTAAATGTTCCTGCAATTGTCTACCTTTCGATTGTAGCTTGCGCTTAATGGTGTCAGGTTTCTTTGAAAAATGTCTCTGGTACGTCTCTTCCCGTTGCATTTGGTGTAGGGATTGTGAGGTCTTCTTGGAAAGACGTACTCCTACTCAATCCAGCTTCGCGACCAAGCTGTCCGCCAAACCGTTATTTAGCCTGCGAATTGTTGAGCTCAGCCGTCCATGAATGTTTCTAGAAAAGTCATTGTTTTTGGGCAGGGAGACACTGATGGCGCGGTTCACTGCCTCACATTTCTGTGTGCTGGTACCAGATTTAACTTCTTCTATAGCACTTACACCTATTCTCATTTGTACAATGTCATTTAACAGTTTCTTGTCATTTTTGTCTAGATTGAGAGATGTGATCCTGTAACTGCCCAGGAAAACAGACCGGTTCCACCAGTTGTTTGTTACACCACCGGAGCATACGTATGAGTAGCGTCTGCACTTGGAGCAGTCTCCGGCATAACAGTTCACTGTGGCATCAAGAACATGGGGTAACTGTTTTTTTATAAATGTCATGTCTCCAGCATGTCTCTTTATCATTTCCTTCAGGATACAGCTGCATCTAGCCTTAATGTCCTGGCTGAGACCCTTCTGTTGCTCCTGTCTTTGGTCTCTGGTCCTTGCGCCTGGGAACATACCGTTACTAAAGTTAGCATTGTAACAGTACCGGAACTGAGCCTAACCGAGATGAATTGGGTCTGCCTGGCGTTCTACTTTCCACATAGGGTTGAGTAATCGCATGGCCTCAGTCACACCAGCAGCTGATCTGGAGTCGCCATCTGTTGTCACATACCGAACAAGAGCACTTTCAGCTGCTAGTGTCTGTCCAATAGATTTTCCGAGCTCATATTCTGAGAGTGGTGCCTGTCGATATGTATTTGCTGTACAGCCTGCATGACCGCCGGGGCATTCCACATGGTATCCTTTTCCCCGCAGCCAGGCACCTGTCCAGCAAAGCTTATTTTGCACTGCTGCAGCCAAGATGTACTGCCTTTCTGTCATTGTCTCACAGGCTACTGTGATTGACTGTGATGCATTCTGGCCTGACTTCTTCTGGCTCGGGATAACACTCGAATTGTATCGCCCGTCCACAGCAATATTAATAGAGTTCCCAGGATTTCCTCGTTTTCTGCTGATATCCTTCACCAGGCAAATCTTCTTTGACATGTCTCGATCGTTCAGTTCTTTGATCGCACTGCCCACAGTGTTGGATGTTTTCTGCATGCTACTTTTAGCTGGCGGTGGAATGTCCATACTTGCTAGTATGTACCGGAATTTTGAGTTCCCCATAGGTGCATCTTGTAGTCCTACAGCAAGACTCAGATTTGTTGTTGCTGGCTTTGGTCCCCTCTTAGATGACTCTGCCTCCTTGTATAGCTTGAATAATGGTGTAATAAAGCTGCAGTTGTTGCACTTGAATGACATCTTCCAGCACAGTCCCATCTTTCTTTCATCGGCCACAATCAGATTAGGCTGATAGCATTCAGTCGATTTCTGCCGATGACTTTCAAGTGCCACATTTATTGAACTCGCCATCTCTTGCTTGTCAACAAGTCTCATGCCGTGACAGTTACTGTTTTCTTCTTGTTTTGCTCCAGGTTGACTTCTTGATGTTCTTGGCCGCAGCAGCATGACATCTCCGCAGAGCTCGCTTCCATCTGCAGTAGGTCTGGTAGACACTAGAAATTCATCTTCAGTCAGCCTGATGACAGATCTCTTAGGTTCAGCATCAACATGGAAATGACTGTCAGACTTCAAGCCTTTATTCCAAGGTGAGCATCCCTTCTTGAAACCGAACGCCTTCTTCTTTCGATCGCCCCTTATACTTGGACAGCAGTTGTTAATAGCATGAAGGTGATTAATCTTCTTGTGATGAAATCAGGAACTGGGGCCCCCTTTTATATTGAAAATTTTCAGTTTGGGAATCCAGATATCTGTTTGAAGTCTTTTTAACTGAAAAAACAGACCTCCCATATGCTGGCATATGTTTTTGATGCAGAAGCATGTGCAGTGAACCTGCACTAAGCACCCCACCCCCCACTGTGCAGCCAGGCGGCCAGCCAGCCACCTGTGTTCCTGGACAGTGGCAGTCCTGTCTGGTGGCCATATCTTTTAAACCATATGACTTAAGATAAAAAGCAACCCATCATTTTAAAGGTTAAATGTATGCCTTTTATAAAGTAATGAATTTGACAAGACCGAAAGCTTTAAAAATTATATAATTCAGTTACAATGTTATGTAATATGATTTTTATGATATTTAGTCCACTTTTTTTTTTAAATTCAACTTGGTCATCTATGTGAGAATTACATTTTGTTTCAAGTAAATATTGAACAGAGCAGCAAAAATCTTTTTATTTGATGAAAAAATCTTTACTTTTAAGAAAGTTACAGCATTTTTAGTTTTGGTGCATTTCTACGTCAATGAGCCGACACATGGCGCCAAAGGTAAATAGACCTATGGTACATAATATTCTGTCAAGTCATCAGTTTACAAGATAATGACTTTAAACTTTCCAGGTCTTCTACATATATGTTTGGGATAATGTATGCAAAGTTTTACCAAATTTGAATGAAAAATACTGGCTAAATAGGAATCAGACTACAGTTATTTGACCTTGGTTGACCACAATAAGGAAGTGTTTACATAGTATATAGTGCATGTGTTAAAAATGTCTGATATAAATAAGTTGATGAATGAAAGAGATGGCAACATGGACATTTTTCAACAGAGTGGACCTTAATAAGCTGGTAAATGAAAGCATTGATGAAGATCTTATGTCAATTTGTCTATTTTCAGTGATTGTGTACATGGCCAAATTCACGTGGTTCCGGCGGATTACAGCCAAATGGTGCATGGTTGTACTTTGACTGGAAATTATGGGACCGGAAGCAGCTTGACCCCCAACTTTCTGCAGCTAGAATTTCTTCTCTTGGATGATACTAATGACAGCAAGTGACTCTGATTTGATTGGAGAGTTACCAACATGACCAGTGTCCACAATGTCTATAAAGAACATATAGTAAAAATATCTGTGGTCTAAGGCCATAAGGCCACATTCCAAACGAAAGGTGAAAGGCGTGTGTAAACAAAACCATTTAACAACGCTAGAGGCCACATTTATGGCCCAATCTTCATCAAACTTGGCCAGAATGTTTGCCTACATGAAATCTTTGATGAGTTTCGAACTGGATCACATGGGATCAAATGTAGGTCACTAGATCAAATCCTATAAAATGTTGCAGTCACCCCAAAGGCCACACTTATGACCCAATAATCTCCAAAGATTTCTAAAGTAAACAACTCCTAAATACGTGATGCCAGATTTATGCAAACAAAACCTGTGTCTTCAGGTGAGCAATTAAGGACCATCATAGCTCTCTTGTTTTACCATGTAGATATAAAATATTTGATTTCTGTATAATTGAAATATTTATAATAAATTGTAATAAAATGTTTCATAATTACAGCTGCTTGGCAAACTGTCTCTGGAGTCCTCCATGTGCAACTGAAAGAATGTGCCTTTCATTGGAGTCAGGCCATCTGGAAAAAAGTAAGTTTTTTTTTATAATCATTTATAAATATTAAGGACAAAACAATCAGAACATTTTTTCCAGCCAACTTCACAGTAGCATTTAGAAAGTCTCTATAATGTAGCATGTATTATTTACATACAATGCAGTGTTTGTTGTGAATTATCAGAAATGAAAAGTGGATATATATTAACACTGGTAAGTGCTATTATAATTATTATACTTATTCAGATAATTCGAAATTTTTCGCATCAAAGGTACAACCCTTCGGACTGTAGGAGACCTATATGAAGTGGTTGGCCACATGCTGTTTCATTAAGGCAATCTTCAGACTGCTGATGTTGCCCCCTACCTTTATCAGAGCGGCCTTCCAGCTGTTGCCACCTGAGACCATACTCTGCAGGAATATTTTTGCCACCAGTTGGTTGACAGTAGAGTGTTCGACGTTCGGGAATTGTTGATTTACTGACAGGAAGTCCTGACAAGTAGGAAGTCTGGAAGGTAATACTTCAAATTATCATTTATTGTAATAAATATAAATATGTTGCACTACTCATCTTAATCACTTTTAGTTGTTTAGTTGCACATTTATGATTGCATTGATTACAGATTGCCACTATTTTCAATTTTATTGGAAAATAACATTATACAGTATTTACATAGGCGATGAAACAAACACCATTACCTTGACAAGATGTAGCCTCAGGATGGCTACTTATATATATCAGGCCTTTTTTATGCCTTTTGGGGGATTGAAATTCAGCCCCGTTGACCTTTTACTCTTATCTTAACTTAGTCGCTTCTTTCCTTTTTCCAGGTTACCACGCCTGTATAAACTAGAAGACCAGTGGAGTGCCACTGTGCCTGCACTGCTTGATCCTCTTCTTGAGGAAACCAGGATGACAGTGGAGACAGGGTCCTGTTCCGAGTCCCGTCAGCAGAACCTTGCCATCCAGTGGGACAAACTGGAATCCAAACAGCTGGAAGTGCCTGCCTTTTTGTACAAGGTCGGAAGAGCATATGGGGTGCGCGTTTAAATTTCCATCAACTACCACAAAACAAGCATTATTGTTAACAATATCTTTAATATATCTCGATGGGTAAGAATTGTTAAATATTGGTTAAAATTGCCTAACACAAGTAGTATCATACTTAGAGATATTTATAACCTTAAAGTTGAAGACTGTAATAAGGGTTAAAGAAATTGGATTTTTCAGTTAAATGGCTTACTTTTTAAAATGATTATGGATGTGTATGTGAAAATCCTTACTGAATTCAGTAGAAACAATTCATAAAATTATTAAAGCAGTCATTTGTTTTGTGCAGAAATGGATTATTGACATAAACTCAAGTATTACTTGTATGACTATGTTACAAGTCTTACATTGTATTTGTATATAAAACAATAAAAACTTACATGAATATGAACTTATATGTATGTACTTATATGAATAGGAACTTATATGTATATGAACATTAAGTATTTTACCCAACAATTGTGATCTGTTATAACCAAGTTTAGCATTATTTCTCATAATCTTGCTATACATACTGGATGGTTTGTTTATTTATTGGGTTTATCGCCCCACCAACAGTATTTTTATGCCCCCGAAGTTGGGCATATAATAGTCGAACTGTCTGTACGTCTGTCTGTCTGTCTGATATTTATGTCCGCTCAATAACTCCATCATTCCTGCATAGATTTTAAAATAACATGGCAGAAATGTCAAACTCATAATAAAGACGACATGTTGCGCAAAAGACTCAGTTTGGTTACTCGAAGGTCAAGGTCACACTTAAAGGTCAAAGTCATAAACCTTGGTAGTGCACTGGTGGTCGTGTCCGCTCAGTAACTCTGGCTTTTCTGAATGGATTCTGAAATAACCTGGCGGAAATGTCAAACACATAAAGACGAGTCACACACAAGACCCAGGTCGGTTACTTGAAGATCAAGACCACACTTACAGGTCAAAGTCATAATCCCTGGTAGTGAACTGGTGGTCGTGTCCGCTCAGTAACTCTGTCATTTCTGGAGGGATTTGATATAATCTGGCAAAAATGTCAAACACGTGAAGACAATGTGTCCCGCAAAAGACCCATGTCGGTTACTTGAAGGACAAGGTCATACTTACAGGTCATAGTCATAATCCCTGGAAATACACTGGTGGTCGTTTCAGCTCAGTAACTCTGTCATTTCTGGAGGGATTCTGAAATAACCTGACAGAAATGTCAAACACATGAAGACAAGGTGTTGCGCACAAGACCCAGATTGGTTACTTGAAGATCAAGACCACACTTACAGGTCAAAGTCATAATCCCTGGTAGTGAACTGGTGGTCGTGTCCGCTCAGTAACTCTGTCATTTCTGGAGGGATTTGATATAATCTGGCAAAAATGTCAAACACGTGAAGACAATGTGTCCCGCAAAAGACCCATGTCGGTTACTTGAAGGACAAGGTCATACTTACAGGTCATAGTCATAATCCCTGGAAATACACTGGTGGTCGTTTCAGCTCAGTAACTCTGTCATTTCTGGAGGGATTCTGAAATAACCTGACAGAAATGTCAAACACATGAAGACAAGGTGTTGCGCACAAGACCCAGATTGGTTTCTTAAAGGTCAAGGTCACACTTACAGGTCAAAGTCATAATCCCTGATAGTGCACTGGTGGTCGTGTCTGCTCAGTAACTATGTTATTGCTTGAAGGATTTTGAAATAACCTGGCAGAAATGTCAAACACAGGAAGACAACGTGTTGCGCACAAGACCTAGGCTGGTTACTTGAAGGTCAAGGTGACACTTACAGGTCATAGTCATAATTCCTGGTAATGCACTAGTGGTCGTTTCCGCTCAGTAACTCTGTCATTTCTGGAGGGATTTTTAAATAACCTGACAGAAATGTGTTATCTGATGTATTTTTTGCCTATTGAAAACAAATGATAGGAGGTAAAAAATTCAGTACGGTTATGTACATAAATGTCATGCTATTTTCTTTTTACTAACTCATATACCTCAATGACCATTACAAAATTTGCTTTACTGGACATAACTTAGGGGGCATATGTCTGTTTACAACGAGATTTCTTGTTTTATCTGGAGATAGTGTCCACTTGAAGCAAATTCTCTGTATGTAACATGCCATCAACACATGGCATGATACCACACCCAGTCACATTATCCTGACACCGGGCCAACCTGTTGTGGAACTACCCTTATGTTTGAGTGTTGGCGAGGGAGTTATACCACTACCATTTTTAATGACTTTGGTATGTCACGGCCCGGGATTGAACCCGGGGCCTCCCATACCTGGAGCTGATGCTCTACTGATTGTGCTACCAGGTCCAGTCATAATTGATGGTATTCAAACAATGTGACTTCACTAAAGCAGCGTTGTAAGGCCTTGGTGAACCAATAGAAAGCTCATGACAATGTTGATATTTATGTAACCAGGGTGTGTTTGTGTGTTATTGTATCATATTTTGTCCGCATGTTTCATGCTGTCCGTGTACATCGTTCTACCCTGTGGCGTCCTTTATATAAGTACCGTTAAAGCATCATGGTCAGTGAGTGAGATGTTTTTAAATCAGTTTGTTGTGTGATTGGTTTTACTAACAACAGATTTCCCGCCTTTCTTTATACCCTTTTCCCCTCTCCCATTCATTCTGCCATTGAACCCCTCACTGGAAGCATCAGCATTGATTATTCAATATATACACACTGAATCTTTTACAAGATTTATAAGCTGGAATGGTATGTTTCTACATTTATATTTACTTGAAATAATCAATTGTAATTTGTATTGAATTAATAGGTATTTTCTCTATTTCATTTATTTTTGTATTCAAATGTATTATCGATTATACGTAATTGTGTATAATAATATATACTCGATGTTAAATATTGGTTTTAAATTATTACTTTCAGGCAAATTTGTTAACCCTTTAAAAAGAAACCTACATCAACCAAGAACAACTTGTTACCTCCCATAGTTCCAATGGTTACATTTATTACACGTAAGAACTGAAAAATACAGAATAATATCAGAATATAGAATGAGATTAAGGATACGGATACGTTTAAAGTGACATATAAGACACCAACAGACACCAATAGATGGTATAAACAAAAATAGTCTATGTTTACATGCTAAAGTTGTCTTTTAGACATCAATAGAATGAACAATCATAAACTTTCGTGTCATCCCAAAAACTGATTACATTAAATCCATACTTGATTTAGCATTAAGCAGGTTAGAAAGGGCAATAATAATAATCCTTTGTTTGATGCGTTAAATGTGGTATCCAAACTTTTAGATAAAAAAATGTTTTCATTAAAAATCTTAGTAAACCATTGTTATCTGAACAGATCTCACAAAATGTTGTCTCTAGATGTCCTACACCTGTCTGCAAAGTGAACTATAACGCCACAATCTTCATGTATTTTCTATCTAAGCCACACTGCACATTTAGCTTTTTTTAAACTAAGACAACCATGTGACCACTTATGTTTTAGCTCATGCACTTCATCCGCTGTGATGTCGATGCCTATTTTAGCTGGAATCCCAATTGTTTTTAAATATAGATTTGAAAAGGTTGAAAATATCAAGTGTTAATTGAGTTTAACTTCCCTAATCTTGAGATACTCTTCAAAATCATCAAAGCTTAGTCTTAAGTATGTTGTTGTTGTTGTTTTTTCTGCAGAAATTATGCACAAATACCCCCAAACAGATGTCAGATAGTGTTACATATATGGGTCATTATCAAAAAATGGAGGGATTTAAAATAAAAAAAAACTGAAAAATAAATTAACTCCAAAGAAGCCTTTATTGGAACATAAACATTGTTTAAACATCACACAATGTAAATCTCATAAAATTCTACCTTAATTCAACACAATTTTTTTTTGTAAACATGGCAAAGGAATGAGTGGTAACCACCCAATGTCAGTGATGTTACCTTTTTAAAATGTCCATTTCTGTATGTCATAAAATGTATTTTTCTTTTTAAAGCCATTTATTTTGTTTTATCTTAAAGAACGATTCAAAAGAGGAATAAATAGCCAGACTTTATATTGCCAAAATTAAAACAAAACACTAAGTTAACATGAAAATATGTTGTAATATGAAAAAGATCAAATTTCAAGATTTTCACTTTGAATAGTGACAAAATTAAGTAAAGCACATTAGAAATTTTTATGTATTTGTTGATTAACATATTTATGAATTTATTATCATAAAAGGTTTTGTAAAATTCCTTTTTCATGTTTTGTCAAAATTGATAAAAACGAGTTGTAACATCACTGACAAAATGTAACATCAATGACAACTTTGTAACATCACTGACTTTTACTTCCATAACGATAAAATGGTTATCAATTATATGGTTGAGCCTTCATATCTTCATTCAATATAAAAATTACATGCAAGACAATAACAGTATCATAACTTACAATTGATATTAGACTACTTCTTTATCTACCCGTAACAGCAATGACAAGACATGTAACATCACTGACATACATTACTCTTTCAAATATGATGCTTTTTATAAAAGCTGGAACATTATTGAAAATGTCACAGCAGTAATCAAAGCTACATTTGGTCAGCTAATTTTGATTGGATGAAACAAAATGCTTTCCTGAAAAATGAATTATATATGGCTGTCTGAGCACTTACAAATTAAGATTTGTGATTAAGTACATTTGAAGCTCTACTTTTTACTGGGAGGACCAACATATATATATATAATTTGAAAGAATTTGTATGCTACCTGAATTAGGACTACACCATAAAGAGATATGAGGTACACTAAACACAAAGCCAGGGACTTAGACAATAAATTTCAATTATTTATAGCTGAATGGTTTCTCAAATGTCTTTTCTGTCACTTAAATATGTTATACTGGATCAATCCTTACTTTCCAAATAAAAAATAACCATAAAAATCAATCAAAGAACCATTGACAAGTAACTCTAATATTTTTGTAGGACAAACTCAGTTTTAGCCACTGTTGTTAACTTTCAGATAGTCAAGTATTTGCTTCCACATAGCTTCGTCGATGGAGTAATATCTTCCATTTTTAACAGGTTCAGAAATAATTGTAAGGACATGTTCCATACTGTACCAACATTCATCAACATGTGTCCGTGGCCAGAAAAATTAGCTTTTTGCTGTGCCTCTCCCAACTCTATGCATGCATCTTACATTTACATCTGTATCCCCTGAATCAATTACTAACCCTGGATATGGCGTATTGTCATAGAACACTACAACATTTTGTCCAACTAACTGACTAGGGGTGTATGTTATTTCAAATGATTGACCATTTCCATTTTTCTGGTTTATGCCTCTCTCACTGTTTTCACCCAATACATTTGTTTCCATTTCATTATTTTCATATGTTACATTTGCTGCCATTTCATTGTTTTCAATTGTTGCATTTGTTTCCATTTCATTGTTTACTCCTGTTACATTTGTTGCCATTTCGTTGTTTTCAATTGTTACATTTGTTTCCATTTCATTGTGTTCACCTGCTGGTACATTTGTGTCCATTTCATCTGTTACATATGTTTCCATTTCGTTGTTTTCATCTGCCAGTACATTTGTGTTAATTTCATTGTTTTCATCTGTTACATTTGTTGCCATTTCGTTGTTTTCACTTGTTACATTTGTTTCCGTTGGAGTGACTGGATTCTCTGCCTCTTCATCAACAGCTTCTGTAGGCTCTTTGGTTGTGTTGTGAGTCTGAGAGTTAACCATAATTATTTCTCTCCGTGGGATAACAACTTTTGTAAGCACATGCTGCTCATGAGTGTCCGAAATTCCACAACAACAGCTGATGCCTCGCACGTAAATCACTCCAGGGCATTCTGATTCACAAATGATCTGGTGAATTTTTTGTGTACCAGGAACTGTCTTTAATTTGCTAGGGATCATTTGCTGTTTCTCTACTATTTCAAAATCTTTGACTTCATAAAGTAATACATTGCTTTGACTTTCTTTCAGTGTATCAACAAATTCTCTTGCATTTGTGACATCTTTTCCATGCAGGACATATCTGTTTGCTGCACGTTTTATTGCCCCTCCGATTCCATCAGGTGCCCCTTTTCCATGGCCTGATTCATGGAAGTTCCATGTTCCACTCTGAATTCCTCTCTTGCTTAGTTCTTGAGTAAACATAAAGAAATTGTTCTTTTGCCTATACTGTGTTGATGGACCATTGCTGAAGAAATGAATTGTGTCAATAAAAGGATATTTCTCCTGAATTTCATTTAGCACTGGATCTAAGTAAGCCCAAATAGCTGTTGGACTATGATTCATTGAATCTGATACTGTGCAGAAGGATGTCGGATTGCTTTGATCTTTAAGATGGTAAACACCAGTGTGCAGAGTGATTTGGGACTTGTAGGCACCGAAGTGCATACTCTGAATTTCTGTTGACATTTTTGTGAAATAGTTCTCTGCAAAATCTATGTGTATAAGAACTTCATTTTCCTGTAGGCTTTCTTTAAGCTCGGTATAGTACTTCATTTGAGATGTTATATTAAAGGTGTGCTGTTTGAATCTAACCATCTCATTGTCAAACCTGTCAACTAAATCCAAGAGTTTTCCTTCCTTCTTTTCTTTGACTGTAATGGTTATTTCTTTTTTCTCGGATATAACAGATCGGGTTTCCCGTTTAGTTGTCCATTCAGTCCATTCTACATCTTTGGTGTGGTCCCATTCTTTCTTTACAATGCTCTGATCTCTACATGTGACGCATTCATTATACATGCAGTTTTTATCTTCAACATCACACACTGACAAGGAAACAAGTTCTCTGATATTATTTGACGGCAAAAGCTCAATGGAATAAAGAGAATGTACAAGTAGTTTCATGTTCTCATGAAGTTTGCAGGCACATGTATCTCTGTCCTTTTCTGTAGGGCTTACGATCCAAAATGGCCTGAGTCGACAAAAACTGGTATAACTGATCTTCGTTTCTCTGTGATCTTCCAGAAATTTCTTATGAAGGTTAGTTAGGCTGTCAACTAAAATTCTCTTCTGCATCTTGACTTTAAGTCTTGTTATCGTCTGTTTCACTCCTGGGGTCATTTTGCTAATATCATCTCTCTCAAAGAACTCTCTTACTTGTTTTCCTAATCTGATTGTAATGCATTTTTTCTTTTTTCTATCCCCATGGGAGTTGGACACACCTAGTTCTTTGCCTGCAAACCCAAGTAAACGCGATCTTTTAATTAGGCGTCCTGCAGCAATACTTAAGATGTGATTCTTCTCTTTACGGTTTCCTTTCTGGTATTTCTTTCTAATTTCTTCAACTAACACACTGTTAAATGCTAGTTGTTTTTTTAGCTTGTATTTTGTCTTTGATAAAGAAAGATTTCGAAGAAGAGCTCTTGTTTTGCTTCTTGGAGATAAGCCATGTTTGTGTTTTTCTCGAATCCACCTTTGTTTGTACACATTTACTCTCTTTAACAAGTTTTCAACCCTTTTCTCAAGTTTTGCCTTATCTCTGTTACATTGACTTTTCTTTTTTGCCTTATGTTTTCTGGCTGTTTGCATTTGTCTGCTAGGACCTGGAGTCTGTAGTGATTCCTCTGATTACTTGGTCCTGGAATCGGTATGTGGTCATCAGGTGAAGTTGGCGGTGTACCAATCAATTCCAAGGCCTCGCGGTCTTGTTTGAGATTTCTTCTATGGTTTTGCTGCTCCGTTCGCCATCTTTTTCTTGTGTGTCGTTGCTCTCTGTCGGACATTTCAGCAATAGTCTTTCTCTTCCCAACACTTTTATCTGTTTCATACTTCTGCCTCGATTTTGCCAGATACTCAGATCTTCTTTGTGGGTCACGATCACGTTTCTCACGATATCTCCTCTGTTTTTCTGCTTAAGAAAGTGCCTGCTTTTTCTGAAAAGATAAACAGAGGATATATTATTTAATCAAGTCCTCTATTCTAAGTTTTAACGGTTGTTATTTTAAATGCAATTCTTCTTTTTTTCACATTGTTCATAATGGTTGTCAAATGCCGTAATGACTATTTGTCTGTATCTGACATATATTTTTCTTGTTTCAGTTGTCATTTATTGTCTTTTTTAAATAAAGAGGTATCCATGGGTTCTTTCATGGGTTTGTAAAATCGAATCAGTCGTGTCTCACAACCATGTTGTGTTCTGTGTTACTACCGGGCCCTTACAATGTAAGAATGAGGTTTGGCGCCATAAAACCCGGTTCAGCCCACCATTTTCTTAAATGACTGTACCAAGTCAAGACCATTGTGGTCTTCGGTTCCTCCGGAATGTTATAACCTTACTGTGTCTTTTCTTAATTGGCATTTAAGATTCATCATTCCTGTTCGGCTATGTGTTACCTTTATTTGCAACACTTAACTGGTATGCTTACTTCTTGAGAAGGCATTTGATCAAGACTTAATACTCTCTGCACACTCAAAAATGCTTCAGTATTTCTGAAAAAGAAATGAAAAAAAGATATTGTTAGTGGTGCATTGTTTGTTTATAAATACTTTAATCAATATTTTGATACTTTTTGGATTTAGCATTATAGATGTGAAAAGAACCAATATTTCATGAATTTGTCAGTGATGTTACTTTTCTTGTCAGTGATGTTATGGTGTCTTGATAAGCATGTCTGAAGCAAAACATTTATTGAAATATAGTTCTATATGTGTATGGCAATATTTGAATGATTCAAGCTTAATCCTTTTAAAATGCTGTTCTGCTTTTTGTGTTATTGTTTTTCTCTGTATGTAGTATAATAAAAGACGTGTCAGTGATATTACCGAAACCAATCAGTGATGTTACCAATAATGTTAGTTATGTTACCATTTGGAATGTATGGAGCTCATCAAACAAATTTTGGTCATGAACATCAGTTTCTGTTATCTACACTAATGAAATGCATAAAATAATAATATTGCAATCCAAATATTAATCTTTCAGTTAATAAACTGTCATTGTCCTATTTTCTGTCAGTAGTGTTACATTTTTCAGTCAGTGATGTTACTAAAGAACTTCTATATTGTTTTAAAAATTAAAATCTCCATCAACTTATGCATTTTTAATGTTGTTTTACTTTTATATTGGTCTTTTTATAGGTTTTACTTATTTATTCATGTACACAACATATTGAAAATGAATATCGGCTGTTTTAGTACATATTATCATTGATGTTACTGAATATGTCAGTGATGTTATGTTTTCTTTATAATATTAACTGACAGTCAATATCTGTATAAAAAAGTTGTTTTTTTATATTTTTTAATTTATTAAAATATGTATTCTTCTAAAATTAAAAGTTTTCCGAGTAATTTTAATCTTTAATTACTTGAAGTCAAAAGTAATTAAATTTCAATAAAAAAATGTCAGTGATGTTATTAAAACCATCAATGATGTTACGCTTTTTATGGTAACATCACTGACTGTAACATCACTGACAAAATTCTTAAAAAAAATAAATTATTTTACAACAACTGATCCCTGAAAAACAGGAAGTTTATTTCTGCTACATGTGAACCTTGCTTGTATTTACATTAGTTTTCAGTTTTAGCAAAAGTGATTGTTTATGTATGAAAACCTTGTAACATCAATGACTTGGGAAAAAAGTATGCATGTTCTTGACTCACCTTTTTCGTTGTTTGTGGCCAAATCTTCATTTTTTTCCAAATGTTCTTTTAGCGTCTGCCACACACAGAAAGTGCCTTGGGAGAATCTTTTGCATGCTGCAGCTTTATTGTACCAAGAAAGACAACTCAAAAGCAACAGCAAAAATAAAAAAGTAACATCACTGACATGGAATTTGAAACAGACTTTCTCAATGCTTAAACTTTTTCGTGGAAGGGTAATTTGTGGGAAAAAACTGCCTTGATCTGCTGTAGTAATTGTTACTAACAGATTATAAGAAATAAACTTTAAACTAAAGAATATTTCATGTATAAAAAAAAAAAATAAAGTAGAGATTTTAATTTTGCAACAGGCAGATTTCGAGGGGGTCTTGACCTTTCAAATCATTTTTATGAAAAGTTATCAGAGTTATTCATGTTTTCTTGATATATTCTTAATAGATATAGTTACCAGAACATATGAGAATAAAAAGAAAATGAAAAGACTTTTATCTTTGAAAAAATATTTGGGGGAAAACTTTGGGAACATAAATCCCTCCATTTTTTGATAATGACCCATATAACCTTAATCTTAGTGATCATGATTACATGTAAACATTGCAGTTAGTCTGCAGTGATTAGCTCCCTTGCTTAAAACTAACAAAAAAATCAAAGTACGAAAGGCAAAGATTATAGACAATAAAAACAAATCTTTAAAGAAAGTAAATGATTTACAAGGGTTTTTGAAATGCTGTGATATCGTGGAGGTTGAATACTACTTCATTATAATTTGTCCTAGTTATATTCAGATATAAGAAACATGTTAATTAAGAAGTATCCTATAGAGTCAAACCAAGAATGTTTAAATTTGTACATTTACTGCTGTCTGATAATAAAAAATATGCTTTAAAAAAATTAAGATTGTATTGTATACATGCATTAAAAAAAGAAGAAAATCAACACTTTTCAATGTTTTGGTAATGTAATAAAAAGCCTACCTTTATAATAGAAAAATATCTTTTTTGAAGGCTTAGACAAGATGTTAAGTCTTCCCCTGAAATTAAAAGTATATCACAAGGAATTTTGTTAAAAAAAAAATTTGATATTTTCTTATCACAAATTGTTTCTTATAAATGTATATCAACATATTTCTCTGTTATGTGTAAACAAAAGTATTGATATTATTTGTAAATATTTTGTAAATATGTTAGCAAAAAGGATGTATGCCTTGGTATATTATATTCTCTGTACTTTTAAATGAAAATGTATGTGTATATATTGTGTAAATATGTAATGATTGCTTATTTTGTGATTAACTATAATTTTTCACTTTGTGATGTTATTAGGAATCTTATCTGAAAATATAGCAAAGGCTTTTTATTGTAAGAATGTGTCCTTCACCTTTTGCTTGTTTGTTTTGGGTGTTGTTTGTTTTTTGTTGTTTTTTTTGCTTTTTAAATACATTGCAGCGACCATTTATGATCATTATTATAGCAACGTCCACCTTTTTGTGGGAGAAAGAACCCAGACAAATGTCTGGGTAGAACCAGCGGCGAACCGCAAGTCAGCTGGAAGACCTTCTCACATTAAGTCCTTCGCTCCGAACGGGACTCGAACCCACGCGGTGAGAGGCTAAGCAGTCAGAGGAGTTACACATCGGCGAATCTACCACTACGCCACGGGTGCCCAAATCAGCTTTTGCATTTAGTCATTGAGTGATAAATTTGTGTATACTTATCTGATTCTATGCCACATTCTATCCATAAATAGAGTTAGCTCCCGTTTATTTTCTATAATTAGTAAGCATTCGGAACACCTCTGGCGAAAAAAATGTAGAAATGGGCGAGGCGTTCCGAATAAATTAGTAAGTAACGTGCGGGACATTCATGCATTGTTAATAAATTTTATTTATATTTATTTATTTTATATTTTTAATTAAGTTATATTGTATTTAAAATGACGCAACATTCTCACCAGGCTCTTGAATTTGTTTAAGTACAATATGTATATCGTGTCTATGTTACATTTTCTGTTTTGTTCTATTCTTAAAAATTAAACCAAAAAATAATGCCTAAAATGTAATCCTTGTCCATCACATTACCTTGTGAATATAAACTGTTAAAACCATATTATAATTATAATATTTCACTTATAGTTTAATGAAAATTAAAGGCCGTGACAAGTGCGCCTCCACGTGGTGTGTTCTAGATACAGCGTGAATAGTAGTTAATGCACGAAGTATCCATCTGTAACCGAACGCTCCTTTTGGTTATAACCATTCATTTGCATTGAGGTTAAGTCTAATATAACGGCACTATGCAGTTCAGACACCATTAATTTAATATATTTATGCGAGAGACATGGTTTTTTTTAAGCAACAATTTTTTTAGAGAGACAGAGATGTTGAACACTACGTATACTGTAAGACAGTACAAATTGTGAAAAAATCACTCCAAATAATTATTCTTTCCAAATATTACATAAGCACAATAGTGATATAAATGTTTTTAAATATATATACATATCGACGTCAGAGCGGATTACGGGCACTTCTTACAGCTTAAGAACTAGAAAATTAGTAGTTTAGCGATGTTTTTCTAATATAATGTGAATATAAATATTTTTGAATTTCACTGCCTATCTTTAACCCTAGATTCGCCATATTGTTATAAAGCACTGGATTTCTATGACTCCTAGAGTGGGGTATTTAACTTAATGTTATGATGGATCTGAAGTGACTTCTCTTACATTTGATGAAACGAAAGGTGAATTGGACGGGGTCTGCCTATGAACATGTCCTTTTTACTTTTGAGGGAAAAGTATTTTCAAAGAACAGTGGTCCTATGCTTATGTTTCCTTAACTGTGTCGGGAAGCCCGATTGCCCCTATACCACGCACATTATTGTACACATCATATATACATATATATTATATATTTAAGGAGAAAGTCATCGGCTAATGGCAGGAAAGAGAGTAAATTTCCATGCTAAAATTGACCGAAATTAAGTATATACATTCGTTGAAATAGAATATTTACATTTTATGAATGTTTTACTCTATGCTGGAAAAGAATACATGGGTTAGTACAGTACCTATGATGTATATACATTCAGTGTTGTTGTGTTTGTTTTTCCAGTGATACTGTCTAATTTTTATTGATAATATCCCAAGGATTCAGAATATATGAAAATTTCTGCACAATTCTGCGATTACTATATTTAATCAGGGTCAAAAAAAAAATTGCGATAGTATCGCTTTAAAGTACTTTACAGTTTTATCGCCCGCGAAATTTAAAATCAGCCAATACGATCGCGCGGTAGGATTATCTTAAAGTTATACTAGTGATACGATCTTTTTATGTATGTGTGTGTGCGCGCGCGTGTGTGTGTGTGAAAAATTGTTTAAAATTTAGCTTCTAGAAGGGAATTCAATTGGATATGATCTAATTATGTCATCTAAATGTTTTTAATACAATCTATTTCTTTTCGGTATAAAAATAGGGCTTTTTAATTGAATCTGCTTGGTCTGCGGATGAAAGAGGAGAGTGGTTCTGATATTTGGTATCCCTAAATTCACTAGTAGATTTTTTTCTCCTAGTTTTATTCTTGCATTTGTGTGCTGCCCGCACATAAATATCACATAAAAGATTTATTTTCATTGCAATGTGGGTAGTTTCTTGGTCTAATTTTATTCTCAGTCCCTTAATTGCTAGGCCCTATCCGCAATCTTGTGTATATTATATCATAAACTATATTACTATGGAGGTTCATTTTTTTTTTGTATTTCTGCTGCACCTTTTTAGGTGACGATGCGATATTAGGTTATTGGAAAGAAAAATATACAAAGAAATGTCGGATACCACATTTTAACCGGTTCTTACAATGCTGTTTTCTTTAGATATAACTGGTTAATATGTGTTGTTAATTAAAATCCTAACCAACGCCCCATAATGTGTGTGTGTGTTTTTTAGATAGTTCTTGGTTTTGTTATCGTTTGGACCAATGTCGAAACTAACTTATGTAAAAATGGTTGAAAAATGCTAGAAACTGCTAATTTAAGTAGTAGTGTATATTGTTAATTGATTAATCGGATCGTTTATTTGCTGGGTGATTAGTTTAAAGGTAAAAAAAAAGGTTTGCTCTTTATATAAATGTTACATATATGTCTCATATTTTCTTAAATGTTATATATTTAGAATCGTAATCTGAAATAGCCAGTTTGTATTGTGTTTAAATGTTGTGTTTATAATACGAGAAACATTGTGTTTTAATATTTTAAAAAATGAGTAAAAGTTTACATTTCAGTTACGATTCAGGGGTTTTCACGCTTTAGCTTGTTTCACTTACATGTTCGACAGGTGTTTTACCAGGTGTCGTTTCCATGACGATGTATTTCGTTTCTTTTTAAGTAACACACTTAAACACGTTTGAGTCGCCCGTGGCGTACGGTTAGAGTCGCCGAGTTGAAACTCGTTTGACTGCTTAACCGCGCACCGCGTAGGATCGAGCCCCGTTCAGTGCGCAGGACTTAATTTCTTCATCATATGTTTTCTCAAGATTTTATTCAGAAAAAAAGTTGTCGATTTCTTGTTTTGTACCATGTCGTATTTAACATTGTGTCTTTATATTAACATTGTGTCCTTCTCATCATTCACACTCACTCAGTACTCTCTGCGCCGTCTGGTGCTTGAGGCTAGGGCAAGGGATCTCCATTTGGCTCTGTCCGCTGCTGTCCATGGGGCTGTTTCGAGGGTTAATCCCCTGCTTTTCAGCTCTTTCTCGACAGTCCTTCGCCAGGTCTCTTTTGGTCACCCGCGGTTCCTCTTCCCTTGTGGGGTCCATCGCAGGGCTATCCTTGGCAGGGTGTGGCATGCGACAATCTTGTCCCAGCCATCTCCATCGGCGTATTCTGACTGTCTCTTGGATTGAGTCCATTCCTGTTCTTTTGAGCAGATCCTCATTGGGGATGATGTTTGGCCAAAAGATCTTGACGATTCATCTCAAGCACTTCTTATGGAACGAGTATTTGCTAATGGCAGCCGTCGCTTTCCAGCATTCTGATCCATACAGAAGCACGCTGAGGACGTTGCGTTTGAAGATCCTGATCTTGGAGTGAATGCTGAGGCTGGTGGTCCGTGTCCTTCTTATAATACATATTTAATTAGGCTATATTTATTTGGTTAAGTTTTGTTTTCTGTCTGAGAAAACAATTAAAATGTTAAATGCGTAAGTTTGATTGCATGAATTTGTGTGCAACTTTATTATTTTCAAGGGTTACTTATGTACTTTTTATAAATATATATCGGTCTCGGAACGACTCGCATTAACAAAGAAAAACACGTGGGCAGGCCCATATGTGCAGGTGAATTCGTCTACCTTCTGGGGAGAGACGTGTACAGAAAGACCTGAGCACGTGATTTCCCTTGTCAACGTGAGTAATTTTCCGAGATAAATAGACCTCAGTCAAACAAATGTGTGATCGAGGTGTGTCAACATGGCGAAACTCGAAAAATAAAAAACGTGTACACTTTAGCTTTTGATAATAAACATGGCAATTATGATCAATCCTGGAAACAACACAATAATTTATAACACAACACATGCTTTATCCTTTTTCAATTCTCTATAGAGTCCATTAGGCTTGCTCCACCATAAAATAGTTTTATAAATACGACATCAATGTTATTAAATGTATTGCTATTTTTGTTTGTTCTCATAGCAATGAAGACAGAATCGTTAGAAAGATTGAAAATGTTTTATTCCGTATCGTTTTCCATACCAAAACAAAGCAGATTTATCATGGTAAAGGAGAGCTAACACGACAAGAGCAAAGACCTCAGAAAGCACTGCTCACCCACATTAGCTTGGACATAAAATGGTGATCTGCATCTGAAAGTTCAAAATTAAGATTAAATATTTTACCATCTCCACAGCTCTATCTTCTGTATAACTAATAAGACTAGTCATGTGTGAATATACGTATTTTCCTTATAGTAATTTTTCCAAACACGCCACACCACGTGCACCATGACCCAGTGCTTGGGATGCTTCGGCCCAAAGTGCGGAGGTAAGATATCTTTTTTCGAAAATCAAATTTCATTAAAAGCTAAGAAAAAATCCATATCAATTCATCAAAAGCCAAGAAAAAAAATCCGCATCAAGTGGTAGCATATATTGTATATCAATTAAAACGGGACTTCCGGTAAAAATGAACCAGTCCATTAGTTAGCTAAGGGGTTTCATGAATCAGTCCATTATTTAGTGAAGGGGTTTCAAGAATTATTCCATTATTTAGTAAAGGGGTTTCATGAATCAGTCCATTATTTATATCAGTAGTCTATTTTATATGTCCCATGACAACAAAACGCGTCGATGTAGGTCAAACCAAGGTCAGAGCGGTGCTAAGTGGGTCAGATATGTTTACAATCTGATCAATGTAGGTTAAACGTGTATCAGAACGAGGCAAGTAGGCCAAAGTCGTTCCAAAACGAGGCTGTGCAGTTTTAACACTCGAAATTTCAAGCAGTTTTTTGAGTTGTCTCCCTTTGTTGGATTTACCCATTTTTAGTATAGGTAAGTCAGGTAGACATCCTGTTTTACCCGTTACATAGTGGAACAACCTGCCAAACAATCGTTGGACGCACCCATTTCTATAGTATAGGTAAGTCAGGTAATTGTTGTGCTTCAGACGTTATTGTTGATATTAATAGCCAAGGTTACTTAGTTGAACAACCTGCCTACCCTATTTTTTGTTTGGCATTAGCTTTGATGATAACCAAGTCTAGAGTTAGACTGACCACACAATTCGTGTGTTACATCTGAATATATTGTGTAATACAATGTGTAATTAAAACAGTACTTTAATAGAAGTTCCATTTCTTTACATATCTTTACGTGTCTTGGTTTTTATGCAAATACGTTTATTTTAACAGCATATTGATGGTGTACACACTTAGCAAAATAGGAATTAGTGCAGCAAAATGTTGATTTTGTTGCTAATAAGAATTCAAGCATGCATGTAAATGTAGTTATGGAATTGAATAAACAAACGCATCAAACAATGAATAATAACTTTTCTTTTATTTCATGACTTTCCTTGACAACGTTGAGACACAGATTCTGACAATGTGAATATTTAGGCATAAGAACATCAAACTCTATGAACAAGTTCACAAACATTGCAAAGGATGATATTACAAATTATCTGTCACTGAGATTTTACACACTTAATATTACTAACCTATTGATCAACTATTAAGTTGAGTTAGTTCAGTCGCTTGTAAAGTTTAAAACATAAAATCCTTTAATAACAATAACAGCATTGTAAAGTAATGAAATATATATTTAATTTCTAGCTTTTTATGACTTTAAGTGCAGAACAAATTGTAAAATCGATCCTATTACATATATATACAACAGAGATATAAAACATTATTTTAAACTGACAAATACATGGGGATGGCAAATGCATTTTGGCATTGATGACAACCTGGAATTTTGCATCCAGTAGAAATCGAATCTGCAAGATTCTGACTTAGAAATAATCTCTAAACTAAAGCACAAATGACAGGTAGTTTAGAAATAACCTATAAACTAAAGCACTAATGACAGGTAGTTTTAAATTAAGATCTCAAGACTTGAATCTGCAAATTATCATTTGATTGGTCAGATTTCAAATGTAAATCATCATTCAACGAATCAGATGTCTGGTTTGGAAAACAATACAACTTTTGACTGTCTATATTTACTGACTCCTAAAATCAACCTTTGTATTTATTTTTTCTTAATATCATTTACAAATAGATTTTGTTTATTAAATTTTATTTGGTTTTAAAACAAATGCGGTCACAAAAGCTGACTTAAAAAAATAATGGACTGAGGATACAAAAAAAATAATTCATAATCTGTAAAACCATACAAAAACAATCAATTGAACTTAATATGGCCGTCTATGAGCGACTTCCGGCTTCACTGTCAAACATATAAAGGACTGTAAAGGACTTGGTAAAATGCACAAGCACTTTTATTTGTAGTAAAAAATCCTTGACAGAGGCAATGATTTCCAAAAATAATTTCATAATTAAAAAATTAAAAAGGTCATTTAACATTCTTAATATGTAGATAACCTAACTTCTTTAATAATATAGTACTTAAATAATACAGTACATGTACTTAAATTTAGGCAAAGATTAACTTTAGCTGTAGGCCTTTAAATCTAAACATAATAAATATGAATATATGTTAAAAAATATTAGAAAATGAATCACAACAAATAATGTTTGAACACAGATGTTAAAACTTACAATACCTGGAAAACAAAGAAACAAACAAAAACAAACATTATGAGTATAGATTTTAGAATATTGAAAAATGAAGTCTATATTTATTCTTTTCATTAAGTTGTTGGCTAGATGGATAAAACTTTTGAAATCTCCACGATGACATTAATCTCTAAGTCTGGTAAGCACCATTTAAACAAGCATTGGAAAAAAAGTGTTGATCCAGACCAGTGGGAGCTTTGTGATCAGCATCTACACTTTTTGCTGCCAAGTCTACTCGGTACCTGGAAAAATAAAACAAAACAAAAAACATGAGTATAGCTATTAGAATATTATACATTAATCTCTCAGTCTGCTGCTAAGCATCATTTAAACAAGTATTGGAAAAAAAATGTTGATTTAGAGCAGTTTTGTGACTAGGATCTACAATTTTTGCTGCAGATTCTATAGGGAATTTTTTTTATCAGGATCTACACTTTTTGCAGCTAAGTCTATGGGAAAGTTTTTGATCAGGATCTACAATTTTTGCAGCTAAGTGTATGGGAAAGTTTTTGATCAGGACCTACACTTTTTGCAGCTAAGTCTATAGGAAGGTTTTTGATCAGGATCTACAATTTTTGCAGCTAAGTCTATGGGAAGTTTTTGATCAGGATCTACAATTTTTGCAGCTAAGTCTATGGGAAAGTTTGTGATCAGGATCTACAATTTTTGCAGCTAAGTCTATGGGAAAGTTTTTGATCAAGATCTCCAATTTTTTGCAGCTAAGTCTATGGGAAAGTTTTTGATCAGGATCTACAATTTTTGCAGCTAAGTCTATGGGAAAGTTTTTGATCAAGATCTCCAATTTTTTGCAGCTAAGTCTATGGGAAAGTTTTTGATCAGGATCTACAATTTTTGCAGCTAAGTCTATGGGAAAGTTTGTGATTAGGATCTACACTTTTTACAGCTAAGTCTTTGGGGAAGTTTTTCATCAGGATCTACACTTTTTGCAGCAAAGTCTATGGGGAAGTTTTTGATCAGGATCTACACTTTTCGCTGCAGAGTCTATGGGAAAGTTTGTAATTAGGATCTACACTTTTTGCAGCTAAGTCTATGAGGAAGTTTTTTTATCAGGATAACACTGTTAAGTCAATTAGGTTTTTTTAAATCAGGATCAACACTTTTTGCTGCTAAGTCTATGGGAAAGTTTTTGATCAGGATCTACACTTTTTGCTGCTAAGATTATGGGGTAGTTTTTGACCAGGATCTACACGTTTTGCTGCTTAGTCTATGGGAAAGTTTTTGATCAGGATCTACAATTTTTGCTGCAAAGTCTATGGGAGTTTTTGATCAGGATCTACACTTTTTGCTGTTAAGTCAATTAGTTTTTTTTATCAGGATCAACACCTTTTGCTGCTAAGTCTATGGGAAAGTTTTTGATCAGAATCTACACTTTTTGCTGCTAAGTCTATGGGAAAGTTTTTGATCAGGATCTACATTTTTTTGCTGCTAAGTCTATGGGAAAGTTTTTTATCAGGATCTAGACTTTTCGCTGCTAAGTCTATGGGAAAGTTTTTGATCAGGATCTACACTTTTTGCTGCTAAGTCTATGGGGTAGTTTTTGACCAGGATCTACACTTTTTGCTGCTAAGTCTATGGGGTAGTTTTTGATCAGGATCTACACTTTGTGCTGCTAAGTCTATGGGGTAGTTTTTGACCAGGATCTACACTTTTTGCTGCTAAGTCTATGGGGTAGTTTTTGATCAGAATCTACACTTTTTGTGCTGCTAAGTCAATTGGAAAGTTTTTGATCAGGATCTACACTTTTTGCTGCTAAGTCTATGGGAAAGTTTTTGATCAGGATCTAAATTTTGCTGCTAAGTCTATGGGTAAGTTTTTGATCAGGATCTACACTTTTTGCTGTTAAGTCTATGGGGAAGTTTTTGATCAGGACCTACACTTTTTGCTGCAAAGTCTACTAGTTTTTTATCAGTATCTACACTTTTTGCTGCTAAGCCTATAAGTTTATTTATCTTGATCTACATGTTTGCAGCTAAGTCTATGGGTAGTTTTTAATACCTTTTTAATGATATTGATAAAGACTGATAATTGATTGATAATGAAGTTATTAGCAAACAATCAGGATATTTAAGCTATAGACTCCATCGGATTTAGTATCGAAATTACTAATAATGTAAAGTGTGTAACTTAACAAATAAAAAAAATAGAGCAGTAATTTAAAAAAAAAAAACCCTGAATAATCAGCCAACCACCTGCTTTCTGTTCATTAATTATCTAACAATGTTCAAGGTGGTATCTGACAGTTTGCCGACATCAAATACATGTAACAATATCTTACCACTGCTTTGTTGAATTTGGGCATAATTTCTGCGTACTTTAATCTTAATAAAGACAATTTGGCATGCCAACGTTATTATTAGACAGTACAAAACCCACTCTAAATGTTATTCTCTATAAACAGCACACTAGGGGTCTCTGCTTAAAATAGATATCGAACGTCAGAGCAAATCACCTGGATAACTATAAAACAGGATCTCCAAAGTAATCAGTCACATGGTTTTCTTAGTTTAAAAATAGCAGTGTGGCTTGGATAGCAAACACCTGTTGGCAATGGTAAATTTGAATTAATGCTTGTCTGTTTACAGATCTATGGCATCAATGAACAGCATATTGCAGGACCTTTTACTTACATGTAGTTAATATAATTGTTTTGTTTGTTTTTTGTTCCATCGCACAAACACAATTATGGTCATGTTGCCGACGTCCAGCTAATTATTGGTGAAGGAAGACCCCAGACTTATGTCTGGGTAGAACCACCGGCACACCGCAGGTTAGCTGGAAAACATCATCACATGAAAGTCACATGAAAGTTTTGCCCACAACCAGACTGGAACCCACACCGTGAGGGGCTGAGCAGTTTTAAGTCAGCGGCCCCTATTTATTAATATGAGAAAAAAAAAAATTTGGCCCAAACTTTCAGATACCACCTTTAATGAGTACCAACATTGTTTGGAAGAAAATTTTAAGGAAAGTTTTTTGTTTTGTTACATCACACCAACACAATCATGGCAAGATTCACGACATCCATTACTGAAGGAGGAATACCCCAGGCTTATGTCTATGTAGAACCACCAGCACACTGCAGGTTAGATGAAAAAACCTACCCACTTGGAAGTTCTCTCCCTAACCGGAAGAACGCGGTGAGGGGCTGAGAAGTTATAATGTATGTATGTTAAGTTTATGAGTGTGTACAAGTAAGTTACACTAAAGAGAATGGAATAGACTTTAGACATGTTTACGTAACAGAACACTCTAAGCAGTGTAGTTTGTTCATTGGATTTATCGTTCCACCAAAACTATTTTAATTATCTGGAGACTGTGTCCACTTGAAGCAGATATAGTGCTGCCATCACTGTGTATAACATGCTGCGTAACTGGCATGACACCCCACCCAGCCACATTATCCCGACACCGGGCCAACCAGTTGTGAAACTACCCTCATATTTGCTTGAGCGTTAGCAAGTGAACTACACCACTACCATATTTTACCACTCTGGTATGTCGTGGCCTGAATCCAACCCAGGGCCTCCCGTACCATTTATGGACAATCTTGATCCAGGACCATCCAAAGAACTTGTATACCAAATGTGAAGGCTCAAGCTCTTGTAGTTGCAGACTTATTTTCTAAGTTTTCCTATATAGCCTTATTTGGAAAATGTCCCGCCCCTGGCAGCCATATTTTTTGACAGATCAAAATCATTAAAAAAAATCTTCATACAGGGCATGTATACCAAATATCAAGGCTCTAGCTCCTGCAGTATCTTACAAGAAGATTTTCTTAGTTTTCATACATAGCCATATAAAGAAAATGGCCACACCCCTGGTGGCCATCTTTTTTGACAGATTAAAATAATTTGATCAACTTTTCGGTCGCCCTGCCTACTTAAGCTTCTGAGAAAGTTTAACCCTAACAATGTCAATCTGAACTAAGCAAGGTCAAACTGACCTAATTACCGGGAAAATGCAGTACCAAAAGCTATCAACAGACACTTTAGATACATTCTATAAACCCCAAAAGTAATTTAAACTAACCATACACTCACCATTGCTGCAACTTATGCAAATCCTACCTTCAAATGAGATAAGTCTCTTTTGAATATCTAATAGACCCTTTCCTGTTTCCAAAGAAACAAGTGAGCATATAGCAGACATTTAAAATTTCCTTTCTGTTGCCAGGCATAAGAAAAGGTCTGAGCCAAAATATTATATTGCTTTTTCTTCAAATGTATTAAAATTTCTGATTTTATGGCATGAGTTCAATCTTTAAACATTTTTAAATAACCACATTCAGCAACCATGACTACGAGATGCAGAGCAATCAAAAACATGCATAGAGCAACCTGTCCTACTTCAAACTGTGAATGTCTTTTCCTAAAAAATTCTTAAAACTGTTGAAAAATATCAAGTAATCCTATTCTGTTGCCATGGCAAAAATACTTCAGAACATGTCGCTAGGAATCTAAAATCTTTCATTGAAAATTTCCTAAAACAGATAAAATATAAAAAAAAATAATATTTTGTAATGGAAACACCTTTTCATGATTACATGCTGCCAGGCAACTTAACATCACAGCAGATACATGGCAGTCTGCCCCTTGATGTAACTGCGACATGGGCTAAGTCGGCACAGGGTGTGGTGTTTCCTGACATAGCTGTGGAGGGGCTCCTTCAGTTGGATGATGCAGTCATTGGTCTTCATGTCCAACGCTGGGTAGAAGATGTACACCAGTGTCCTGTTTGCCGCACAGGGGGCGCCGTATGACTTCAGGGCACCATGAGCATTTATCTCTAGGCAGTAACATGGTTCACAAAGCAGGTCTGTTGAGAATAACAACAATAATAATTATAAAATATTAAATGTTAATAGTTATGGTATTACCTAGTTACCTTTAGGCAGTCGCTCGAACACCAGATCGGTAGAATTACCAATCAGTTGAACAAAACTGCCAGTTTATGCTTTTTGCCTTCTTTGTTTGACATAAATAACCATGGGATGACTCGTACTACCTTATGTTTGAACAAGTTGCTGGTCCCTACAGTCTATTTAGCTGTATCTTCACACCTTATTTGTCAAACAGCCATCTCTGATATGTACTATGATGTGTCTCAACTTGGATTTGAAGCCAGTTCCCCCTCTACATAGAGTGACACTCTACCGAACATGCTATTGAGGCTGGTTCTTTGGTATACGGTAAAATCCCTCTATTAAGACCACCATCCACTCTGACTCAAAGTGGCCGAAATAGTGAGTTGGTCTTAATAGTGAGTTTGGATAAGCCCGTGAAACCGCCATTGTTTATGTATCAAATTGTTTGCCTCCAAAAATTAAATAGGGACGTACAACAAAAAACATAGAAACTTCTTTTCAAAATGTTTTTAACAAAATTATGCTATGTCATTTATGTAATGAAAATATTTTACCTCATGTAAATCATTCACTCAATAAAAATTAATCATTAATCAAACTAATGCTATCACCTTCTTATGTAAGAAACACACAATGTGTTATAGTCGTTTTTCCGGATAAGCGTTGTGTCCATTATTGTGGTCAGGTTTCTCATTGAATAAAAAAGCCGAATAGTTTGTACTTATAAAATACGGCCTTAACAGAGAAATGGTCACTTAAGTGTGCAGTCCTTAGGTGGCATTTTACTGTAGTGTCTAATCTAGGGTTTGATACTTACATGATGTGTCCAGTATCTTATGTATGGTGGTCTGTACCTCATCAAGGTCCTCAATATTCAGATATTGTAATGCTCTCAGATAAACTGCTCAGCATGGGGATGTTGATTCAGCAACTGGGAAATGAGGAAAAACATTTGCAATGACACAACACAGAAAGTGATAAAGATGATATCCTGGTAGGTTCTAAGTTCAAGGCTGGGCACAGACATAGCAAAATCATTAAAGACGGTAGTAGTAGTAGTTTTGCTCCCTTGCTAAAGTAGAAAAATGATTATTTTTGGGACTTAACCTTGAGGTAAGGACAACTCCCAACAACCTTTTTTCTCTCCTGTTTCTGCGCTCTGTTTGACAGGTCCTGCTTACTGTCAAGGCTTGTGATGGCATGTTTCCAGCGAGGCCAGCTACACTTGACCCTCATCCTACTCCATGCGTAGCCCTGCTGCTCACTGAAGTCAACCAGCAGGTCCATCAGTCCCTCAAGGTCAGCAGTGATGTTTGATAGGAAGATTTTTATTATGTACAAAACAGGACTTCCTGTAACTCCTCTGTTTGCTCAGTAACTAAATGGGTCCCATTTGGGGCTTAGAACTTAATGTGAGGTCTTCCAGCTGACCTGCAGTGCACCACTGGTTCTACCCAGACAATTGTCTGAGGTCTTTCTCCACCAACAATGCTGGACTTTGCTATAATGACCATAATTATGTCACTGATGTAGTTAAAAAAACAAACTGAAAAAAAAATCACAAGTTATATCACCAGATACTGGAGATATTACAACCGTTTTTAATGATTTTGGTATGTTGCAGGCCATGATTGAACCCCGGGCCTCCAGTACCTGGAGCCGACACTCTACCCCTGAAAGTTTCTTTGTTTATTGGGTTAATGCCCCACCAACAGCATTTTGGTTATTTGGAGACTGTGTCCAATTGAAGCAGATATAGTGCTGCCTTCAATGTGCATAGCATGCCATGAACACATGGCACATTATCCTGACACCGGGCCAACCAGTCGTGAAACTACCCTTACATTTGCTTGAGCATTAACATGGCTATACCATATCATTTCTATCGACTTTGGTATGTCGAAGCTTGGGATCAAGCCCGGTGCCTTCCGTACCTGGAGCCGACACTTTACAGATTGTGCTACCAGGTCCAGTCCTGAAAGTTAACCATATGTAACAAGAGCCCCGCAAGGCGGAGAAAATACGCTCATCAATAAGGCAATTTGAAACAAACTTCTGTGCACTCTTGTGCAATGCAGTATGACAAAGTTTTGGACTGCACTCTGGGTTATTGCAAGAAAAACTGAAATTAAAGTAGAATAACATAAAAAGGCACTACAATCTTCCAAACCCTGGCATAATTGCGGATTGCAATCTGGGTTATTAAAAAACATAAAAAAACAATGGGGGAATACCATAAAATACGCAAAAGTTTACATGAGAGAAATGGTATTCGTGCAGAAAGGGGCATTTCTTAAAAAAAAGAAGAGGAGAGAGACAGTTCTTGTGCACTGCACTCTGTTTTAATAAGATCTATCCACCTATGAAGTTTCAAGTCAATAACTTTGATAATGTAGGAGTATGGTCCAAATAACATCAAGTACGAAAATTGAACTAAGGGTAATAACTCCAAAATCACCAACGATTCCTTTAACAGTTTTTATACAACTCCTTCCACTATTGTTATTTTGAAAGTGTCAACACATTTGCAAACAGTATCACAAACAAAATTCAAATATTCTTTTGTGTAAAATGGGTCAACCATTTACCATATTGACATGTACACTGATTGGATATATCCATTAATGTAATTCTACTTGACCAACTGTTTCGGAAATAATGTCAATGAGCACCCCATTTTCACCAAAAGTCCTAGAACTATCTATGACAAGTAGACAATTAAGTTTTGTTTAGGTTTAGAAATATATCGCAGGAACCAATTATGGTCATTATATGGATGACCAGCTATTTTGGTAGCTGAAGACCCAAGATGAATGTCTGGGTAGAACCACCGGCTCACTTCAGGTCAGATGAATGACCTTCCCGCATTAAGTCCAGAACGAGACTCGAACCCTCATGGTGGGAGACTAAGCAGTCTGAGAAGATGCAATTGGCGACTACCACTACAACAAGGGCATTCCACTGACCTAGCTTTATACAAGACTGTATACAAGTAGGCAGTGGGCCTGTCTATAGATGCAGTTGTGAGTCTTTAAATTCAGCCATCACAATTCCAAATCATGCCTTGAACTCAAGTCACCATTTTCATAACAGCAAAACCAAATCATTTTTAAGAAGATTTAATGTGACTATAACTGCAACCTAGCCCAGTTTAATCTACATGCAAAGTTCTAGACATAAGCTTTTAATATTTTGGAGGTATGTTGTGCTGAAAATCATGATATGAGCAATTCTTACTTAATAATGGTTCAATACTTGCCTTACTTATGTTTGTTTATTGGGTTTATCGTCCCACCAACAGTATTTCATATATCTGGAGACGGTGTCCACTTGAAGCTGATAAAGTGCTGCCTTCACTGTGTACAGCATGTTTGTTTATTGGGTTTATCGTCCCACCAACAGAATTTCAGTTATCTGGAGACAGTGTTCACTTGAAGCAGATAAAGTGCTGCCTTCACTGTGTATAGCAAGCTTGATAATGATCACCTGGTGATACCACACCCACTCATATTATCCTGACACTGGGCCAACCAGTCATGGAACTACCCTTATATTTGCTTGAGCCTTAGCAAGGGAGCTATTCCACTACCCATTTTTACGACTTTGGTATGTCACTGCCTGGGATCGAACCCCGGGACTCCAGTGATTGTGCTACCAGGTCTGGTCTTACTTATGTCAAAAGGGGGTTACTGAAATGCACTCAAGTTAGTTTTGGTTTAGCCAGTCGTGGAACAACTTTGATAAGCTCTGAGTAAACAAGGTCAGCATACCACAGCCAATTTTCATAACAGTCAAACTCCAGTTGCGTAAACACCAGATTGATCGAATAGAACTGCCAGACCCAGCATTTTACCTTCTTTGTTCTATATAAATTACCATGGGATTGCTTGTTCAACCTTAAGTTTGACAGTCCAACAAGTTGCTGGTTCCTACAGTCTATTTACCTGTATTTTCACACCTTATCTATCGAATAGCCATCTCCGCTCTGTACTTCAATGTGCCTCTACATGGATTTGAACCCAGTGCCTTCTGTACATGGAGCCAAAGCTATACCGAACATGCTATCGAGACTGGTTCTTTGGTATGGTGTCTAGGTGTCCAGTATCTTCTGTATGGAGGTTCCTACCTCGTCAAGGTCCTCAATATTCAGGGTGTATACGAATGGCTACCCGATAAACTGCTCAGCATAGGGGTGTTGACTCAGCAACTGGCAAGTGTAAAAAACATTTGTAATGACAGGACAGAAAATGGTAATGATGAAACCATTTTAAACTCTTACTTAACCAGTTCACTGACCTGGCACAAGTGGGGATTCAGATAGAAAGTACTTTAAAGATGCCTTAGCCCAAGTGTTGCTCAGGGTCTACTGCATAATTGTATATAGTATATAGTGCTCTAAACAAGATGTTGGCCTTTATGTCAGCGATCACTACAGGCAGAGTTATTGTTTTTGTTACGTTGCACTAATACTATTATGATCATGTTGGCGACGTCCAGCTAATTATTTGTAGAGGAAGACCCTAGACTTAAGTTTGGCACAGAGCAGATTAGCTGGAAAACTTTCTCACATGATAGTTTCCACCCAGAACATGATCTAAAACCACACGGTGAGGGGCTGGTGAGTTACAGATTGAAAACCCTAACCACTTGGCCACACATTATTCAAATAATTTTTCAAACAGCGGAGACTTTAGACATGTTTACATTAATAACAGAACACTCTAAGTACTGTAGTAATTGTTGCTTAGGGATTGGGATTGGGATTGCCGGCATTTTTGCCGATACTGCGCAGCGACATTTCTATCAATGTAGCACAGGGACACTTATGAGGTGCCCAGGGACTGAACCCGGCCGGTCCATTATACTGACACCGACGAGTCAGGCGTAATGCTGTCCCCTTAGCCCCGAGCGTTAGGAGGGAAGCCACTACTACCAACTTTAAAGTCTTTGGTTTGACCCGGCCGGGGTTCGAACCCACGACCTCCCGATCCGCAAGCCGACGCTCTACCACCTGAGTTATTGCGGCCGGTATGGCATACTATAAAGCACAATCCACTGGATATGATTGTGTCATCAGCAGAGTGTCCCTTCAGGAATGGGTGGTTCTCGGTTCAAAGCTGGGCACAGACATAGCAAAATCATTAACAAGAGGGCCATGATAGCCCTATATCGCTCACCTGAGTGCTGTAGACATTTAACCCTTGTGGTTATGCTTTTTGACAGATTAAAATTGTTTGAACAATTTTGATACAAGGCCACCAAAGGAATACATAAAGAAAACATCAAAGCTCTTGGCTTTTGTGGTTTCAGACAAGTTTTTCAAAATTTTCCTATATAGCCATATGGGGTAAATGGCCATGCCCTTGGTGGCCATGTTATTTGACGGATAATAATGTTTTAAACTAACTTGATACAGGACTACCTTATGAACATGGATACAAAATATCAAGGGTCCAGCTTTGTAGTTTTCGACAAGATTTTCAAAGTTTTCCTATATAGCCATATAGGGAAAATGGCCATGCCCATGGTGGCCACATTTTTTGAAGGATAAAAATTCTTTTAACAGTCTTGATACAAGGCCACTCAAGGAACATGTACACCAAATACCAAGGCTCCAGCTCTTGTAGTTTCTGACAAGAATATTTTCAAAGTTTTCTTATATAGATAAATATCGAAAATAGCCACGCCCCGGCGGCCAGGTTATATAAAAGATTAGAATTCTTTTAACAATCTTGATACCTTAGCAGCATGTGTACTTTATATCAAGGCTCTAGCTCTTGTAGTTTTCCTATATAGCCATATAGGGAAAAAGGCCTCCCCACCTGGGGGCCATGTTTTTTTGACGAATCAGAATTATTTTAACAATCTTGATACATGGCCACCCAAAGAACATGTATACCAAATATCAAGCTCTTACAGTTTCCAACAAGTAGATTTGCCTATTCAGCCATATAAGAAAAATGGCCATGTCTCTGGCAGCCCTATTTTTTTTGAATATCAAAATTATTTTTATTTCATTCCCCGTGCATACCTAAGCTTCTTAGAAAGTTTGGTTGCATTTGGTCCAGCTTTTTAGAGATGTCATTTGAAAATATTGACGGATGAGTGATGCTGGACAGTGGGCCATCACAATGGTAGTAGTAGTAGTAACATTGCTCCCTTGCTATAGCTGAAGCAAATATTTGGGTAGTTCCACAACTTGGTGGCCTAGTTGTAATAGAATAATGTGACCAACGTGATTATGCCAGGTTGTATATGGGATGCTGTCATAGTGAAGGTAGCAGTATATGTTCATCAAGTAGACATGTCTCTGAGATTGTTTTAACATTAATGTAACAAACATTCACTACAATCTTGTTTTTTCTCACTTTTTCCTGTGCATTGTTTGAAAGGTCCTGCTTGCTGTCAAGGCTTGTGACTTCACGTTTCAAGCAAACCCAGATAAGCTCGATCTGCATCCTCCTCCATGTGTAGCAATGTCACTTATTGGAGTCGACCAGCAGGTCCATCAGCCCCTCCAGGTCAGCTGTGATGTTGGCCTGAAAGATTTTTATTATGTATTCATACACATGTAATACATCTGACTGCTTAGTCACTGCATATGTTAGAGTCCTGTATGGAGCCAAGGACTTACGGTGAGGTCTTCCAGCTGCCCTGCAGTGTACCAGTGGTACTTAACCGACAATTGTCTGGGTTCTTCCCACACCAAGATAGCTGGACTTTGTTATAATGACTGTGTTGCTGTGATGTATATTTGTAGAACAAAAACTGGATTACATTCAATAATTTTAGTTAAAAATACCTGCGCTAGTCATTGGCTTTGTTATGTTTGCATATAACGGAAAACAATGCTTGGTACAATTCCTCTAATTTCATAATTTAGAAATTATGTTCATCAAGTATACATGTCTCTGGAAAACTAAGAAGGTTTTAACCTTAACGTAACAAACATTCACTATAACCTTGTTTTTTCTCACTTTTTCCTGTGCACTGTTTGAGAGGTCCTGCTTGCTGTCAAGGCTTGTGACTTCACGTTTCCAGCAAACCCAGATAAGCTCGATCCGCATCCTCCTCCATGTGTAGCATTGTCACTTATTGGGGTCGACCAGCAGGTCCATCAGCCCCTCCAGGTCAGCTGTGATGTTGGCCTGAAAGATTTTTATTATGTATACATACACATGTAATACATCTAACTGATTAGTCACTGCATATGTTAGAGTCCTGTTTGGAGCCAAGGACTTACGGTGAGGTCTTCCAGCTCTCCTGCAGTGTACCAGTGGTACTTAACCGACAATTGTCTGGGGTCTTCCCACACCAAGATAGCTGGACTTTGTTGTAATGACTGTGTTGCTGTGATGTATATTTTTAGAACAAAAACTGGATTACATTCAATAATTTTAGTTAAAAATACCTGCGCTAGTCATTGGCTTTGTTATGTTTGCATATAACGGAAAACAATGCTTGGTACAATTCCTCTAATTTTACAATTTAGAAATTATTGATGATTAGCAAATCCGTTAAAAGCATGAATGATCGCCTTGGAACTCTAACCTCTTGGCCATGGAGAACATCAAACCACTACAGCCATACTACCTCCGCTAAGTCTCAGTCCATGGTTGTTTGTTTATTGGGTTTATCATCCCACCGACTGTATTTCAGTTATCTGGAGACGGTGTCCACTTGAAGCAGATACAGTGCTGCCTTCACTGTGTATAGCATGCCATGAACATCTGGCATGATACCACACCCAGTCACATTATCCTGACACCGGGCCAACCAGTAGTGGAACTACCCTTATATTTGCTTGAGCATTAGCAAGGGAGCAATACCATTACCATTTTTAACGACTTTGGTATCTCACAGCCTGAGATCAAACTCGGGGCCTCCTGTACCTGGAGCCAATGCTCTACCGATTGCACTATTAGGTCTGGTTTTGGGGATTCAAGCATATGGTTCACTGGGGTAACCAAAGGGAGATTATCAGTTGGTGCCTTCGCTGCACCGTGCCATGCTGATCTGGGACACCATCCCTTAACCTGTAATTGATATGGTCAGTGCTGCCTTTACAGTTATTTTACAAATGATGTCACTGCGATGTATTTCTAACAGCAGAAATTATTAAAAGCAACTATTGATGAGTGTGGAGATAAATCCATGTTCCATTTCAACTGCCAAGTGTAGATATTTTATGTCTATGTAAACAAATGATTACATTTTTACTTAAAAATTAGTTTACATATATGTCAATAGGTTGTTGCTTAATGTTGCAAGATATCAGAAAAATCGCTGCTGCACATTTTACTGCAGTTACTTTAGATGTAAATATCTCAAATGATATTTCTTTTGTTAAGTAAGTATGTTCTCAGATTAAATTTTTAAAATGGCATCCAAATGCAAAATTTTCCTATATTATTTCAGTCCCTTTTACCCAAAGTTCTCTCCAACAAAGCTTGCTGTCTTCGCTAAAGTGCAGTGATTACACTGACCAACTTTTTTTCGCTGGACCATTTTAAATTGTTAGTTTTTAACTCTATTATTTAGTATGGTCTTTATTATATATACACCTTTAAAACTTGCTTAGAATTTTGAATGTATACAGTATGCTAGTTCCCATTTAGGAAAGCTAAAAAAACATACGGCTCTTTCAAAATACACAAAGGATTTACTTTATATGAAGTTCTTATCTTCGAATTACTTAATGCATGATATTTCTTTTGTTAAGTATGTTCTCAGATTAAACCATCTGTTTTTTTTAAAATGAATAGAAGAAGTGTGCAGGAGGAATATCCACTGGCCAACTCACTTAAGTAATTGCAATTGTCTGAATTGATTATGAATTAATTGCCACACTAGGACATCATAATTGCTTTAAAGTTAAGTTAGATCTAGAATACATGCAGTTTACTTTACATAGTGTTTAGGCTAGAGCTTCAAAGAAGTGGGCCAATTTGACCCATTACTTCTGAAAACAGTGGGCCAATTTTATAATCAATGGGTCATTTAAAAAGATGGGGAAAAAAACACTCCAAAATGGCATCACTCACTCATAAGGGGATGTGGGGTGGCTTGTTTTTTTTAGTAGCAGAAAAAATGTCACGAGGTTTTGGATGGGTATGACTATTTACCGGATATGAATTCATACCCGCGGATATGAATCCTCGGTACGGATATGAATGTAAAAATCATAATTTACACCCATTTATGTTATATTTATGTCTTTTTTTCAGTAACATTAATGTATTTTCTATAAATAAATTAATTAACATTAGGTATTCTCGTATTAATTGTAATTGTGATTGATGTAATAAAAACCGACATATGGGAATTCATATCCGTGGACATACAGGGTACGGATAGGAACATTAAAATTGCCATCTGCAGCATTGTTTGTTTTATTTCTGTTAATTTTGACGAAATGTAATTAATTTACTTTACCCCCTTTAAAAGAAGTATAACTTTTGTACACATTTGCTGCTAATTAATATTTCGACTGCCGCACGAAAGTTTATATCCGTGGACACAATGGGTACGGATATGAACGTAAAAAGCAACATTTTCACCTATAGTTGGTGTATTTTTGTATTTTTATGGTAATATTTTTTTTTTAATTAATTCAACAAATTTTATGAAGTTCTACTGATCTTTACAGAATTGTTGGCAATACATAAACCCATAACCGCGCCTGAGTTAATATCCGTGGACATACGGGGTATGGATATAAACGTAAAAAGCAATATCTTACTCTATAAATGGTGTATTTTTGTATTTTTATGGTAATAATATTGTTTTATTAATTTAACCAATTTTATTAAATTCTACGGATCTTTACAGAATTGTTGGCTATACATAAACCCATAATCGTGCCGGAGTTCATATCCGTAGACATATACGGGGTACGGATATGAACGCAAAAAAGCAATATCTTTACATATAATTGATGTATTTTTTTTGCATTTTTATGGTAATTATATTACTTTTTTAATTAATTTAACCAATTTTATTAAATTCTACGGATCTTTACAGAATTGTTGGCAATACATAAAGCCATAATCGTGCCTGAGTTCATGTCCGTAGACATACAGGGTACGGATATGAATGTAAAAACATTATATACACCCATGTATGTGACATTTATGTGTATTAAAAAAAAATATAACTAAAATAATGTAACTTTTTGTCGTGTAACATACAATCGAGGTTGATTAAACGAACATTTTTATATGGTAATTCATAACCGTGTACAAACAGGGTACGGATATGAACAATAAGATTGCAATCTACAGCAGTGTTTTATAATTCTGTTAACTGCAAAGAAATAAAACTAGTTTTTATGTTTTACATCCTTTGATAGAAATACTTTTACACACTTACTAAAAATAAATATACTGACAGTCGCACATGCACTCATATCTGTGGAAATACAGGGTACGGATATGAAAACTAAACTTACTATCTTCAACTCTAAATGCTGCTGTGTTGTTGTTTTTCTGTAATTTTTTTTGTTATTTAATTATTTTTAATCAAGTCTCTTAACCATTTTGATGAAATTCTACGAGTCTTTACATAATTGTTGTTATTAAATAATACCATAGTCGCGCCAGAGTTCATATCCGTAGACATAGAAGCTATGGATATGAACGCAAAATTCATTATTCACACCCATTTTTGATATATTTATGTGTTTGTTGGACATTTATTGCATTCTCTTTCAATACAGTAATTTTACTTGGGTATTATTATATAACATGCAACTGTGATTTAATGAAAAAACTTTCATGTAAGCTGTATCCGTTTCGTGTTTAGCCAAACCAAAATTCATACCATTGTACATATGGCATGGACACTAAACACTGAAAATCGTTATCAACACCATTGTTTCTGTTTGCATTGCTACATTTAATTCTTCAGACCATTGTTTAAAGGTCTAAACGACTCTTCCGTACAATATAATAATCGGTATGTATCAGTTTAGGTACATGGCAAATTACAGACCCATTGAACGAGGATAATAAACGTTAAAAAAGACTGTCTACAGTATTGTAACATATTCGTGCTCTTTTTTTTAAGGATGATAAATTCTTTAATTAACCAAAAGGTTGTATAATGAAAGCTATATAACCGTCTTTACCCAAATTCTTCATTGTTTAGAAATATGCAAACATAGGTACACAAAAATCAGCGGCTACTAATTAAGGGGTGCGAATATGTACACGGACCAAAGTATGTGATATTTCTGTAATTATTATGTATGCAAACCGAGTTGAGCAATACAGTTCTGGTAAACTGTCAGTCGCCTTGACTTAACTGGTTTGAACTGCATCTTAGCCCATGTAAAAATAAAAGCATTGCATCAAAGTAAACAAGAATATTACAACATTCATATCTGTAGGCATACTGCTCTATGACAACGGATAAGAACTCTGGAGCGGCTATATTTATATGAAATAATTATGTAAAGGCATACTTTCATGAACATGAGTTTTATTAATTAAAAATAATAATATTGCATCAAAGTAAACAAGATTCTAACAACTTAAATTGTAGATAATGCTTTTATCGTTCAATTCCGTACCCCACATGACCACGGATATGAACTCTGGTGCGGTTATATTTATGAAATGATTATGTAAAGGCGTCTACACCTTCATGAACAGGAATTTTATTAATTAAAAATAATAATAATGCATCAAAGTAAACAATAATATAACAAATTAAGTGGTAGATAATGATTTTAACGTTTATATCTGTACCCCACATGACCACGGATATGAACTCTGGTGCGGCTCTATTTATATACATGTACACTAAATATGTAAAGGCGTCTACACCTTCATAAAAGGGAGTTTTATTAATTAAAAATAATAATATCGCATCAAAGTAAACAATAATATTACAAATTAAGTTGTAGATAATGATTTTACCATTCATATCCGTACCCCAAACCACGGATATGAACTCTGGTGTGGCTTTATTTATATACAATAATTATGCAAAGGCGTGTATACTTTCATGAAATAAAGTTTCATTAGTTAAAAATAATTGCATCAAAGTAAACAAGAATATTTTACAAATTTAATTGTAGATAATGATTTAAACGATCACATCCGCACCTCCTCAGCCCTTCTAACGATCCATATGAACTGTGGTGCGGCTATGTTTATATGCAATAATTAAGTAAATATGAGTATACTGTCACCAAAGTTGTTAAATAAATTGAAAACATGATCATATTACATTAGACTTTACATATATAAAAAAAACAATGCTCTAGTTTGCAGTTTCGGTGTTCATATCCGTACCCTTATTGCCCACGGATATGAAATCACATATAGATATACATAAATATCTGTATTTTGGACTGTATATATTTAATTATTAGAATACTTGATCTAAATTTTTTCATATACCACCAAATACATTTAAGGGCATCCAAACACAGAAAAATCTAAAGAAAGGCTCGTAAATATTGATTTTTACATTCATATCCGTACCCCAGATTCATATCCGCGGATATGAATTCATATCCGGTAAATAGTCATACCGGGTTTGGATCACCCAAGTGCTTTACTTATATACTGCATCATTAAACTTGAAGCATCTTACAATAATGATCAACAGAGTTGTCGTTCGTACTGGAAATCGCTAGAGCTTATAAAGTCAATCCAATACAGCCGTTTAAATGTCTACATGTAACGCCGAGTCGGTCTATTTTTAGCAGAAACTAGTTTGTACAAAAGCAAGGCTTAGACTTACGATTGATTGATACAAAAGTGGAATTATTTCTTCCGTTTTCTTTATTCTTGACTTTAAGTAGCAAACGCCAAACTGACACATTCGGGTGCAAGTCAGTCCGGCCACAAACAAATCCGGCCACAAGTCAATCCGGCCACAAAATAAGTCAGTCCGGCTACAAAAAAGTCAATCCGGCCACACTGCCCTCGGAAAGCGGTCAAACCGGCCACATTTTTATATATATCCTTATACTGAACAAATATTTATGCTTTGATTTTGTGTTTTATTTAATTCTTTTCGTATATTTTTATCATCATTAAAATATGTTAATAAGTATATATATATATATATTTGTATAACGTCATTTTAATTTCATGTTGCCTTTTAATGCTGTTTTTGTTTGTCTACTAAATGATTAATTGTATTATTATTATTAATTATTATTAATATAATGTTATAGAAGATGGTAGTACATTTGATCGTTATAGTATCTTAACAAAAATCTTAATCATTTTAAATATCATCATTTGATATCTGCTTTCAGGCTGGCATCGTCAGATAAACATCTGTGGCGGAGCAGGACCACTTGCCGCAAGGGATAGGTTAGTATAGAACTATCTGTTGAGAGTGGCACCAGATGAAGTGGCTAAATGAGAAATGAAGAAGTCTCACTGAAGTGAGAAGAACTGCTCACTTTTTATTATCATTTTTAAACTGTCAATAATATGATACTTGAATTATTATTTTTGAATAAATGTTTCTTATGCATATGTGTATTTTTTCTTAGTAAAATACATGATATAACAACAACAATAACTACAACTACTACACCAACTGATGATGATGCAAATAAATAATAGTAGATGTAGTGACGCAAACAAAATAAAGATAACCAATCCTATGATTATCGTAGTTTTCCTACAACCACAACAACAAAAAATAATTACGCAATTCACAAAATAATTATGCAAATGTTAACAAAAACATGCTAACAAAAGTTAGTTCATAAATATGATGCCGGTTTGACCGATTTCCTAGAGCTTTGTGGCCAGATTGACTTTTTTGTGGCCGGATTTGTTTGTGGCCGGATTGACTGTAACCAAATTTATTTAGTGCATCGGTTATTCTAGATTTAACCGAACGATAATTTCAGCATCACCTAATTTGTTTTCCGTTACCGCAAATTCTGGTTTGTTTTATAATCATACACAAATATTATTATTCAACTTAAAAGTTTATGTATGCTGGCACAGAATTTATCTTGTTTTTCTTCATCATTTATTGCAGTTTATGCTAAATGAAGTCAGATTAATTCAAGTTCACTCAGGATATATTTTCACAAACAAAATTATTCAAATTACAGCAGAGTAAAATATAAAACTTCAAACCTGCTTTAAAAGACCACAAGAAGGGGAGATTGAGTTAACGGTAAAAAAATGCACGCCTAAATAAAACAAATTGTATCTTTAAAGCATAAGCCATATGATTTTAGGAAGCGGCTTAAGAAATGGGAGGGCTGGGGCAGGGGTATATACAAATATACAAGGCAAACTTTGCATAGATTTTATTGATGAGTATTTAGTTTTGTAACTTCATGTTAAAATAATGCACTATCACAACTATGAATAATTAACGAAATGTAGAAAAATATTTTGATTGATTTTGTACAAATATCAGGTAATATCTCTGAGTATGAGTCCCTCAAACCAAAATGATTTATAACATAATAAGCTGCAATGTAGCTTTTATCATAAAAAAAGTAAACTGCAAGTTAATTACATGAAAATATAAAAAAAAAATATTTTTTTACTATTTTGTACAAAACAAAAACAATTACAAGGTTAAGTGTTCATAAGAAAGAATGTAGAGGCAATATGAATTTACACGATAATAAGAAATATCCCAGTTCCTCCACTTCATCCTTTTGTATTTGTAAACATTGGTAAAAAGTAAACAGTTTATATTATGCAAAACAGGAACACCTTATAAAAATTATTTAAATAAAGAAAGAAAAAAATAGCTAAACTTATGTTAAAGAAAAACAGTCTCCATAATTTTGTATTTGTTTTGTTATATTGCACCAACACAATAATGGTCATATTGGCGACATCCAGGTAATTATTTGTGGAGGATGATCCCAGACTTATGTCTGGGTAGAACCACGGGCGCACAGCAGGTAAGCCAGAAAACCTCCCCGCTGGAAAGTGCTTGCCCCAACCAACCGCCATGGTTCATAAATGCAATGATAAAATATGTTGATAACATAGCGCACACTTTTTTATATAAACAAATGCACTAAAGCATACACATTTTGAAAACAGTAGAAAAATACAATATCTGATACCATTATATGAAAATTATTTGTCAGTATGAAAGTAATGACAAAATGAATAGATAATCAAGTGGGAAAAAAGTAAGATTCCTATTAAAAACAAGCATCATATTATGGTCCTATCAAAATGTCATTTATATATACCTACAAGCATTTTTAAGGCTTCATAAATTTAAATCATGCAAGACTAAGAATTTAATTAGTAACTTAGGAAAGGAACAATACAAAGATCATAACTATCTAACACCCATATTTACATAAAAGTAGAAAAAAACGTGTTTTATCATACAGGTACAGTTAAGTTGAAATGGGAAATGACAAAAGAAAAAGTTAAAAACATGGTGAAATTTATAAATATAATATTACAAAAAATATATATTACCAATAAAATATCCATATTTTGTAAAAAAGAAAACCACAGCAAACAAAGCATGTGTAAGTATAAAGGCAATAAACTTCTGACAGGAATTCATGGATGTATGAAAATAATATTTATTCCATCAATACATGTACATGAAAAAATGGTTTATATTGCTGCATATAATAAAGCAGACAATAATGATGAATAATGTATCTTTTAAATGGAATGGAACGTGCATCGAATGTATAAATCGGTCAATAACGGCGTGGCCTACTAGTTACATTTCATGATTTACTCTTTGTTTTTATTTGAGATACATCGCAGAGACCAATTACGATCATTGGTTTTATTTACCATCGCCTTAAACATGGTTTATATGGCCAGCATTAAAATAAAGGAGGTTTAAAGAAAGTATCACAGTTTATAGATATTAATGGCATGAGGGTTGCTCTTGCCATGAAGATTAAAATTATAATAGATTTATGATTAACATGATGGAGTCATGTGGAGTGATGAATGAAGAAGAGCATCTAAATTTAAATCTCTGGGTGTTTATGCTTATTGTGATGTTTAGTAATTGCGTTTCAGTCCACCCTTTAACATAGGATAGTAGATTTTTCTCCTGTAGGGTAATGTAGACAGTAATCCTTTGGGACAATAAAGTGGTATTTGGGGTTGCCGCATAGTAAAAGATTTATACATGTTTAGTGATGATTGGGCTATAAACAGGGTCTCTAGTGTGTTCACAATCTTTTTCTGAGATTTGACCAAGTGATCTACCTTCTGACCCCATGTGACCCAATAATGAACACATCCAGGATTTCATGCAAACATTCTGACCAAGTTTGGTGAAGATTGGCTACAAATGTGGTCTCTAGTGTGTTCACGAGCTTTTTCTGAGATTTGACCTAGTGACCTAATTTCTGATCCCACATGACCCAATAATGAACTCATGCAAGATTTAATGAAGACAAATATTTTGACCAAGTTTGGTGAAGATTGGACTATAAATGTGGCCTCTAGTGTGTTCACAAGCTTTTTTTCTAAGAATTGACCCCACGTGACCCATTTATGTATTCATCCAAGATTTCATGCAGACAAACATTCTGATCAAGTTCGGTGAAAATTGAGCCATAAATGTGACCTCAAGTGTGTTCATAAGCTTTTTCTAAGATTAGACCTAATGACCTACTTTTTTATCCCACGTGATCCAAAAACGAACACATCTATGATTTTATGCCGACAAACATTCTGACCAAGTTTGATGAAGATAGGACCATAAATGTGGCCTCTAGTGTGTTCACAAACTTTTTTCTGAGATCTGACCTAGTGACTTACATTTTGACCCCACGTGACCTAATATGACCTTATCCAAGATTTCATGCAGACAAACATTCTGACCAGGTTCGGTAAAGATTGGACTATAAATGTGGCCTCTAGTGTGTTCACAAGTGTTTTTTTTAAGATTGCATGTGGATGAATAAAAGGAAATCCGACTGCCAACGGGACCACAGAATGAAAATACCGGTCCTATCAGCCACATGTTAACCAGTCTCTCCTATATAGATAATTTGATAAAACATAGCTTAGCATCCTAGGACAAGCCTGTTGAAAGAACTTATATTTGGGACTGTACATAATTAACTGTATATAATATTTATCATTTAAATTACTGATTGTTTAAAAAAACTCTTAACTGGCCCCCAAAAGGTGCCACAAGCTTCGGATAGAATGATCTTAACTTATTTTTTAACTTTTATTTTAAACAACTATAATTCTTGGTTTTAAAATTGTTTTGTGTATCTATATGAGGTGCTCCTAGCACCATTATATGTCCCAAAGAGGCACTGTATTATATTAAAATGAGGCGAGTCAATACTGCTATGTTATATAGGTGGACATAAACAAAAATGTACAGGTGAAAAGAAAAATAAAATGCACAAATTATAACTTTATAACCATAACTTTTATGACACACGTACATATACTTCAAAGAAAAGATAAACACCCATACCTTTTATATAGGAGCCTATTGCCAATTCATAATCATAATAACCATCCTTATATTTGAAGTCTTGATTAATCTTAACCTTCCTGGCATAAGGCAACCCTCACGCCATTAATTAAAACTGTGATATTTCATTTTAAACTCCTATACATTAATGGTTATTACAATTGTTAGGGCGAGGATAAATAAAACCAAGTATTGTTTGATTCACAAGTTTTTCCTAAAAAAAGACCCTTTGACCTAGTTTTTGACCAGGTGACTCAATAATGAACTCATCCAAGATTTAACGCAGAAAAACATTCTGACCAAGTTTGATGAAGATTGGATAAAAACTGTGGCATCAAGTGTGTTCACAAGGTAAAATGTTGAAGCCGGACAAAGGAGTGTCAAAAAAGCTCACCTTGAGCACGTTGTGCTCAGGTGAGCTAAAACAAAAGGTGAGATGGGGAGGAGTATGTCTTTAGCAGCAGTTTCTTCCTCAGTAGTTGGGATTCTTGACCTGTACCGGGTAGTCTCGGTTGCTGTTGGAGTCCTTGCCTCCACTGCTGCTCAAACCAGTGCTATTTGTGTCTCCAGTTAATTTCTTCACTTGATTACTGTGAGTCCCAGAATCAGACTTGTATGCAGCCTTCCTGCCACAACACTTCTTACGCCAGGCAGCTCGAATCTGACAAGAAACAGCAAAATATCACTTCTGTAGCCAAGGTAAGTGTGGATATGACTAAATTAGTAACTGTTTTAAGGTTGCCTGCTGTGTAACTTATCTCATATTGTTTTGTTGTTGTTTGTTACATCACACCGACACAATTATGGTCATATTGGCGACGTTAAGTTAGTTACCTATGGAGTAGCTTGAGTAGAATCACATCGCACCACAGGTTAGCTAGAAAATGTCCCCACATGAAAGTTCTCGCCCCGAACAAGACACAAACCCATACGGTGAGGGGCTGAGGAGTTACAAGTCAGCGACACTAACCGCTAAGCCATGACACCCCGTCATCTTAATAAACTTTCAGAGATTTAATTGATTTTATTTCCCGAAACAAGTTTATGGTTACTTTCATAACTTATGTAGCTGCAGTTCTTACCAAAGGGACTGAGAGTTGGATCTGGCAACAATAAAAGTATTAGATAACATCAAGGATACTGTATATTGAATTTGACTACAAACAGATTTGGGGGTTAGATTGTAAAAGAATTCTTTTACACGATTTAAACAAGGCAGAATCTGCAAAATCAGTCCTGGTATATTCCAAAACAAAATTATACAACAACAAAAAAATATGAAATTTGAGAGGCGAGCAGTTAGGAAGTAAAAAGTCTATGACTTTTATCAATACAACATGAGTGGCCAACATAAAGCTTCATAATAAATGCAATGTTTCCTAATAAATACATAAAGCTTCATAACAAATATATAAAGCTTCATAACAAATATAACGCTACATAATACATACATACAGCTTCATAACTAATACACAACGCTTCAAAAATAAATGCATAAAAGCTTTATAACAACCACATAAAGCTTCATAACAAAATAAACATTTAACGCTTCTTGAAAAAAATATAAAGTTTCTTAAAACATAAAAAAGCTTCATAATAAATACATAAAGCTTCATAACAAATATACAAAGCCTCATAACAAGGACGTAATGCTTCAAAATGCATACATAACACTTAATAAATAAAACTTCATAATACATAAGGCTTTATAACATATATATATAAAGCTTCATAATATAAATAGCTTCAAAATAAATACATCAACTGTCATAATAAAATACATCAACCGTCATAATATATAAAACTAACTAATCTGTAAAAAATGGCTGCCTACTTTTTTCTCCTTCAGCGTGAAGAGCAAGAAGATGAAGAAACCCTGGAAAGCATTAAAGATGGCAAAGAGATAGTGGAACACTATCCTGGCTCCAGTCAAGGCAAAGAATCCAAACACCCAGGTTAAACCTGTAAAGAAAGTAAATTACAAGATGATCACTTGTGTATTCTCTATTTGTGTAAAATCTGAACACAGAGTTTTTGTCACTTTCACACTTTACTGGTGTGATTTGTCTTGTGCATGTTCAAATATAAATGCATGTATTTCATTGGTTCTTTTCACATTGTCCTATAAATACTTTCTGGTTTTGGAGCATTTGATTATTAGCAAAAGCATTTTAATTAATGGGATGACAAATTTGTCCAAAAAAAGATTGTTACATACTTAGAACATTTCTTTAGGAAATGATCTAACAACAAACACCTATGTCATGCAGGAAGGGAAACAGAGATCCCCTGCATCTTTTGCAGAACAATTTTGCAACTTGCGATTTTGCTCAAGCTCAAATTTGGACTCCAAGAATGCCTATTCGAGTGACATAATATCGCATTCAATTGTCGTTTACACACTTATCTTGGCATGGTTAAGGTCTCTTTATATTGCACTTTATTAATGATACTAGTAGGTAATTATGTAATTATTTAGTAATTTAAAGTTTAAGCTTGGGCAAAATCTTAACTGAGAAATGCTTCTGCAAGCGGAGCCCTATCTACAGAAAGTAATTTTGAAACAGGGAATTGTTGATTGGTGGGAAGCCATTGCTAAATGACCCCAATCATCTATACATTAAAAATGCTTTAATTAACTGATAAAAAACATTTCATATAACTATTTAAAAATATGCTTCAAATATCTAGATTTTGACAATGCAAAATGTTGGGCAAATTTCAATGCACTAAAATGGAATCAAATTGACGATGATATTTTGAGGAATTTCATTTTCTTTCCATAATTAAACTTCCAATTTTGGACTTAATTTCGCATCTATCTCAAACTACATAATTGTCATTTTTTGTAATTATAATTGGTAGGTTTTCAATTAAAAAAAAACAACAGATGTATCTGGGTTTTTTTTCTTTTTGAGTCTCAATGTCTTGTCTCGGTGTTTTTGTCACTTTTACAATTATTTTGTGTGCCTTTATCTTGTGGTAGTTCCAATTTAAATGTTTGTTGTAGATCCAGTAGGACCTTATCTTATTTTCCTAAACGATGATATCAACTTACCAAGCACAACAAAGATGGACACTCCTGCCTGGAAATGTAACATCGCCATTTTCTTCTCTGATTGGTTGCTTATTCCTTTGTTTTTCCTCCTCATCAGTCTGCACATAACCATCAAAAAGACAATGATGTTTGCAAGTATCACCACGGCAACGGGAATGAGGAATGCGTACAGCATGGCCTTGTACTGCAACCAGCAGCTACAAAAATTGTTTATTTAGATTTGAGTTACACCAAGACATTATGGGATATTATGCTGCCTGGCAACTGTTATTTGTGGAGAAAAACATCCAAAGAATATCTAGCTAACGCAACCAGCACACCTGTCACAGGATTTTTTGTATCTTTCATAATACAAATAATAAACATTTGTAACCAGGACTCTTAACATTTGCTACTTATAATTGCATATAAAAAAACTAAACAATTAGCCCAATTTTGTTGTTGTTGAAGAGTTATGTTCCATCACATGTACAAAAGTGTGCATTTCCTTTTTTTTCTGGTAAGTTTACACAACTTTTACCAGTGAATTGTTGTCCAGCTATCATGAGAGTATTAAGATCCCTGAAAAAAGTCAGAGTAGAACCACTGGCATACCTCAGCTGGAAGATGCCATAACATGAAAGCTTTGTGCCCCAACCAGGACTCAAACCTTCTTGATAAGTGGTCAGGAAGACTCAGAAGAGTTTCAAATAGGCAGCCCAAAGTCAACCCACTCGGCCACAACACGTACTGCCTTCTACTAGTTGCTTATGGAAAATTGCTCAGTTCTCAGATCATTATGTAGTAACGTCCCATCTTACGTAGTACGGTCCTATTAGAAAATGAGGTTCAACAGAAAGACTCAAAAGTAAACACATAAAGAATCCAACAAAGTATCAACACAGTGTTCTGTGCATACTTACTATCCCTTATCTCCAGTATAGTACATTTCATGGTCTATGGCTAAACATACAATCACAGGGATCAGAGGGAGGCCTGAAAAATGATCATATTTTTGTGTTAAAATACAAGTTAATATGCCCAGTGACACAATATGGTCATTATAGAGATGTATTTTTGTGGTGAAATACACAGACAATTGTCCAAGAAGAGCCCCAATTGCACCACAGGTAATGTTCGTTGGTCACAGCAGCGACACCCACATAGCAGCAACACTCACATGGCTGCGTCACCAACACAGTTACACCACCCACGTGGCTGCCATACCTACATGGAAGCAACACCAACATGGCTGTGTCATACACATGGCTGCAGCAACGCTCACATGACTGCGTCACTGACATGAGGGTGACACCCACATGTATGCCACACCTACATGGGAGCAACACCCACATGGCTGTGTCATACACATGGCTGCAGCAACACTCACATGGCTGTGTCACTGACATGAGGGTGACACCCACATGTATGCCACACCTACATGGGAGCAACACCCACATGGCTGTGTCATACACATGGCTGCAGCAACGCTCACATGACTGCGTCACTGACATGAGGGTGACACCCACATGTATGCCACACCTACATGGGAGCAACACCCACATGGCTGTGTCATACACATGGCTGCAGCAACGCTCACATGACTGTGTCACTGACATGAGGGTGACACCCACATGTATGCCACACCTACATGGGAGCAACACCCACATGGCTGTGTCATACACATGGCTGCAGCAACACTCACATGGCTGTGTCACTGACATGAGGGTGACACCCACATGTATGCCACACCTACATGGGAGCAACACCCACATGGCTGTGTCATACACATGGCTGCAGCAACACTCACATGGCTGCTACAATCACATGGCTTTGACACCCACATAGCTGTGACACTTACATGGCGTTGTCTCTCACAAGGCTGTGTCATCCATATGGCTGCGACACTCGCATTGTGATTGACAACCACATGGCCGCGACACCAATATTGCAATTACAACCACATGACATTGACACTAATATTGTGGTTATAATGGATGATGAGAATGATTTCTTTTGTTGCACTGCACTGACATAATAGATAGTTTCCGCATCAGTGAAAATCCCTTATCTTGGCAGCCATCTTTGATGGTAACTTCAAGGGATTTTCATATGAATTGTATAGAAGGGTATTTTTTTTTTGTAATTTCTTCATTTGTAGTCTGAAAATTAAAAGCTATACACCACTGGAAAGCTCTTGAAATACATATTTTTAGAATACAATATTTTTACAATTAATAAATGCACACAGAATTAATACACAGAAATAAATAAAACAATTGGCTCATACTTAAACAAAATGAACAATGTATCATCTTCGGTTGTATTTCTTTAACCTTTTAAACTATCAAAATATAGTTTTGATATTTAAAATACTTTGTAAAAGCTGTTAAATTTGATATGAAATTCAGTAAAATATACTGAAAAAAACAACACAGTGTTTAGTTTAATACAGCACATATTTCCCAATGTCGGTCTGCATTAGCCACAAAGATGGCTGCTTTAAACTGTCTTATCAGTATCGATGACATCACATGGAAACTATTTATAATTGTCAAACTGGCAACGTCCCACATGGCGGGTCAGCTGAAAGACTCGAGCCCATGCAGTGAGGGGCTGACGTGTTGATGATGATGATGATGATGATGATAACGGTGACAGTGACAATGATGCTGCTGGTAACAAATATGATGATGATGATTGTGATGATGATTGTGATGATGATGATGATGATAGCACTGATGACTAAGGTAACAGTAATGGTTAAAATGTTCATGCTAGAACAAGAATGACACTTACCCCATGCAGGTATCATAGTTTTCAGCATAAATCTTGGTATGTAAGTCCCAAGGACTTTGACAAATCTCAGGTACTGCAAAAGACCTTCAACCAGCATCCACATAAATGAGACTAGGATGAAATAGTGGAGAAGGGCGGCGACAACTTTACACCCCACCCTCACATCTGTGCGCTCAATGCCAACCAGAAATATGACAGCCGAACACAAGATGGCTACACAGAGGTTGATCAGAACCTGTTGTCCTCTGCCACTACGTAGATGTCTGCAGTTAAAATGTACAAGTTTATTAAGAGTTCAAATTTAAAATGAAGTTTAAAAATTAGTATATCTCATCAAAAAACATAAAACAGACTTGAAGTATGTGAAAGATTAATCAAGAGGTAAATTAGACCAATAAAACGAAAGCAGAATCTTCTTCAGATTTAGCGAGGCTCAGTAGAATAGCTAAATTTGATTCGATACCAAACACAATTATGATCATTATACTAGAATTTGTCATTTTTTTTGGTGGACACTAACCTTTAGTTTTCATTAATTTATATTCGATTGGAAAACAAGTTCTTTCAACTTATATCCCTCATGACTTCCCACTTCCTGGGTAGAACCAGTACTCAGGTACTAAAGACCTGAAGCAAAGTGCAGGACATAGTCGTGCCCAAGGACTAACATCTCATGTATAGTTTTGGGGGTCTCCAACCTTGGACCCTCTGATCAGTTGGAAGTCCATGTCTCAACTCATAGTCAACAAACGCCCATTCCAGACATGTCTAAGGTTTTCTACAACCCAGAAGTGTAGGAATCTTTTTCATTAAGAATATTAGTTATTTTTTTCTGACAAACTATAAAATATTTCTTATAATTTGAATTATTTTCTTAAATTTTAATCATAAAACCATTAAATCAAAGAAATATCTTAGGATTTTTTCAAATTTAAGGACATTTCTAAATCTGATAAAAACTATCATTCTTTATGCTTACGACACCAGGATGTCTTCAAAATGACCATAACTGTGTTATAGTGCAGTGTGATCTAAAATCAAATCAAACTCAATATGCCAGGAACCTACTTGAAGAGAAGGAATGTGATGATGGTGAGCCCCAGACAACAGATTGAAATGATGAGTCCAACCATGGTGATGATGCCGAGGATGTCTTCATGTATTCCAGAAATACGGTCTGCTTCAAGGTCCTGTCAATCAGAAGGAAATATAGGAAAATGGTAACTTATTGGCTCAAACACATATCAAGAACAAGAATTAAGTGAAATTTACATATTCTCATAAAGATACAATGATCTCTAAGGTGGTGATCAACAGTTTGCCTACATCAAATACATGTAACAACCTAAACTTACATATATTCTGTTTCTTTAACATCAAGGTAAGGTTTAACATGAAATTGTACTTAATGATATCACATGCAAATGTTTTTTTACAAGACATACCTTCAAGGATATGTATAAAATATGATTAAGTTTGAAGGAAGAACTAAAACAAGTATGATACGAACATATGGCTGAGACTTATAAATGGGATGGAAAGACATATGCAGGTACAGACAGAAGGACAGTGTGACTGGTAAATGTGTCCACCACCCACTAGGGGGTGGGGCACTGAAATTATGGAAGTTACGTTGATGGTTCAAAGAATTAAAATTAAAAATAATAATAAAGAGTTTTGTTTTGTTTCGGACATACATTGCAGCGACCATTTATGATCATTATAGCAACGTCCAGCTTTTTGGTGGAGGAAGACCCCAGACACATGTCTGGGTAGAACCACCAGCACACAGCAAGTCAGCTGGAAGACCTTGTCACATTAAGTACTACACCCCGAACGGGTCTTGAACCCATGCAGTGAGAGGTTAAGCAGTCAGAAAAAACGGGTTTTAAAGCCAATTTGTACAAGAAATATTGGGAAAGCAACATAGTTTTGTTGGTCTTAAGGGCTAAAAAAAGGAAATAAAGGTTTTGTTAATAGAAAGTTATATTACAGAAAGATGAAGGTGTGATGTATACTTACGATAAGTACAGCAAAGTTTGTGAGATGGTTGCATTTACAAACTATCTGTTCAGCCTCAAATGTTGTTGTACAGCCGGAAACACTCCAACCACCTGCATCCTGATTGGCAGAGTAGTTCCAGAATCCACAAATCAGGTTACCTTTGTCCTAGAAGTGTGATTAATTACATTCTTTAAAGGTAAGTTAATGGTGGCAGCATTTAGTCAATGACATTCTCTAGGGGTGGCAGCATTAAGTCAATGACATTTCCTAGGTGGGTAGTCATTTAGTCAATGACAACCTTATGTGTGAAAGCATTTAGTAAGCAGTTGGCAGTAGGTGTAATAGCATCTATCCAATGAGAATGATGGCTTTAATCAATGCCAGCTTGAAAGTGTTTGAAGCGATTGGTTCATGCCATCCTAGCATCTAATAACATTTAGTTCATGACATTCAGGAGGTGGGACAGCATTCGGTTAATGACATCCCTGAAGCATGATAGCTTTGTGTGTTTTTTTCTCACAGGAAATATTCCTTTATTGGGGTTTAAACCCTGTAAACAACCGGTAAAGCGAATTGATTATTTTATAGAACGTCAATGGTCAGGTCATATGGCTTCTTGTTAAGTGATAGCATTGAGATAACAAATTGGGTTTAACTTCCATTTTCTCATTACAAGTACAACGGCCTTGTTAAATGGTTTCAAATTATATACACTTCTGTTTTATTACATCGCACCGATACAATTATGGTCATATTGTCAACATCCAGCTAATTATTGGTGGAGGAAGACCCCCAGACTTACGTTTGGGTAGAACAACAAGCACACGGCAGGTTAGCTGGAAAATCTCCTCATATGAATGTCCTCACGATAACAGGGACTCGAACCCATGCAAGATTGAGGATTTATAAGTCAGCAAATCGACTGGTCCACAGACTCTACTCAAATCATCTACTTGCAACTTTAACTTAATTTGCATTCTCTTTTATGCTTGGACTTACAGTGATAGGAGTGAAGACTGCTGTGACGTCACCATCATCAAGAGATATCCGCTGTTCGCCGTTTATGAAAAGTTTGGCTGCAGCAACCTTACTGTTGATTTTATACCTATCGAAGGGGGCCGAGAACAGGCTTGTTTTGCCGTAGATCTGGAATGCTAGCTTGGTGTTAGCTATAGAGAAAAAAATTATTAAAACCATTTTGATGTTACAATTTGATATCCGTGTAACAACTTATTAAGTGCATGTGCATAAACAAGGTTAGCATAGTTGGTAGAAGTGACTGACTCTGGGATTTTTGTTGATGTAACGGAATAAAGGTATCTTCCACATGAAAATTATCCAACATCAGCACTGTAACAATGCACTCATAACCATGATACATGGCAAGAGTTGATGAACTTTCCTAGCTTGCCTGTAAAACCAGTGCTGTTTTAATTTAAATATAAAATTAATGCACTGCTTAATTGCGAAGAAAACATTTTGTTGCAAAACTAGAAGTGACAGGAACCTACTTTGCAAGAAAACTGACAAAGGGTTCAAGTATACTACATTCAAAATTGGTCAGAAAATCATAAACAATGTAGATATCTAGAACAGTATGTGGAAATTCTTAGGTTGCTAGGAGCAGTTTTTATGTAGATATATGATTGATGTAAAGCTGTGTTGCAAAATTATTGGAGAAGTGGTCAAGTACATCACATTAACAAGAAACGTGGCCATGCAACGAAATCAGGTTTTCGAAGATTTAACAATTTAACACAAATTATTAAGCAGAAACTTTTTTTTCCTAGTTTCAGTTACAGTGACATTGAACTGACCTGACTGGCCCAAATCCAATCCCAATCTAGGTCTTCATGCAAGCTTGCTATATCGCAAGTTTCACAAGATTGGTTTATTTGAACTGAATTTATTGACCGGATACCCTCTGTCTGAAGCCACCTGTCCAACCCAATGCCCGCCCGCCTGCCCGCCCGCTAAATCCCAATCTTATAACCAGGATTTTCGTTGAAAACCTTGTTAAAAACTGTTTTGATAACACAGGGGTGTGATTTGTTCAAATGTTATTTCAGATATCTTTGTTGTTTATGATTTTTGGTCTATTTTGTCCTACTTGAAAACTTAGCCAGTTATTTTTATGACTTCTGTTTATTGCAAAACAGGGAGATAAAGATCTACTGTAAAGTGTATTTATCCTCACTCGTCATTTAGCAATTTGCAATTTACCAATGTATTTTGCAATGAAATCTCCTACTTTGTTAAACTGCAAAAGAGGGAGTTAAGCAAAATAGGTTGTAAAATGCTGACACCCATGGGCAAAGAATACAAGCTGTATAATTCACTGACCAATTTTGCAAATATAGTAAACGATTCCGCTTTTTTTTTGGTCAAAATCTAAGACCTATTATTAAAACCTTTTACTTACCGTTTGCTATTAGACTGCGACGCAGGTAGATACCAACATCCGTTGCATCAGAGTTCGGGTCCAAGGCTTCTTCAAGCGAGTTAAGATTATTTGGTTCTATTACAGGCTTTGAGGCGGATTGTGCCTTAGAAAGTGACAGACCAATTACCAAGTTTGTGCCCAAACCCGTCTGCGTCCGCACATCGGCAGCAACAAGTGGTCTTACTACCGAGACATTACCAGATAATGGGAGCTTGACGCGGGTTGTTAGTTCTTCAACGGATCGAATAATTCTGAAATGGTTTAAAAAATTTATAAGGAAATATGACAAAGTCCCAGGAGCATTGCAACATATACCAAAATCTGAAAAGGCACGGGACAATGACACCCACAGGCAAGTCTAAAGGTTAAAGTCACAGTATACCTAAATAAAGTTGTTTTTTATAACCTTGCCTACCATACTACTTAGTTATTCTGATACATTTCACAATCAAACATCAAGGCCATACCATTCTCTAACAACCTTACAAAGCCAACCTGAGCCTGAGTCATAGTTTATTCTCAAGCATCTGATTGGTCGTTTAAGCTTTGTCATAATTTTGACCAATCAGATGCTTGAGAACCATCTTTCCAATTTCCTCAGCGTACCTGTTAGCAGCATTGTCAAGAAGATGTGCCTGTTCTACCACTCCATCCCCTGTCGCCAGGATGTTGTTGGTGATGCTGAATATGTTGTCGATTACCTGCAGAAAACAATAAAGATTACCAACGCATACCGTTCCTCAACAATTTACATGTAGATTTGCCATATATTTGTACAACAACGAAGGGTTCTGTGGCCTAAAACTCTTCTGAGCAAATGCGCAGGTTTATGCTTATGAATTCCAGGGTTTTGATTGCTTCTAAGATAAGCATTTTCACACAAATCAATTTAAAAGTAACGATTAAACCCATCAGACTACCACCCTCTTATTCAAATTGCAGATATTGCGAAAAACAATAATTTTAAAGTTATTTTGATTAATCTGTAATGCATTTTGGTTCTACTTTGATCATTGTATATCAGAAAATAAAAATTAAATTATCTTCAAAATAAGAAAAGGTGCTGGCGCAACCAACATTATTCAAAAGTAAAAACTTACTTATAATGTTGTATTAAAGGAAAACACAGATGACTTATATGAAGATATATTTTAAATTGATGTGTACATGTGCATATGCAAAAAGCAAGATTGTGCAATATTCAAACATTTGTAAGAGAAATCACCAAATTTGACATATATATTTCTTTGCTAAAAATAGGGACTAAAAATGAGAACTCGGACAATATTACAATATGGCTGCAAAAATTGTTAAGGTATTATCGCTTCCATTTTCATGAGGCTGAATTTATTTTTTTATTTATTATGGACAATTTGTCACCAGTGTTTTGTTTTGTTTTTGTTACATTGCATCGACACAATTATGGTCATGGTGGCAAAGCGGTGAGCTGATGAGCAGTTACATGTCAGCGACTCGAGCCACTTGGCCACAGACCTCGCCTTGTCATCAATGTAAGCAAAACATGTTACACGTACCGGAGTTACATCCTGCTGTGACTGCCACTGGTTGTACAAGATGTCTGCAGTGAATATCACGTCATTGCTAGTCAAGTTGACGTCTGGTGACGTCAGAGTGACTGTTTCATTTATGATGTTGACGTAGTTATTTTCGTCTACTTTACTCTAGAAAACAATTAAAAAGACGATACAATATTTGCAATCATTTCCAGTACTACTTACATTTGATGTTTAATTTTAAAAATCAAGTTCATGAAACAAGATGTTGCTGTTCATATAGCAAACAAAAACACAAACATCAAATGTAGGGATTGGGGAGGTAAGGGTGCTGGAAAAGGAAATGTCCAGTCCAGCTTGAAAAGACACCATGTTCAATCCCAAGTTGTGACATACCACGCACATTTGCCCCAGTGTCAGGTTATGTGACTGGGTGTGGTTACATGCCAGGTGTTAATGACATGTTATCACAGTGCAGGCAGCATATCTGCTTCAAGTAAACACCATCTCTAGGTAAGTGAAAGGTTGTTGGTTTGATATGGTTACATGTCAGGTGTTAAACACATGCTATCACAGTGAAGGCAGTATATCTCCTTCAAGTAAACACCATCTCTAGGTAAGTAAATGGTTGTTGGTTTGAAATGGTTACATGTCTGGTGTTAATGACATGTTATCACAGTGAAGGCAGTATTATATCTGCTTCCATTGAACACCATCTCCAGATATGTGAAAGGTTGTACCATGATATTTGTCTGGGGTTTTCTTCAACCAAAATAGCTGGTCATGGGACATATTTCAAAAACATGTCTTCTGTAACCCAAATTGCTTGGACATGGGATGTATTTCAAAAACAGGTCTTCTTTAACCACAATAGCTGGACATAGGATGCATTTTAAAAACAGGCTGTCTTTAACTACAATAGCTGGACATGGGATGTATTTAAAAAAAACAACCTGTTACCTCGGAGAGATTCTTGAGGTCTCTGGAACTATTGGATGTACTATTCTGTGTAGGGGGCTCAGAACATCCGAAAGTATAGGTTACTGGACCCCAACGTGCCCCGTTATCATAACCCCCTAAACAAGGGGCCGAGGCCTTGGCACCAACACCTGGTACAGCAAAAACATATATAGTTCGGATTAAATATTATAATTAATAAATAAAGAAATCAATTTATTAAAATAGAATATTTATTTTATAGGTTTTTGTGTTCATTTATTAACACAATTAATTGTATGTTAATCTGAACTTTAAACATGTTTATATGATACTTTTCCTATTTTTTATGTTATTTCTTACTTTTTAATCATTTTTTGTCCTGCCTTCCATTGCGTGTTTATTAAATATATCTTTGATGGTTTTTAACTAAAATCTCCTTTACATACTATTACAATTTCCAATCTGGAACGACGGGGTTCAACAATGGTATAATTATCAATTACAACCTATTATGCCAATTAATGTTCTCATCATTTTTTAATATATACAGTTGAACTTCGTTATCTCAAAGTCGCTGGACCTGGCAAAATACTTTGACATAAAAGAACTTTGGTTTAAACATATTTTATTTGGAAAAAAACAAACATTTACAAAACATGTTATACAATATATGGGGATAAGAACGAAAGAATAATATTCTTATCGTGTTCTTTTCCCTATAAAAGAACTTTGAGATATCAGATTTTATGTTAGTATGTGTAGGATAAGTGAATTTTAAGATCTTTTACTACATGTTTTTGTATATTCCTTATATGTCTACTTGTATGCATTTCATATGTGTTTTATGTATTTTGTAATCATTTATATTCAAATAAAAAGAATATAAATGTTTTAATTTTATCTCTTTATTACAAGCTACCGGTATTTGCATGCAATGTTGAATGAAATACTTAACCATTGACTTATCCATTTTTTATATAATCAAAGAAGGAAACAAAATGGGATTTTGGGATTGGGAAAAGGTTTAAGTCAAGTGCAATTTTATCTCAAGCAAGTTTGTCATAACAAAGTTTAACTATATGATGAAATATACCTGTATAATAGGCAAGCAGAATCAATAAAAAGCATTATTCAACTTCAGTTGTATGTTTCTGAATGGAAAAATGTACAGTTGACACCTGAGAGAGCAGTTTACATGTAATGTAAAGGAACATGGCATCATAACAATTGTGTTACTTATTATTTTCTGTAAAGATGGGAACCTATGAGCTGTTTTTAGACTGGTAAAGATCTTTAACTTTCCAAATATCTGATTATTAGTAAAATAATGTCATTGAGGTGATTGCATTTTTTTTTCTAAATTCATATATTTTAATTGATATACAGTTAGTTTTTGCAAATGTTTGGATCATTTAGAATGTTTTTGTCTTGTTTTGCATTACATTGCACCAACTCAGTTATAGTCATATTGGCGACATCCAGCTAATTATTGGGGGAGGAAGACTTATGTATGGGTAGAACCACCGGCACACCGCAGATCAGCTGGGAGACCTCATGAAAGTTTTCGCCCAGACCGGGACTCAAACCCATGCGGTGAGGGGCTGAGGAATTACAAGTCTGCGTCTCAAACCGCTTGGCCCCCGGTAATTATTTGTGGAGGAAGGAGACACCAGATTGACTTATGTCTAGGTAAAACCACTGGTGCACGGCAGGTTAACCGGAAAACCTACTCATATGAAAGTTCTTGTCCCGACTGCAACTCGAACCCATGCGTTGAGGGGCTGAAAAGTTTTAAGTCAGCAACTCCAACTGCTCGGCCATGGTCGCCCCCTGAAAGATGTTGAAAGGGGCGCCAAACTGTCAGACAGGACCTTCAGATGTATATCAATTGTAACATTGCTTCTAACAATTTTTACCTCCGTAGCATCGCTCCCAGCTAAAGCGTGTTTCCCCAGCCAGGGCAAATGTAAAGGTTGTGCTGTTATTTGGCTTGAATGATGGGCAGGCCACTGGAACAAAATATAACATAAGGTGTTGTTGCTGTGTTCAATATTTTTCATCTTAAATATATGAGAATAAAAACATTTTTACTATTTAAACAATAACAGTGTATGAAAATAAACCACTCCAGAAAAATAAGGTATTGCTGTTCAAGGATTTTTCATTTTACATATAGAGATAAATAACAAATACCAGTCAGACAAACATACATTGTAAAAGTGCTCAAGCTTAAAATACAACCAAGCTTTTTATAGTTCTATAACAAATTTTGAGCTAAGGATATACCATTTCTAACGACTTTGGTATGTTGCAGCCCGGGATCAAGCCACTGGCTCTAGTACCTGGAGCTAACGCTCGACTGATTGAGCAAAAAGGTCTGGTCATATATAACTTGTCAGCCCCTTACTGCGTGGGTTTCAGTCCTGGTAGATGCAAGACCTTTCACGCAAGGTTGACTTCTGTAGTGTCGGTGGTTCTGTCTAGATATTTGTCTAGGAAATGTCTTCTTTAAGACAAGCTAGGCGGCACCATTATGACAATAATTGTGTTGGTGAGATAATAAAGCCAAATAACAAAGGCTCAACAATCAAACCAAACAATCAACAACACAAACAACTAAACAGCCAATCAACTTAACGGTCAATTAACCAGTCAATTAACTAAACAGCCTGACAACTAAACATCCAATTTACTAAACAGCCAATCAACTTAACAAAGAAATAAAACAAATGCTCATACCTGTGCTAAAAACTCTGTATGAAGTTAGTCGTTCGCTTGCAGTGTTTAAGTGTTGCTTCATGATTGACAGCATGGCTTGCTCCTCTTGAATAGTGACGTTGTTACGTCCAAATGTGACAAAGTATCGAACTTTTATCTCATTGGCACTGCAAGATACAAATTATAGATAAAAAAGATGAGTGAACATAATGCTTAAAAAACAAACATTTCTCATACTTCTGAAATGAAGACATGACTTTTGTTGGATAGATCTTTTATTATTAACATGCACCTTTGATACAACATAAATACTGTTGAACTTTAATAATTAACATCCTGAAAAAATAAAAAAATAAAATTATAAAAACATTTTTTTTTGTATTTTCGCTTTTTTTGTAAGTTTTATAAAAATTTTGAAATCATGAAAATGCCTAAGTCCTCGTGTTCTAAATTTCTACAAAAATAAGTTTTTGAGCATTTTAATGGATCCTTTTACTAGTAAATAAATGACAACAAAATACAATTTTCATTTTTTATACTTATCTGGAACAATGTTTTAATAAACAAGATACTATTTCCATTTTTTATATCAATCTGGAACAATGTTTTAATACTTACGAAGCATTAATATGCTCCAGTTTATACGTATACAGGTTAATACCTTCAGCACCCCGTGGAGACCCGTAGAATACAGAGCCGAGATATTCATATATATTAGCCACATAGCTGTCATCCTTGAGTAAGTTAAAAGACTCGATATCTGAGAGACTGATGCCAAAGTCCAAAACTGGTGCAGTTAAATAGGCCACGTAGATGAGTAAATATTGTTCTGGAATAGATAAACAAGAAAACATATATTTTTAGAGTTAATCAAAGTTCGCAGTTAACCATCAGAATCTTTCAATTATTCAAAAATGATGTTTACGCTTAGCACAAAACTGTGCTGCTGTTACCTCAACAGCATGCTGTCAGCACAAACCTAAAACATGATCCTAGTCTAGGTTGGATATTCATGACTCCAGACCAGATTTGTGTAAACAATCCTTCGTTGTGCCCATTGGGAAGTGGTAGAGTTGCTGACATTGACTCCTTTGATTGAGAAGTCTCGCACTTTATGGGTTCAAGTCCCGGTCGAGGTAGAAATTCAAGTATCCATAGAAATTCAATCCATATTCAAATATCTTTCCAATGATATATAGATTTACATATCCAAAATTATAAGCGATTTGGTGACATAAGGCATTTTCTTAGGAAATTTATAGAAAATAGCAGCGAGAAGGTTAAAGTAAACTTTTGATTATATACTCTACCTGAGTATCGTATCAGGACAGGAGATGACATCTGCAAACCAGGATGATTGTAACTATAGTAACCAAACTGGTAGTACCCGGTCGAATCAACCATATCTGAAGGACTCAAATATATACCTAGAATATAAAATATGGCATAAAATTATAAACGGGTTAAAGTTCATTTGTAATTTGATTATAGCCTGCTTATCAAGAAGGGATTAAAATAAGGCATCGGTGTAGATCTGGATCAGCCAAATACACTGGGAGGTGTCTGATCTAGATCTTCATGATTCACTACTGAATCACCTTTTACAATTTTTGTTTCATACTTAAGTTGTTAGTTAATTAATTAGCAATTATTTTATTTTTTAACATTTGTAGCAGACTTGAGAGCTTTGAGATTCAATTCTAATACATAACACATGCATTTCTCTTTTTGTTTAAAATACAAGTTAATCCTTACCATTTTAAAACAGCACAAAAAGAGGCACATTTAAGGTGGAATGGTCAGTTCGATTTAACAGCCATTTGTTTGCCTTTAAGGATTACGGACCCTAATAAACAGTTATTTATGAATATATCAAGTAAAACACAGTAAAAAGTGTTTTAAATCTGGCAAAAAATTGCTTTTATAATATTTATTTGAATAAAATAAGGCTACATCAATTTCGTGACAATGCTAATTAGGGTCCGCAATCCTTACATGTCTGCCATCAGAGTATTTCAATTATCTTGGTACAGTAAGAACTTTTGTGAAGAACGTGCACTCCATTTAATAAACTAAAAATAAATTGACTTTGTCCTAACAAATTTTAATTAATAAATAACAATTATAATAAAAAAATCAAGTTTTAATCAATTTAAAAACTTTTATTGAAAACCAAAATACAACTTGCCCTCAATCTGCCTCTTCCTTCTTCCAGCTTGTCGCAAGGCGACCTTGACCCAGTTGTGTTTCCTGGCTGTCCATGACCTTCGCCTCCGTGCTGGGGACTCAGTAAACCTGCGGGTAATATTCACAAAGAAAGGGCTCTCTGTTCGAAGGGATGACGACACATAGAAATTTTGTGGTCGTGGCAATATGCTGATGACCTCCACAGGTGTTTTGACATAGAATTGCTCAGTGTCTGCAGGATGTCGGCTGTATCTGCCGCTGATTGGATATGCCAACTCTGGTGGTTGTCTACTCAAAAGAGCCTGGTTCAGGTAAATAGATGATACGTGGATATCCACGGGAGCTGTATAAAAAATATGCAAATATTGTTAACAATGTTAACATAAATTGCTTGAAAATTAAGAAAACATAACATCAATAAAGAAATATATATATATATAATTTTCAGCAACATTTACGAATAAAACATCTGCACAAATAGTTGCAGCACCTTCATAAACGTTATCAACAACATTAGCCTCCTTATTTTGTCATCATCTCCTTTGCAGTCATTGTCATTTTCATCATTATCATCAGTACTATCAGTCGCAACACTTCAAAATATTATCTTAACCCCAAAATGACATTTTGACTGCTTCTTACTTCACAAGCAATATAAGGCGCTTATTATGATCATTTTTGCAGAGATGTTCTATTGTTGCCTGCATATGCTACACTTTCCAGAAGGCCTTACCAGAGCTTAAAACACCATGCATTGACTCTCATGATTCAGAAAGTAAATTCAACTTAAAATTCAAGGACCTTTCAGGGACTTTTCAAGGAAAAACACCATTTTTCAAGGACATGCTGGACATCAAATATATGTGTTATATGGGACCCTCCTTTTTAACAAAGGCAAAACCATGAACGTGTAAGGACAACGTTATTTCGATGGACTTTGTATGTTTGTTGCTTTTTGCATGCAAAGTCCAAGTACTCTCTCCCATTGACATTACGCCTATTTCCTTTATACACACGTGGTATAAGGCTTCGTGTGCATCTCTTGCACACTTCACCCAATTGTATTTGTAAGCCACAATTGCTGAAAATAGCATTTCTTTCCTGTTTTTTTTTAAAGTACAGAAGCCTGTTACATGGCACATCCATTATTGATGAAGTCATACGATTGGTTTAAAGCCGGACACCAGTTCCCGATCTGTACCTGTTATGACTATCAGGTTTTTTACCGAAGAATTGTTTAATTATGTCAAATTTTCAAATTGCATTTTGCACATTTATAGTAACTATACATATTTTCAAGGAATAATTTTAAGAATTCAAGTCAAAGGATTGAAATTAAAATACCTTTTGGGGTGTTTTTCAAGGAAACACAGAATTCAAGTACGTTTCAAGGAAGAAACTGGATATAAGTCCTGAGCAAACCTCATATGGACACAAAACTAAGCCTACAATTATGGGCTAGTCCTTGCTAAACTTACCAGGTTTGGTTATGACTGCTGCCTTATGGCAAATAAACGGAGCCACCACTTCACCACAAGATTGGAATGTAAAATCAGTATACACGACACAGGTTCTTGGCCCTTCGATGTTGTTATCTGCAGACTGGAGTAAAATAGACTGAATCCCCTTGGCAATGAAATCTGGAAATATACGATTAAAATTCATAATATCAGAGTATAAAGTCACGGTTTAACAAAACACATGCTAGGAACTATGTTGAATTGGCATAAACAAACCAGTTGTTTAAAGACAAAAAATGTTGATCTTTAAGAAAGCCTGCATCTATCTGAGGTGGACGCTGGCAATGGACAACTGAAGATTGTTTTCAGACTCTTTGCAAGGAAAAACCCATTCGCAAGCTTTCATGTATGATGTTAAAGGCATTAAAAAATTGGAATATGGCCTTAACTGTGACCACAGTAGGAGATTAATGGGTTTGGGGATGGAAGTGGGAATGGGGTGGGTCTAGCTGGATGGACACAACCTCAGGCTGCAGTAGTATAAGGAAAGGGGGTGGGATTAGAGCGTTGCTGACCAATGGCAGTTCAGTAAGCCCTTGTGTAACAAGTGTGACCAATTCTTTTATGACCTCTTCCTCTATGACATCTCTGTATAAAATAATCAAGTGTCCAGTTGTGATCTCACAGCATGGTGTTATCTTTGGAGGCTTGGGAACCACTGAATAAGACCGTTTTCAATGCCTTTAACTGTTGTTACACCGCAACTATTGTTCTTTTCTGTTTGGCATAACATCAAGCTAACAACCATGTAAGAGTCCATCCTATTTTGGATCCCGGACTGGCTGCACATTTTTCTCCCTATTACCCGACTTTATTAGTTTGACCATGAACCAGTCAATCATATTTCTAGTCACAGACTGGCTGCACTTTTTTTCTCCCTATTGCCTGGCTACATTAGTTATACCATGAACTAGTCAATCATATTTTGAGTCCCAGACTTGCTGCACATTTTTCTCCCTATTACCCGACTACATTAGTTGGACCATGAACAAGTCAATTATATTTCTAGTCCCAAACTGGCTGCACAATCTACCTATTACCCGACTACATTAGTTTGACTATGAACCAGACAATCACCCAAAATATTCATTTCAGATGCCGCCTTTCTTTTTGTTGATTACTGTGAACATTTGGTGATTTTCTTTTTGTAGATTATAAACATTTGCTGCCTTTCTTATTGTAGATTATTGTGAACATTTGCTGCCTTTCTTCTTGATGATAACTGTGAACATGTGCTGCCTTTCTTATTGTAGATTACTGCAAACATTTGCTGCCTTTCTTATTGTAGATTACTGCAAACATTTGCTGCCTTTCTTATTGCAGATTACTGAAAACAATTGCTGCCTTTCTTTTTTAGATTACCGTGAACATTTGCTGCCTTTCTTATTGTAAATAATTGTGAACATTTGCTGCCTTTCTTCTTGATGATTACTGTGAACATTTGACATTACATCACTTCTTGACAAACTAACTTTAGTCTTGTCCTCTTAGACACACATGCCTAAATACCTAGATAGTTCCACCGTTGCACAGCAGGTCAGACGGAAGACATGATAAATAGGAAATATGAACACACAGGTTTTACCTATTCTTAAACCCATGTCCAAAATAGTGAAAGTTCTTTAGGCACTGAGAAATTCACTGCTTTGGAAAAGTTGTCACATTTTGAGACTCTAACCTCATTATTATCATCATAATTGGTCAGCACATACACCCTTTATTGCAACCTGTCATGTTGCCCAGGCATGACTTCAAGATGTTTTAATCAAAGTACCAAAAAGAGGGCTCCTATCAGGTTTCCAATTTCGGGTACCTACTTAAACAGCATAAAGGACTAGAAAGTGTGTAGTTTGGCGATTTTTGTCCTAAAATAAGGTGAAAATGAATGTTTGTAAATTTCACTGCCTATCATTAATCCTAGATTCGCCTATTGTTATAAATCATTGGACATCAATTTACTCCTAAAGAGGGGTATTTAAATGTTTTGTTTTTAAAGGTATGGCTGTAAAGCTGACTTCTTCCATTTGGAGAATCGAATGGTGGGTTGAAAGGGGACTGCCTGTGACCATGTCCTTTTCATCTATGATGGAAATGTATTTTTTAAAGAGGGGGTATCCTATGCCTGAACACTGGTGGAGATTAATGGCAATTTTTTGTGTCAGAAGAACCAACCTACAGAATGAAATGCTTCTTCCAATAGCTTCAAGTGTTTGTACAAAAAAAGGTTAAGAATCGAGATCAGTTGGCCCACCTAACCAAGTTTGAAAATTAAAATGAAGGGTCATTTTAACTGTCATCCTATGCTGGTTATGTCACACATAGCATGTTTCACTGTGAAGGTCTGGACTACTGTGTTCTTGCATGCTCAAGTAGTTCTGTGGTGTGACTGTGTAACTCATTTAGTTCTACTTTTTTAATAATAGATATATAACATGCTTAATATATATATTTAAACTTTTTTTTAATTTGGTCTGCTGTCTGATTTTAACTTTGTCCCTTTATCATTTCATACTAAAGGTGGTATTCGACATTTTGAATATATCTAATACATGTACCAATATCTTAGCACAGCTTTGGGCATAATTTCTGCATAAACTCATACTTAAGTCAACATAAAAACAATATGAACACTAACCTTATTGGTAGACAGTATTAATTGCAAAAAAGTCCCTTCAAAATCATTCTTTCCAATAGTATATAAAATGCGATATAGGTGTCTGCTAAAAATAGATATCGATGTCAGAGGGGATTACTAGGATGTTGATATTATGTGATCTCATGAGTAATTGGTCATGTGATTTTCTTAGTTTAAAAAAAGCTATCTTTTCAGCGTGGCAATACCTGTAATGACAAGTGCTCGACTATTTACACAGCTCTAGGGCATTAATAAACATCATTTTGCAGGACCTTTTTAGGTAACAATGACTTATTTGGTTATGAGAAAAAAAAATAGGTCCAAACTGTCAAATACCACCTTTAAATAAAAGTGCTACTTTTTTATCACCTTGGAGACTATTAAACAAACATTGTTAGGTGGCATTCTTTAACATAGGGGTGGTAACTCTGTTTTCAAAAATGAAGAAAAAAAACAACAGAAAAAACAACAAGTGATTCAACGTACATGTATCATTAGTAACATAATATTCCCGAATTGCTTCAATGAGCTCTATTGACATTGTTGTGTTTGTCAAAAACCCTCCAATGTTTGCACATTCCCTCTGGGCAGACAGTATGTCGACCATTTCTGTCTTTGGCATTTTGTAGCAACGACTCAGAAGCGCATTGCCCACCCATCCAGGTTCACATGTGGACACTGCAAGTGTATAGAAAATATAAAATAAACAATGTATGAAATTGCATTTACAAACATCCGAGACATCATAAAAGTAAAAATAATAAAATTTATTCTCTCTAATGCGATTTTGAAGTAATTTTTACCGAATATGGTTTGTATAACTACACTGTAATAAAATATACGATATATTTTACAATTTGTATTGTCTAAGAATTGAGGTAATGTCATTAACAGCCTCAACTTAAACTAAAGTATAGTTAATTGTTAGTAGTTCCTATCAGAGAATAGAAACAGGTTGAACTTCTCTTTTTTAAAGATGTGAAGGACTAAGTCTACAATGGCAAAATGGATTAAAGCTATGTCTTCTTGTCTGTTTTCTCTACAAATTGAAACATTGGTACTGTCTTTAGGTTTAATTACTATGTAATTTGTTGTACATGGCATTGTTTACCATTTGATTTAAAATACTTATTTATAAATGGTTTAGAATCTGTGTGTGGGATGTAAAGATCTGTTTCAGTAAGGACTTTTAACTTTTACCACAGTAGGCAATGTTACAATCGATACACCCACTCCCACTTCCCCCCCCCCCCACCCCTTAAACCAACGAAATTTAATTATTTATTAATATAGTACCTGGTGATACAGTTGTTGCTGAATCCTTCTGACAAACAAATGGAAGTAACGTTTCACATGGGGCCAATTTGATGAACGTTGAGTTGTCGTATTGTTTAGCAATAAAAGTTCCTGGGGTTTGTCCGTTTTGGGGAGCGGTTGTGGCGTCTTGGAAGTTTGTTGTTTGTAGTGCTGGGGAAGTTGTTGTTGACTGAGTCTCCAGAGACCCTAGCCTTATTTGACCGCATTTTCCCTCTCTAAAAGTCTCACCTTGTTCCCATTGCCAAAATCTGATTTAAAAAAAAAGAAGAAGAAAAGAAAAAAATATTTTAAGGTGGTTCATGGCAAGTTTGCATTTTGTTTGTGCTACGAAGTCTATTCTTAAAGTATATTCAAATCCATGTTAATTTGTTTGTTGTTGTTGTTTGGTGGGGGGATGTTTACGGCACACCGACACTTGATAGGTCACACGGCACCGAATGAGGAAGAAGAAAAAGCAGAGTACAGAAAAAAAAACACAATATGTATGTGTGGCAGAAATGGTATTCACTTGAACTCAAACATACATTATTATCTACTAAATATTCTACTTTTAGCCTAGTTAATGATACGCACAAGTTTATGTTTGTTTATTGGGTTTATCGTCCCACCAACAGTAATTCAGTAATCTAGAGATGGTGTCAACTTAAAGCAGATAACTACCCTTATATTGGCTTCAGCATTAGCATGGGATATCACTACAACTTTTAATGACTATGGTATGCCATGGCCCGGGACAGCAAGCGCTACCCCTTCTGCTTACAAATTTTGACTTCAGATGATGTAAAGGCTTTCTCTGAGCTTTTATCCTCCACGGACATTTACAAGGTAGATTTTACCATTTCTACCTTTAGGCCTTGTCTTTGACTGATACTTCATCTTGGGAACCTAAACGTGTCTTAAATACACATTATCTCTAAATTAAAAACTGGTTGCCATTACTGATTCATCGTATTAAAATCAATACTTCGTAACTACAAGTTAGCAACTTGAACAGGTTCATTAAAAACTAGTGAAACCTATGGTTCTTATGTTGTGTGTTTTCACCTATCTTAGTTAAACGTACAAAATGTAGTACAACACCAATAAATAAAACAACCAACAAATAAAACACATGTGTATGATAGCTGTGGGATTTTGGGATGCCTGGACAGTAGCGACCCCTAAACACAGTGACAGCATTCTGTTTTTTTTCTACATAGCACCAACACAGTTATAGTCATACTGGCGATGTCCCGCTAATTATTGGTGGAGAAAGATCCCAGAATTATGTTTGGGTAGGAACACCGGCGCGAACTGCATGTAAGGTTCTTTTGAATGTAAACATGTATAACAAGACCTTAACAAATAGAATATTTGAAGCTAATAATAAGGTCATGACAATAGCTCCACTCATTTGCTTCAGTATGTAAAACTAAAAACAGAAGTAACAGGCGATACAACAGGCCATTCAGAACAGCTTGGCCATTTTACTTTCAGAACCTCGGAAGTAAAACAGGAAAATTAAATTTTTAACTTAAAGTCAAACGTGTTTATTCTTAGCAGTGTTCAAAATAGGTCATTTAAATCATTTGATTATGCTACTGCTGATAATCTAACCAAATGTGCAGGAGCTATTTAACAATGTAGAAAGACCAAAGCACTTATCGAAAATATCTGTTTAGTCATGTTATGACCTTCGAGGCTTTTTCCCGAACGTGTACAGAAATGGCCAAAGATGATGCAAACGACAACAGGCTATACTTACTCTCTATTCCAGCTCTGTTTGATGACGTATTCTGGTAGATAGTTGTTCCACATCAACCTGTTCTCTGTCGGATCAATGTACATACCGCTCCACCAAAACTCCGAGGCTACATTAAAGAAATGTAATAAGTTATATTATATTATTAATTATTATTTTTAATCAGTTTCAGACATTTTAAACAGGTGTAAATGTCTCTTGATAATGCATAGGATTGATAAGCCAAACATCACTTAACCAAGAGGATTAATTTTTAACCATAGCTTAAAGGTCCAGCCCGATTTATGTTAAAAAAATGAAGATGATGAAATGTGCCGACACAACAATTGCTAAGGATGCTGACACATACATTATTAATGTTGTAACAAGCTGTTACAACCAATATTGATGTTGAAACATGCATACAAAATCATTATTGATGTTGGAACATGCGGACACAACCATTATTGATGTTGAAACATGCTGACATAACCATTATTGATGTTGGAACATGCTGACACAACCATTATTGGTGTTGAAACATGCTGACACAACCATTATTGATGTTGAAACATGCTGACACAACCATTATTGATGTTGAAACATGCTGACACAACCATTATTGATGTTGAAACATGCTGACACAACCATTATTGATGCTGAAACATGCTGACACAACCATTATTGATGTTGAAACATGCTGACACAACCATTATTGATGTTGAAACATGCTGACACAACCATTATTGATGCTGAAACATGCTGACACAACCATTATTGATGTTGAAACAAGCTGACACAACCATTATTGATGTTGAAACATGCTGACACAACCATAATTGATGTTGAAACATGCTGACACAACCATTATTGGTGTTGAAACATGCTGACATAACCATAATTGATGTTGAAACATGCTGACATAACCATTATTGGTGATGAAACATGCTGACACAACCATTATTGATGTTGAAACAGGCTGACACAACCATAATTGATGTTGAAACATGCTGACATAACCATTATTGATGTTGAAACATGCTGACATAACCATTATTGATGTTGAAACATGCTGACATAACCATTATTGATGTTGAAACATGCTGACATAACCATTATTGATGTTGAAACATGCTGACATAACCATTATTGATGTTGAAACATGCTGACATAACCATTATTGATGTTGAAACATGCGGACACAACCATTATTGATGTTGAAACATGCTGACATAACCATTATTGATGTTGAAACATGCTGACACAACCACTATTGATGTTGAAACATGCTGACACAACCATTATTGATGTTGAAACATGCTGACACAACCATAATTGATGTTGAAACATGCTGACATAACCATAATTAATGTTGAAACATGCTGACACAACCATTATTGATGTTGAGACATGCTGACATAACCATTATTGATGTTGAAACATGCCGACACAACCATAATTGGTGTTGAGACATGCTGACACAACCATTATTGGTGTTGAAACATGCTGACATAACCATTATTGGTGTTGAGACATGCTGACACAACCATTATTGGTGTTGAGACATACTGACACAACCATTATTGGTGTTGAAACATGCTGACATAACCATTATTGATGTTGAAACAAGCTGACACAACCATTATTGGTGTTGAAACATACGGACACAACCATTATTGATGTTGAAACATGCTGACACAACCATTATTGGTGTTGAAACATGCTGACACAACCATTATTGATGTTGAAACATGCAGACACAACCATTATTGATGTTGAAACATGCTGACATAACCATTATTGATGTTGAAACATGCTGACACAACCATTATTGGTGTTGAAACATACGGACACAACCATTATTGATGTTGAAACATGCTGACACAACCATTATTGGTGTTGAAACATGCTGACACAACCATTATTGATGTTGAAACATGCAGACACAACCATTATTGATGTTGAAACATGCTGACATAACCATTATTGACGTTGAAACATGCTGACACAACCATTATTGATGTTGAAACATGCAGACACAACCATTATTGACGTTGAAACATGCAGACACAACCATTATTGATGTTGAAACATGCTGACATAACCATTATTGACGTTGAAACATGCTGACACAACCATTATTGATGTTGAAACATGCTGACACAACCATTATTGACGTTGAAACATGCAGACACAACCATTATTGGTGTTGAAACATGCTGACACAACCATTATTGATGTTGAAACATGCTGACACAACCATTATTGATGTTGAAACATGCTGACATAACCATTATTGATGTTGAAACATGCTGACATAACCATTATTGGTGCTGAAACATGCAGACACAACCATTATTGGTGTTGAAACATGCTGACACAACCATTATTGATGTTGAAACATGCAGACACAACCATTATTGATGCCATTATTGGTGTTGAAACATGCTGACACAACCATTATTGATGTTGAAACATGCGGACATAACCATTATTGGTGTTGAAACATGCTGACATAACCATTATTGATGTTGAAACATGCAGACACAACCATTATTGATGCCATTATTGGTGTTGAAACATGCTGACACAACCATTATTGATGTTGAAACATGCGGACATAACCATTATTGGTGTTGAAACATGCTGACATAACCATTATTGATGTTGAAACATGCGGACATAACCATTATTGATGCCATTATTGGTGTTGAAACATGCTGACACAACCATTATTGATGTTGAAACATGCGGACATAACCATTATTGGTGTTGAAACATGCTGACATAACCATTATTGATGTTGAAACATGCAGACACAACCATTATTGATGCCATTATTGGTGTTGAAACATGCTGACACAACCATTATTGATGTTGAAACATGCGGACATAACCATTATTGGTGTTGAAACATGCTGACATAACCATTATTGATGTTGAAACATGCTGACACAACCATTATTGATGCCATTATTGGTGTTGAAACATGCTGACACAACCATTATTGATGTTGAAACATGCGGACATAACCATTATTGGTGTTGAAACATGCTGACACAACCATTATTGATGCCATTATTGGTGTTGAAACATGCAGACACAACCATTATTGGTGTTGAAACATGCAGACACAACCATTATTGGTGTTGAAACATGCAGACACAACCATTATTGATGCCATTATTGGTGTTGAAACATGCGGACATAACCATTATTGATGTTGAAACATGCGGACATAACCATTATTGATGTTGAAACAAGCTGACATAACCATTATTGATGTTGAAACATGCTGACATAACCATTATTGATGTTGAAACATGCTGACACAACCATTATTGATGTTGAAACATGCTGACACAACCATAATTGATGTTGAAACATGCTGACATAACCATTATTGGTGTTGAAACATGCAGACACAACCATTATTGGTGTTGAAACATGCAGACACAACCATTATTGATGCCATTATTGGTGTTGAAACATGCTGACACAACCATTATTGGTGTTGAAACATGCAGACACAACCATTATTGATGTTGAAACATGCCGACAAAATCATTATTGATGTTGAAACATGCTGACATAACCATTATTGATGTTGAAACATGCTGACATAACCATAATTAATGTTGAAACATGCTGACACAACCATTATTGGTGTTGAAACATGCTGACACAACCATTATTGGTGTTGAAACATGCGGACATAACCATTATTGATGTTGAAACAGGCTGACATAACCATTATTGGTGTTGAAACATGCGGACATAACCATTATTGATGTTGAAACAGGCTGACATAACCATTATTGATGTTGAAACATGCTGACACAACCATTATTGGTGTTGAAACATGCAGACACAACCATTATTGATGTTGAAACATGCTGACATAACCATAATTAATGTTGAAACATGCTGACACAACCATTATTGATGTTGAAACATGCTGACACAACCATAATTGATGTTGAAACATGCTGACATAACCATTATTGGTGTTGAAACATGCTGACACAACCATTATTGATGTTGAAACATGCTGACACAACCATAATTGATGTTGAAACATGCTGACACAACCATTATTGATGTTGAAACATGCTGACACAACCATTATTGATGTTGAAACATGCTGACACAATCATTATTGGTGTTGAAACATGCCGACAAAATCATTATTGATGTTGAAACATGCTGACATAACCATTATTGATGTTGAAACATGCTGACACAACCATTATTGATGTTGAAACATGCTGACACAACCATTATTGGTGTTGAAACATGCAGACACAACCATTATTGATGTTGAAACATGCTGACACAACCATTATTGATGTTGAAACATGCCGACAAAGTCATTATTGATGTTGAAACATGCTGACATAACCATTATTGATGTTGAAACATGCTGACACAACCATTATTGATGTTGAAACATGCTGACACAACCATTATTGGTGTTGAAACATGCAGACACAACCATTATTGATGTTGAAACATGCCGACATAACCACTATTGGTGTTGAAACATGCTGACACAACCATTATTGGTGTTGAAACATGCTGACACAACCATTATTGATGTTGAAACATGCTGACACAACCATTATTGATGTTGAAACATGCTGACACAACCATAATTGATGTTGAAACATGCTGACATAACCATTATTGATGTTGAAACATGCTGACACAACCATTATTGATGTTGAAACATGCTGACACAACCATTATTGATGTTGAAACAAGCTGACACAACCATTATTGATGTTGAAACAAGCTGACATAACCATTATTGATGTTGAAACATGCTGACACAACCATTATTGATGTTGAAACATGCTGACATAACCATTATTGATGTTGAAACATGCTGACACAACCATTATTGATGTTGAAACATGCTGACATAACCATTATTGGTGTTGAAACATGCTGCTGACACAACCATTATTGGTGTTGAAACATGCTGACACAACCATTATTGATGTTGAAACATGCTGACATAACCATTATTGATGTTGAAACATGCTGACATAACCATTATTTGTGTTGAAACATGCGGACATAACCATTATTGGTGTTGAAACATGCTGACATAACCATTATTGATGTTGAAACATGCTGACATAACCATTATTGGTGTTGAAACATGCGGACACAACCATTATTGATGTTGAAACATGCGGACATAACCATTATTGGTGTTGAAACATGCGGACACAACCATTATTGGTGTTGAAACATGCGGACATAACCATTATTGGTGTTGAAACATGCGGACATAACCATTATTGGTGTTGAAACATGCGGACATAACCATTATTGGTGTTGAAACATGCTGACATAACCATTATTGGTGTTGAAACATGCGGACATAACCATTATTGGTGTTGAAACATGCGGACATAACCATTATTGGTGTTGAAACATGCTGACACAACCATTATTGGTGTTGAAACATGCTGACATAACCATTATTGATGTTGAAACATGCTGACATAACCATTATTGATGTTGAAACATGCTGACATAACCATTATTGGTGTTGAAACATGCGGACACAACCATTATTGATGTTGAAACATGCGGACATAACCATTATTGGTGTTGAAACATGCGGACACAACCATTATTGGTGTTGAAACATGCGGACATAACCATTATTGGTGTTGAAACATGCGGACATAACCATTATTGGTGTTGAAACATGCGGACACAACCATTATTGGTGTTGAAACATGCGAACATAACCATTATTGGTGTTGAAACATGCGGACATAACCATTATTGGTGTTGAAACATGCGGACATAACCAACCATTATTGATGTTGAAACATGCAGACATAACCATTATTGGTGTTGAAACATGCGGACATAACCATTATTGGTGTTGAAACATGCCGACACAACCATTATTGATGTTGAAACATGCTGACATAACCATTATTGGTGTTGAAACATGCGGACATAACCATTATTGATGTTGAAACAGGCTGACATAACCATTATTGATGTTGAAACATGCTGACACAACCATTATTGATGTTGAAACAAGCTGACATAACCATTATTGATGTTGAAACATGCTGACACAACCATTATTGATGTTGAAACAAGCTGACATAACCATTATTGATGTTGAAACATGCTGACACAACCATTATTGATGTTGAAACATGCTGACACAACCATAATTGATGTTGAAACATGCTGACACAACCATTATTGATGTTGAAACATGCTGACATAACCATTATTGATGTTGAAACATGCAGACACAACCATTATTGGTGTTGAAACATACGGACACAACCATTATTGATGCTGAAACATGCTGACATAACCATTATTGATGTTGAAACATGCTGACACAACCATTATTGATGTTGAAACATGCTGACACAACCATTATTGATGTTGAAACATGCTGACATAACCATTATTGATGTTGAAACATGCTGACACAACCATTATTGATGTTGAAACATGCTGACACAACCATTATTGATGTTGAAACATGCTGACATAACCATTATTGATGTTGAAACATGCTGACACAACCATTATTGATGTTGAAACATGCGGACACAACCATTATTGATGTTGAAACATGCTGACATAACCATTATTGATGTTGAAACATGCTGACACAACCATTATTGATGCTGAAACATGTGGACATAACCATAATTAATGTTGAAACATGCCGACAAAACAATTATTGATGTTGAAACATGCTGACACAACCATTATTGATGTTGAAACATGCTGACATAACCATTATTGGTGTTGAAACATGCTGACACAACCATTATTGATGTTGAAACATGCAGACACAACCATTATTGATGCTGAAACATGTTGACATAACCATAATTAATGTTGAAACATGCCGACAAAACAATTATTGACGTTGGAACAAGCTGACACAGACATTTTTGATGTTGAAATATGGTGACACAACCATTATTAATGTTAAAACAAGGTGCCATAAGTGATCGTGGGTTTCCGACGTTGAGATCGCAAGGTCATAGTAATAAAGTTTTAAAAAAAAAGTCTATCAAGATCTGTTATTACAAGTTTTTTTTACCGTATACAGAAGGGGCCAAAAGTTTACAAAGAAAAATAACAATTTTTTTGCATTGCAAACCTTTATTTAAACTATACGCATTCTTATGTGTAAACAGTGGTTAAAGCAAGGAGCTAGCATGTTTAAATGAGGTTGTTAGCTTGAATCCCAACCAAACGAGAATCAAATGTTTTATGTACTTTTTGTATGAACCACAAGTCTCATAATATAAAAAAAAGTATATGAAAACGAATATATATATATGTTTTGTTGTATTAATCTTTTAAAATTCAATATATATAATATATAATATATATATATATATATATATATATATATATATATACATTATATATTATATATATTGAATTTTAAAAGATTAATACAACAAAACATATTGTAATTATGTAACTATGTACGAGGCGTATTTTGCTTAAACCTCTCTAGAGCAACAACCTCTCCAGAACAACAACCTCTCTACAACAACCGGTTTTTATCAATTTTGCCTAATGTTTCAGAAGAGACCACCGTATTATCAAGGCAGAAGTAATATAAGCTAGCTTCTGGTGTCGAATAAAACTTGCATAAAACTGTTGTGGTTGCTGTTCTTAGGAAACTGTCTTATAATGAATGTAACTGTAGTCAGCAAACCTAACCAGTTATGGATCCAAAAATTCACAGGAGAGGGGGCGTAATTTTTGTTTCAAATGTAAGTTAAACAGACAGAGTATGTTAAATGCCATCTTGAAATGAACTTTAGCTTCGGCCACTAGCCTATCAATTTACATAAAAATAATACAAGCACAACAAGGTATACTAAAAGTAAAATAGCGGAGGTTTTCCGAAAGTTATGCCTCTCACTAAAAGGTTTTTACAGCTTATAAATGTGTTTGTATGTTGGCTGGGTTTGTCATTCAATAAGCAATCTCTCAGCTAACGGCAAACGATAGCTTTTACATACTTTGAAACAGAATCTGCCCAAGATTCTGTGTTTCGGTCTGTGTCAAAGGAGCTTGGTTGGTAACCATTTCGGTTTTCGCTGGGTTGTGCAGACGTCCCATTCTGCTGCTGCAGTAGTCACGTGCTTCAGTCCACGACTTCCTCTGGGAAACCGGAAGAACGCAGTAACCGGAGGTCGTCGAAAGCCATCCGGGTTCGCAAAATTTAAGGCCAGCTAATTCGTTTACAACTGTAATATTGGAATGACAAATATTACATACTGTCTTTTAAATCTAATATCATTCATCATTTTTCTGTGTCATTTTTACCTACTTAACAAATGACGATGCAAGGAAAGTCTAGCCGAACACCAAAGCAACCCTTATTAGTAGAAATTCCAGACAACACCAAATACCGTATTGTGCGTATTAAACGCACCATACCCACTTCCCCATCCTGTTATAATTGGTTCATTCAACAATCAATGTACATAAGTAATTTCTTTAGGGGTTTAAAGGTGAAGTAACCGTAAATGATTGGGAAAATCAAAATGACACGTGAGTAAACCTCTTTCTTTGGAAGGTTTGAGCGATATTCTAATGACAGGACGTGTGATTTTTTTTTCGAAGAAAATCGTTAACTGTTAAATGATAATAATAACAAGAAATATATATCAAAATAAATAAATAACAAACTTTATGTTTAAAATATGTAAAGTTTTGTACGTTGTTAAATACAATTATATTTATCTACGAAAGTGGATCTTACATGTTACCAGGGTAAGTTGACGGTATTTAAACAATGTAAAATATGTTTGTGTCTATATCTTATAAGCATATTTTCTAAACAAATATTAGTAAATTGTGTTAATTAGAGCCTAATGCATCAGTTTGAAATATATTTCTTGTTTCTTGCATGTTTTACATTTAGAAAAACAAAAACAAAAAAACACAACATATTGTACAGAGATCTAGATCGATGCTGTGGCTTTAATACAAATTCCATTGACAAAATGAAAGCATAATGGTATGTGCAGAAACTTTGCTGATTAATAAAAATAAAAATATATAATTATTCATTAAATATGTCTATATCAATCGGAACTCCTCAGGTAATTCTGTCTTAGGGACAATCATCGTAATGATTCGTGAATTATCCTAGGAGTTCCGATTGATGCCCATGTTTGTAACTTACAACCTCCAAATGCTCCTCCTGCTAGAAGAGTCAACGTCAAGGATAACGTAATCATTGTTGCCATGACGACGTCTGCGAGCACGTGTTCGGGGAATGAACGTGTTCAGAACCTGTAAAGCGTAAGAAAAGGGGAATGAAAAAATCGTTGAACCATGGTTTTTAATGAAACAACTAACTTTTATCCGACAGTATGGACCAATAATAATATTTATTATCTCAAATAACTAAATAAGCCATTTTTATTGGAAAAAAAGTAGCTCAAAATGATGTTCATAGCTGCCCTAGATTTGTGTGAACAGTGAAGCCTTACTCGTCATTGCAAACATGTATTTCCTACCTGAGCCACGCTGCAGATATAGCTATTTTGAAACTAAGAAAACCACGTGACGACAACTTACTTTTAAGATCGCGTTATACCGTCATCCGGGTAATCCGCGCTGACGTCGGTATCCATTTTTAGCAGAGATCACTATCGTGCTTATTTATAGATTTGGAAAGCATGAACGTTTAAGTGATACTTTTCGCCATGTGTACTGTCTTTGTACTTGTACTGTTTTACAATAAAATTAGTGCTCAATCTCCTATATACTTACATTCGAATATTAAGTTAATGCAGAAATCGTGCCTGAATTCCCAGACACCGTGAGAAACATTTTACATGCATTTGATATGTGTAAACTGTCGGATACCACTTTCAATGTAATGCAAGTGTAAAAGAATTTACAGAATTTGAAAATATACACAACTGGTGTGCTGTATACTTTATTGTAGATGTGTATGCCAAACTTTAAGACAACTATCCATCCAGTTTTTAAGTTATGGATTTTTGTCTTATTAAATTGGTGTTTAAGCTGTCGCTTGCTTGAGAAATAAGAAAACTCCAAATATTGTGATATATCTTCTTTAAGGGAAGTGTTTTGCTATTGAGTATTATTTAGAAACAAATTATAGCTTTAGACAAACCATCCAAACATGTTTACTTGATTGACTTGACTCAAACTATCGCAAATGTGTAATCAACTGTTTACAAAACCAACACGATTTTCTCACTGTTTCTGATGACAGTGCTTAATTAAAAATCACCGAGATCTTGATAGCCAAAAGTTTTTTCAGAGTTGCCTACATTGTTCTTCAAAACATTTCAGTTGATGCTGCTAGATATAAAATCAAATTAATACTAAACACGTTTCCTTCTAAATCTGCTGTAGTGATGCAGACATAATGGTCAAAGTGAAAAAATAGGAAGAAAGAAAGTTGACTATGCGTTCCAATACCGCGATTTGAACCCTCAACCCCCAGATTTTTTCAGAATCTTATCTCTAATTTTGATACTCTTCAATTGGGGGTGCGTTATTACATCTGCACTACCGTAAAGGAGCCTAAGCAAGGCTAAACTCATTACATTTACCATCTATTACGCCACCTTCTAACCGGTTATACAATGAAATGTACACTCGGGTTGTGCGTGATATTTCACAGAGTTATAAACGGTGTCCCTTTTTATTTGTTTGTGTTTGTTACATCGGACAGACACAGTTATGGTTATATTGGCGACATCTTGCTCCGACAATAACTTTATACATGCGCAGGACTATTTACGATGCGGAGGCGCAAAAACCAAGTGTGGTGCGTCAAAGTTAAGAGACAACAAACAAAAACACAAACACGCAAACAAACAAACAAAATAAATAAATGAACAAGTGACATTAACGTCTAAAGAATGCGGTACAATCCTTATGTATTGTTAATCTACATAGAAGTGTTAGAATGTATTGTTAACAAGTGACTTGCACACATGCGTTTGCATTTTTACATGCGTGGTTTATGCGGTTTAGGTACAGTAGCTTCTTTTTACTGAATTACTTGATTCTTCCAACAAAATATTTAAAAAGAACATATGAGCACATACAAAGAAGTTATCAGCAAAGCAATATACACACACACGAACACACACGAACACACACGCTTACGCACGCACACTCGCATGCCCGTTATTGGTGTTGAAACATGCTGACATAACCATAATTAATGTTGAAACATGCCGACGCACAAGAAGATGCGATTTGGCGGTTAAAAATAAAATAAAACACATTTTTCGTAAAATGATGTCCTAAATTGGAACAAAAGGCTGTATCCGACAGTTTGCCTATATCAACATCGTCTAACAATATTTCCCTACTGTTTGGTGGGGGAAGGGGGGATTATGCATAATTTATACATAAAATCAGACTGTTAGACCGTATACAACGTGAAAAATATCGTAAGTGATGTTTTTTGTTGTTGTTGCAAACTTAGCTAACTGTGCAGCGTGGCTCAAATGGGATATACATACTTGAAAAGACGAGTGGGATAAGTTATGTTTAACTTTCACAAAGATGGAGTGAGTCTGATGTCGCTGTTCATGTCAGTTTCTAGTCATCATCTTGACTTATCCATACTGAAGAAGCAGTGAGGATTTACCAAAAATGCATTGTTGCTGTAAAAAGTCATAGGAGATCAATTAACAACATTTCGCTGGAACTTTTCATGTAATAAATTTTAAGGGTTTTTAAAGGAAAAAATATGGCCCAAAGTTTCGGCTACTATCTTTATTAGTAACACTGAAACTAGCGGAAAATACACGGATGCGCTGGGTTAACAGGTGTGCCTTAAGGCGGAAATTGCGATACGCTCTGTTGTTTTCTAGTGGGACACAGGTTGTTTTAGCGAACCGCTGAAAAGTGTTTCATTGCCTCTGGGTTGATAGTATCAATTATGTTAAAACTAGAAGCAAGATGACACAACAATGTTGTATGTGAAAAGTATTTCCCCCACCAACCAAACACTTCTGTGACTAAAACGACTTTGGTCAAATTTTCATTTTTCTTGTCAAATGCCTGACGTTGTTAAAATGTAAACCAATTATTTAAAATTTGCGTCATTACTTAGTAAACCATCCTACACATTTTGAGCAAAAAACACAAAATAAGACAACCGCATATTATAAATATGCGACGTTTATTCGATAAGCGCATAATTTAATAAATCTTAGAAAAGGTTATTGTTAATGGTCGTGGTATTCGCACAATACCGAGTGAGAAGTTGTTATTGTTAACGGTCTTGGTATTCGCACAATACCGAGTGAGAAATTGTTATTGTTAATGGTCTTGGTATTCGCACAATACCGAGTGAGAAATTGTTATTGTTTATGGTCGTGGTATTCGCACAATACCGAGTGAGAAGTTGTTATTATTTATGGTCGTGGTATTTGCACAATACCGAGTGAGAAATTGTTATAGTTTATGGTCTTGGTATTCGCACAATACCGGGTGAGAAATTGTTATTGTTTATGGTCGTGGTATTCGCACAATACCGGGTGAGAAATTGTTATTGTTAATGGTCGTGGTATTCGCACAATACCGGGTGAGAAATTGTTATTGTTTATGGTCGTGGTATTCGCACAAAACCGGGTGAGAAATTGTTATTGTTTATGGTCTTGGTATTCGCACAATACCGAGTGAGAGAAGGTTATTGTTAATTGTCGTGGTATCCGCACAATACCGAGTGAGAAGTTGTTATTGTTAACGGTCTTGGTATTCGCACAATACCGAGTGAGAAATTGTTATTGTTTATGGTCGTAGTATTCGCACAATACCGAGTGAGAAATTGTTATTGTTTATGGTCGTGGTATTCGCACAAAACCGGGTGAGAAATTGTTATTGTTTATGGTCTTGGTATTCGCACAATACCGAGTGAGAATTTGTTATTGTTAATGGTCTTGGTATTCGCACAATACCGAGTGAGAAATTGTTATTGTTTATGGTCGTGGTATTCGCACAATACCGAGTGAGAAATTGTTATTGTTAATGGTCTTGGTTTAGAGTGTAAAAATACTTTTTTACACGCGTATACCAAAATAGGTTTTACACTGGTGACATGACATACAAACACGATTACCGTATTCGCAACACAAAATAAGAGACGTTAGTGGATAGTCTCTCCTGAATTATCCCTCAATGCAAGTAGGTCCTTTCAATTGGATTACTCGGTTGTTATGCTTGTGCTCTTTGGAGTGTATGTTGACTTTTATGCATTTCTTCTGAGGCCCAGGTAAACCATCATCTATGAAAACTTCCACATTCTTGCTTAAATAACATATCTTTGTAAGTATTTACAATTATGCAAATATAAGAAATTAAAAATGTTTGTAAATGCGTCATCTGCAAAAGAATGGACGATTAAGTCCAAGAGTTCCGACTAAAAATACATACTCATTATTTGGACTACCTTAGATATTATCATGTCACCAATGTACCCCATTTTACAATTTTAATATTAACTAATATCCAAGCCTGTTTGGTCTGTTAGCCAAAAATCGCACAATGTGTGTTGTTGCTTGTGACAGAAAGTAAAAATTCTGACCTACAGTGAGGTTTCTATGAAGTTCTTCAAAAACCAACTCAACATACCCGAAGACAATTTTGAAAGTATGCAGCAACTGATAAAATTCTCTTGTTACTGCCCTGGTTTGCACATTCACCAACAACGATTTCCACGCGTTTGTTTGGTTAGGTAACAATGTTCCACCCATATTATTTACACTAACCGAATGTGTATGTTTTGTGTCTGTTTAGGGCACGGTCAGATCTAGCGGGGACGTCGTAGGGGCAGTGGGGCGGCGGTGGTGGGGGTGAGGGAGAGAATGGGAATAATATCTTTATGGCACTAGTAGTAGTATTGTCACATACGTGTCCAGTGCTACAGATAAAACAAGTGTGTGCTTAGTTACGCCATAAATGCATTTAGAGAGAAAAACAAAAAGCATTGAAATTAAAAATTTGTGTAAAAAAATAAAATACTTCCATGAAGGTCTGCCGAGCATCTGAAATGCAGAAATTGTACAAATTGGCTTCTAGATATCAACTCTTCCTGTGGGAGCATGCCCCACCCCAGCTCCAGACACCCTAACACTACTCGTACCTATGGTACTCGATCAATTTTGCCTTTTCTCTCATCCCATGAAAAACTATTATTGTAGATTATCTTTTACAAACAGATTGGATTCATCAAAAAAAGTATCTACCAGCTTCTGAAATGCAGAAAATGGCTCATTTGTCTTTGTGCATTTCAAATAATTTCTGGGGAAGACTCACCCCCGCCCCCCGATCGCCTATCATTTCTCTTGTGAACCCCTCTGAGGGAAAATCCTAGGGCCGCCCCTGTTATGTAACATCAAAGCTACACAATTATAGCGACACCTATTACTGGTGTGGGAATATCCAAGGATCCAGACAAATGTCTGGGTAGAACAACTGGCGCTCAGCGAGTTGGCTGAAAGACCTACGCCAAGTGAAATTTCTAGCGCCTCCGGGACTCGAACCCACGCTGACTCGGCAATTCTAACCGCTCGGCCATGGGCGAACCTACGTGTACACGTTCATATAACATAATTGTATCAGCAACAAACGTTTAAAAACATACGCGTATAATGACACGTGGGCGTGCACACGTGTAAATGATGTGTCTATACACATACGTGTCTATAGCAGACGTGTAGAAAACATGTGTTTGTTACAATTAATACGTGCATATATTATTATTATTATTATTATTATTATTATTTCTTTCAATATACTAGCTCTTTTAAAGGTGGTATCCAACAGTTTGCCTATATCTAATAGATGTAACAATATCTGACCTCTGTTTGGGGTATTTGTACATAATTTCTGTATCAAGACGCTATTCCTTAATTTAAGCGTGGACGATTTCCAACAGTATCTCAATGTTTGGGCGGTAAAACTAGTTTATCAACAGTTGTTCAGTGTTCATTCTTATCTAATCTATAAATAAGAACGATCGGGCTTTCTGCTAAAAATAGATATCTCCGTCACATCGGATGGGCTAAAAAAAAGTGGTCACGTGATTTTCTTAGTTTAAAAAAAAAGCTAACTGTGCAGCGTGGCTCAGATAGGAAATACATGTTTGTAATGACGATAGTGGCGTTATTGTACACTTTCCAGACAGGTTTAGGACATCAGTAAACAGCATTTTGCGAGATCTGTTAAGGTAACAATAGATTATAAAGATGATGCATTCTTTCTATTCGTTATATTTGTACAGTTGATACTTATGTTTAATCATATTTCTATTGCATCCATAATAAGATTTAATTATTTCTCCCTTTTTTTCTTTTTTTCTTTCGTTCGCATGATCCTTTTCTTCGAGATCGAACATGATAACTATTTACTGTTGTTTATGTTGTTGTTTTTTCCTTGCATAAACTGTTTTGTGTTCACAACCTCTATGTTCTGTACACTGTATGGTATACGCATTGTCGTATGGTTCGGACTACTTTCTGATCGAAATATGGATGGATGGGTGGATGGACGAATAAATCGATGGATGGATGGATGGATGGATGGGGGATGGATGGATGAATTGATGGATAAGTGGATGAATTAATAAATTGATGTATGATTTGATGGATGGATGAATGAATGGATGAATGAATGAATGGATGGATGAATCGATGGATGGATGGATTAACGAATGGATCGATGAATTGATAGATGGATGCATGTATATGCTGTTGTTTTTAACATCGCACCGACACAATTATGGTCATATTAGTGCCCAATATTGGTGAACGAGGACACAAGACAAACGTCTTGGGGGGGGGGGGGGGGGGCGGGGCGGCACCGGCGCACCGCAAGTCAGCATGTTAATGTTATTAGCATTGTTTTGCAGTAAACTCGGCATGTTTCCCATTACACTGGTTAGTTTATAAAACAAGAGGGCAATGATGGCCCTTAATCGCTCACCTGAGGACACAGGCTTTTAGTAGGCTCATACCTGGCGTCAAGTAATTAAAAGCTATTTACTTTAGAAATCTTTGGTGAAGATTGGACCATTAGTGTAGCCACTGGGCTGATAACAATGTCTAGAATTTTACCTAGTGACCTTCTGAATCCACGTGATCCACTTCAAAACATTTCTAAGATTTCATACTGGAAAACATTCTGACCAAGTTTGTGAAGACTGGGCCATCAGTGTGACCTACAGCGTTTTCACAAGGTTTTCCTAAAGTTTGAACTTATGACCTACTTTTTGACCTCACCTGATCTTGATACAAACTCACCCAAGATTTATTGCAATCAAATATTCTGGCCATGTTTGGTGAAGATTGGGTTATAAATGTGGCCTCTAGTGTGTTCACAAGCTTTTTTTTTTTTTTGAAGATTTGACCTAGTGACCTTCTTATTGACACCACGTGACCCAGTTACAAACTCATCCAAGATTTAACGAAGACAAACATTCACACCAAGTTAAGTGAAGATTGGGCTATAAATGTGGCCTCAAGTGTGTTCACAAGCTAACATTTATTACTTAAATTGTTGTTATTTTAAGCTACATCTTTTAAACTTGTCCTGAAAGGGTGCCGCGAGCAGTGAACATCGGATTAAGTATTTAAAATATATATTTTAACTTTTATTTCAAAAACAATAACAACATTTTTTAGATTTTAAACTGTTTCGTTTATTTTCATGTGGTGTTCCCAACACCATTATATGTCCCAAAAGAGGCACTGTTTTACAATGCTAAAAAGGGCGAAATACTCAACTATTCTTAACGATAGGTGGACTGAAACGAGATTGTACAAACGATATTCTTAATTATATTACGGATCACGCATAATATTGATATTATGATTTTTATGAACATACAACACCGTCTATAAATACAACACAGAATTCATAACCACCTATACATTTAACTTAAGCGCTTTTTGCCAATCATCGCTATCCTACACTCACCTTTATATTTCAAAATTTAAACATTTTTTACCTTCATGACAAAAGGCAACCTTGTTGTGAGTTGTGCTCAAGTGAGCTTATAATTTTTGTGGAAATATTATATAGTTTGTGCACTAAACATATTTTTAAATCTTGCCAAGGACGCATATCCTTTTTAAAGATATTTCTTCCCACAGCTGAGAGGGTGTTTAAATCGAGTTAATGCTTTGTGAGCTCGCGCAGATATTTAATCATTCACACATAATAGTCGCATTCTCGATGGACAAAATAAACATAGGCACACACAGGTTCCGTTCCTGTTAAATAATGAATAAAATTAAACTTAAGCAATCATTGCTTTGTCAGTGTGTGTACGCCATTTTGAATAATCTTTTAAACATTTCTCGCTTTGCAAATGTGTGTACGTGATGTTTGGACTTAATGTAAAGAAGACGACGTGTATCAAATTTTACTTTCCCAGTACACTTTTTGTGAAAGGCTAGATAAGACCAACTGTAAATCTGTAGTTAAGCTTTTGGAACTTGCGACTAATTTTAAAGTTTACAGGAATCCGAACGCATCTCCGACATGCCAGAAATCAATAGCTTGTTTGTTTATTCGGTTCATCGCCCCACTAACAGTATTTCAGTTATCTGGAGACAATGTCCACTTGTGCTGCCAGGGGTCTAATTTCACGCATTTGTGAGCGTGTGCGTGCGTGATTATGCGAACATGGGTCACGGGAAGGAATGAGCGCGCAGTGCTGCTTTCTTGTTTGTTGGGTTTATCGTCCCACCAACAGTATTTCAGTTATCTGGAGACGGTGGTGACCACTTGAAGTTGAAGCAGATATATTGCTGCATTTATTGTATATAGCATGCCGTGAACACCAGGCCTGATACCAACTTTCCTTAAACTATAGTATGAGTTTTTGCAGGAATTATGCACAAATTCTTGAAAACAAGTGTAATAAATGGTTGCATGTATTAGATAAAGGCAAACTGTGGGATACACCCTTTAAGCTAATGCCAATGTATTGGTTACTGTGACATTTCGTAGCGGAAACTCTTGTCAATAGAACAATTATGAGTTTCTTATGTTAGATCTTCTAGCTCCAATAGTGGAACGCCCGAAACCGTGTTCAAGGAGTTAAATGTAGTACTTGGTCACGAGATGAAGAAAATACCCAAGGATATATGTTCTATCACTAGCGACACCTCGGCCATCAATCGGAACACCTCGGATACTTCACGGCTTGTAATTTTCTCGAGACGGAATTACCCGAGGAGTTCCGATTGCTCGGTCATTTCTACGGAATAAAATACCGGAACAGTCGAGTAGTCACGACTGACTCTTCACCAATGAAGTCTGAGGGCGGAGTAACCCGAAGAGTTCCGTTTGCCTTTTACCGTAAATAGCATTTTGCTGCACTCCCTTATTAAATGATAACATGGATATAAATAGACACATTTACTACCCGAAAGAAAGCCAGTAGATGAAAGGATAGATAAACAAAACACATTTATTCACCAAAGTTTGGCTAGATTATGGCAAGTAAACATGAATTACTTTTAGGTCCAGATACAAGCTAGAGAGTATCAAAAACGATGTTTTTATTTATCAAGCTTAAACTAAAATATATATACCACCTAGCGTCTCAGCTATTTTCTTATTCCAGATCTGCTCAGCATGTCACAATCTTGTTATCTATGTTAAGGTTGTCATAGAGAAGGCATCGCTATTTACATGCACATTAAAATCTCCCGAACGCACGTCACACGGCCTCTGCCTTGTTAAACCTTTCGATTGATATCCAAACAACTAAAACTGCTTTTACGACGAACACTTGGTGTTTTATTATAGAATATAAATATAGTATAGAAGATTTCATACCAATTGTTGTTTGTTAGTATAGAAGTATCTGTAATTGTAACCCTACAGGTAATAGTAGCATGTTCAATTTATATATGATTCAAAGATGCATCCCCCCACCCCCACCCCCTCACACACCAACCAGAAAAAAAGAGAGTAGAGTTGTGAAAACACATACATGTAAGCTTAAAAAATGCTTAGCTTTTAAAGAAAATTCTGTCCGTCGACTGCTTAGGTCGAGGTTAGGGTCCTTTACTGTGCATTTATCTCTAGTATTCTCAGCGGTGAAGTTGAATGAATCTCGATTCATACCACCACCCCACCACAATTTTCTGGATCCGCCCCTGTCATGTATGTCTTACAAAAATAAAATGATGACAATTAACAACATATACCGTGGGAAAAATATTTCCGAAAAACTGCATACCTTATTTTATTACCAGCTACCGAAACCATCCACGTTTGAATGCTGTGACTGCTTATGCCGTTTGAAAAACTTCACCATGCACAACAGACACTAAACAACTGTATATATTACCGTCCGATGTCTCATACACATGAATGTTGACTTTTTTTCAAAGAACACAATCTAATTACATTACAGTATTTTTAAACGGTGTACACAATCGTCATTGTCCGCCGGCATGGAAATACTGTAATTTTACTCCAGTGATTGATCTGTGGCTTATTTAGGTTTGTCCCTATGTGGGCTGCAAAGTCATTCAAGTGAAACGTTGTGTGTACAACAGGGGTACCTGTGTGTAACTGTTCAACCTTTGGTAGTTAACATTGATTGGTAATCCCCATTGGCGTATGAATACACTTTAAATCCATCATCATCATCTACATCAGCGGCTGCAGCAGCTTCAATCGTCATCGTCGTCGTCATCATCATCATCGGCAGTAGCAGCTGCCATCGTCATCATCAACATCGTAATAATCGCCGTCGTCGTCATCATCATCATCATCATCATCATGAACATCATCATCATCATCATCATCATCATCATCATCATCATCATCATCAATCATCATCATCATCATCATCATCATCATCATCATCATCATCATTATTCTTATAAATAATAATTATAATAATAATAAAAATAATAATAATAATAATAACAATAATAAATAAATAACTTTATTATTGTTATCCTATTGACCGCTCAGACAATGACCGCGTCAGTCGAGTCCCTGACGGCGCCAACAACTTCATGTAGGAAGGTCTTCCTGCCGACCTGCTGCATGTGTGTCGGTGGTTCTACCTCGACATTTGTCTGACGTCCTTCTTCACAAAAAAATAGGTGCATGCCGCTATAACAATAACTGTGTCGCTGCGGTATATTTCAAAACGCTTTTACTGAAACTGACCACACCACCACTCTAGTCTAGAATTACACGTGACAAAGATAGCAGCACATTGTCCTCATTGCTAGGGCCTACGAACGTTTACAATGTGTGAAATGCGGCACCTTGATGAGAGCCATTAAATGCTTTAGTCGTGATTAATGATATAAAGTATTAAAGCTAACATAAATACGATATAGTCGGTATACCGGCTCAGGAGATCTCCAAAAATAGAACGCACAAAATGTTTTTGCATAAATTGGTTCTTTATCATGTTTTCACTCAAAAACCGATTGATGCAACGTTGTGACCCTAGAGCATTTTGAAAAATTTAAGATGGTCAACAAGATGACCACCAACATTCTCAAAATTGACATATCTCGTGATAAAGTAAATGAAACACAATATTTATTAATCAGATTTAGATTTATTGCATGAACACACATCATGAAAGGATAAAATGTTGTTTTTCAACATTTAAAGTCTAAAACTATGCAAAATGGCCGCCATAATACACCATTCACTTATTTCAAGTTTTTTTTTATCACATATTATTTAATATTTTACGAATTACTGTCTTTAGAACAAACTTTATTAAGGATTTTATATAGATATAATAAGGCTTACTGTATAGAATACTATTTAAATAAATTATTTTTAAATTATCTGTGTATTATGATGCCATAATTGTAACACTGATGTTTTTTAATCAATAACGAACAGTTCAAGTCATATTACGATGAAACATTGGAAACTGTTACAAAGTGTTAAAACTATTAAATTTATCAACTTACATTTCTTATAAGATAGTGCACAATAAGAGTTTAATAGTAAACAACTAAAATTATAAATATATTTCTGGGGTGCTAGTCATGAATTGTTGTTACGGCACCCGGGGTGATGCTGTTTTTTTGGTTGGACTCCAGCTTAATTTGGAATAATAAATAACGACAACGATGTATAAGTGTAACTAAATAATTGATTTATTGACCATTAAACAATTGAAAAAATAATAATAAGTATACAAATTCACTTATTTAAGGATATTTCTTCACTAAGAATACAAATATATAGACGCTGAGAAAACTCCACACTCACATATAAAATCACGTGGCAATCATTTATAAATACACAATAAACAAATATTTGGTATAAATTCACCTTTCGTTAACAACAGTAAGAGTCTTAGTCATCTTATTTGCTTAAATCTTCGACCCTAACGTTAAACATAATATTCACTCCAATAACAAAAAAAATATATTAAATAATATGTTAAATGTGTATTTCTACTTTTTAAATATTTGTGCGCCTGAATTTACTCATCACTTATCCCTTGGATTAAAATAAAGATTTAACAAAAACAAATAAAATATGATTCGAATAAAATGAACGTCTACAAAATGCTGGAGTCCCCGACTGAGGAAACTCACAGCTATTTATACTGATCCCAGTGCACCAGAAAATCTGGCGCCTGCACCAGAAGATCTTGTGCATGCACCAGAAAATCTTGCGGCAGTCACCAGAAAATCTTGCGGCAGAATAAAATGCACAAGAAAATGGTGTGCAAAATAGAACGCACAAAAATGCATGTGCAAAAGATATAGTGCGCTTTCAGAAGTATTTTTAACAATGAATTAAACACATACCGACATAGAATAAAATTTTAAAACACATGTTTTACCAGATAATCATAATTTCTGGTTCCTAGAACTACACACCTCCTTTAGCAGAGAGATTCATTTGTCTTCATCACTTCCCGTGTTACTTAAGTCATCATCACTCAATCGTTCTCCTGTGTATTGTTTCCATTTATTTTGACAGTCCTTAGCTTGTTTGGATGAGCTAAATATTGTGCATGAAAGGTGTGCCAAGTAGCAGCCACACCGAGACGTGGCACATGGTAGTTCTAACGAACAACTGCAGCATATATCAGCTGCGAGTCGTATGGTGGGGCTGGAGGTTTGTATCTCAGGTTGGTTGTTGGGATAAGCACCCTAGACGTCCGATCTTTGCTCCATCCCTACATAGTTGGACCCATGCAAGGTGGACCCGGATCCAATGCATTGCGCTAAATGCATGCTTGGTAGTGGGCCCGTTTTACGTTTTCTTCAAATTATTCAGTTGTTGGGGGCAAAGTTTGAAGTTTTTGCCTTTTTTTACCTGACTTCTTTCCCAGTTTTGTTAGCTAAACATCATACATGTTGTCATCTCGTTTACCATAACAGGCAGCAATAAAACGAGTGGCCTTCAAAAGCACATTTTTCATGTCTGCACCTTTGCTTCCAATACTGTTAAGGTAATGTATTCTGTTAATGTATTCTTTATGTATTTCTTCGGGGACATCTGAAGAACCAGTCACTATCAAACTGTGTATAGCAGTTTCAGACACCATTTTCGCTTTCTCCATGTGATGCTCACAGGTCATGTCAATGAGCTGGACTTTGTTGTCTGTGTTTGTCAGAACTGTAGTTTGAGCTGTAAGTGGCATAGTGGGAGTCAGCTTGTGCTTAACAACTGTCTTTTGTACTCCTCGATTGTTTCGCGTGCTGCTTTTTATTCTGTATGGGCGATGTGTGTCAAAGACCAAATACACATCACACTCTTGCAATCTCTTAAACAAAAACTGTTAAAAATGTCCAGGTATGTGTGAGCTGTGCCACTGGATATCCAGAGTATTCACCACATGATCGCACATCCATTAAGAATAACGGCATCCGCTTTTCCTGTCTTCCGTGTCGAATTCGTGAAGATTTGTCTTGAAAACAGACTTTGATGTAGGTATTGGCATTTCTCCACTGTCAGTAAACATTGATGTTGGTAGAGGTGCTATCTCATGACTGAAAACATCTTTCAAATAGATCGGGTTGAGGATATTCCCATCACCCTCGCATATAATTTTATGAGTTGTGTGCCATTCACATCACCTGTCCCACACTTGAAACTCTTTCTACCTGCTGACAAAGTGATCACTTTCAAATTGTTACCCAAAGGTCCATAAAAACCTTCAGGCCATGACAGTTAATATGCTGACATTTGTTTCCTACCAATGCTAACAGCATCATCAACATTGACTGAATCTGGTGCTGTACTGCCTGTCACTATGTTCAGGAGACCATCTGTATGATGTTCTACTTCCATTTGCTTGATGCAGGTATCAAACTTGTCACGTTTCTTTTTCCTGTCGAATGCTTTAATACGTGCAGCAGCCTCTTCTTTATGGACAGTTCCATTGGTGGTATCCTTATCTTTGTCTGTTTAGATCTTGAATTAGTCTACTGCATGTGTGAAGGCTGAGGGCCCATCTTTTCCAAGCTAATTCACTCAAGGTTATTCCAATAATTCCACCTGGGCCAGGTCCATAACGCATAAACGTCATCTCAATAAACATATCCGATGACATATACATATGGCATTCCACAACCCTGCTCTGTGTCTCATGACATGTTGTCCATTCTGAAATTTTGCAACCACTTTATTTGGTAGGCTCTCCATTAACCTTAAGTAGTACAAACCATACTTCGCGTAATTAACATGCCGTGCAGCGAAAAAGTATGGCAACATCATTGACACTGCATTAAGATGTAAGGACCAATCTCCTTCTCGTTCGGCTCGAACAAATATCATCATTATCAAAACTTGTTTGATGAGACAGTCTAAACAGAGTTTGGCTATTCTAATGTAAGACGCCTTCTCCTCCAGGAGGTTGGCGAAGTCTTTGAAGTCGTTAGTTTCTGCAATTGCATCTCTTACAACCTCTTCACACACCAACCTCAAAAACCCGAACATTCCGTCGAAACATTTTCCTTTCAACATTCGTGTCACTCCACCGAAGGCAGCCCTCATCACATCCTCTAGCCTAATGTTGACCATAAAAAACCAACACACCCCACAAAGCTCATCAACATATGCATACCTCCCAGTCGAGTTCTAATATATACTTTGCTTAATGAACTTTCAGATAGCTGCAAAATGTGTTTTTAAGTAAAAGGCAAGTTTTAAATATAAAATCGATTCACAAGTTTTTTTCACACATTGAAAACGTCATAAACTGATTGTGAAAGCTTATTTTCCAATATCCGGAAAATAGTCATATCCGGATGCTATTACACTTTTTAAGAAAATGTAAATGACCTCGCCATATGTCAAACACATTGTGTACATTTATCTCGAACAGTTCTGAACTAAACGATATCTACAAATTATGTGCTTAAAAAGAATAATTATGTGTTTTTCATACAAAGCAACACAATACTTTGTTTACATTTTGAAAATTTCCCAACTAAAACACTTTTTTGACTTATGCAAAAACACTATAATGAATGCAAATTTATGGAGAAAGAGGTACAACTGTTAAATGATGAAGAAACGCAAATAGAACTTGTCTGCAAAACAGAGTTCTATATAATGTAAATGGTAAAGTTACAACAAAGGGAAGTAATCACAATGGTTTTGTTACTTAGTTAAATATCTTTTTATATTATAAACTATACGTTTATCAATTTTAATTTGAAAAAAATATTGTAAAATAGCATATGTTTTTACAAAACTGTGTTATGGGAAATCTACATACCATTTTTATTTCAAAAGGGATTAAAAAAGCAACAACTAACAATATATTTTTGAATAGAAATAAGCAGTTTCGTCGGCCAGTTTTTCGACCTTTTTGCAATTATATATATTGTTTTCTATTTGCATTCTAATAAATACTGTTTACTATGTTGAAGACTATACAGGTGTGGTCTTGGTGTAAGTAATATGATCAAAAAGCATCGTTTAAGACCCCTATATATGATTTCCTGATTTTGGCTGTCATCTTGGCAGCCGTCTTGAATATTACAAAATGCTCAATGATAACAAAGTTGCATCAAGTGGTTTCTGATAGAGGACATGTTGTAGTACACTAATATGCAAAAACATTTTGTGCTTACTATTTTTACGTAACACTGATATCTGCTAAATGGCATACTAATATATTTGGAAACGGAGCCCGTTATCATGATGATGATCATCATCTTCTTCATTATCGTTATCATCATAATCACCATATAATCACCACCACCACAACCATCATCATCATCATCATCATCATCATCATCATCATCATCATAACCACCAAATAATCACCAACACTACAAACCATCATAATCATAATCATCATCATCATCATCATCATCATCGTCGTCGTCGTCGTCGTCGTTGTCAACGTCACCAGCAAAGTTGTCCACGCCATCTGCCTTTGGACTTTGCCCTTTATACTTCTTGTGTTCCAACATTCTTTATCTACCTTTTGCGTAAGTTATAGTCTGGAACCAGGTATTTACTACTTAACTATTTATTGACACATTGCGCACACTAAGAGTTCATAAATATTCAAATTTGACCCCTTGTCCTCCCAATAAATTGTGTTCACTAGCGCCATAAAGCTGTTCTCGACTTGAAATGGGATAAAAACAATAGACTGAAAAAGCGCAATGACAATAATACAAAATATACAAGAAAGAACTTTGTTGAGAGACAACCAAGGTGCCATGAAGAGCATGCGCTTTAAACAAGAAGTGACTATCCTGGGAAATAAACACTATCATACATTGTCGATTTATTACATAAACATTTGATAGTAACGAACCATAACTCTGGTGAGAAGCAGAGTATTTGCTACTTTGTTTCCCTTGTTCTCTGCTACATCTCTATTTACAAGCTGCATTGCTTACATCGGTATACACGGTTTCTATTGTAAAAACAATACTTCGACAAACACTTGCTTTGAGAACTTTCGTAACACTGATAAAATCAGGATTCTTATTCGGTAAGTGGCGTTCTTTTTATTATTTATTTTTTATGTATGTATATTTATTTTTGTGTGCCTGTAACATTCACACAAACGTGGCAGAAAACGAGAGATTTTGGTTTATTTCTTTTTATCATAAAAAATATCTAAACCTTGAACGTAAATTCAAACTGTTGATCCGTAAGATTTTCAAATAGATCTTATTCGAATTGGATGATCATTAATAAATGTCCAACACACTAAGAAAGCATTTATAACATGCTTGAAGTTTTCTTGGCCAAAAGGTTAAAGTTATGGACTCGGAATCGGAGGGTTCTGGATTCAAACCAAAGACCCGACATGAAATTTTAATCCTTTTATAATTCTTTTTTTTTTCGCAACCATTTTGCAAAAGTAGAATATGTTCTGACTAATTATTTCTTTCGTGACCACTTCCTTACCCCCAGATGTACTAAATAGTAGTATCCATCTTGGATAATATTGAAAACTTGCTTTTCATAATGTCACTTTATATTTTGTAGCATTTCGGCCTTATATTGAATGACATTGTTGTTGTTTCTGTAACGACATTATTTCCATCGGGTTCAATGACATGCCAGGTCGTTCTGCTTACTATTAGAACTCTCGGTTTCTATCTTGATCTATTCCATTTTAAAAGGTGTGAAGTGGGTTAACTTTAAGACACACTAAACTTTGTTCTCTGTGTACATAACCCAGATAAAAAAAATGCTTCCATGCACAACAACTTTAATAATAAACCATAAGATACTAAGAAAGAAAAAAGATACCATTTTCCTGAAAAAAAATATGATTTGAGTAATGTACTGCTGCTGCACACATGCATTTTCTGCTTATGCACTTTAGTTTTATAGTTAATTTTAACAATTTTGCCATTTTTTTCTTCTACGTATGTAACATCTTAAAATACTATTAAATGGTGTCGGGTTTTTCTTTATAATTTTTTTTTCAACAATTCTATGGTCTCAGGATTAAACATTATATAAACTTTTTTTCTGGTGATTTTTAGTTACTGATAACTATAACTAAAATAAAAACCACAACTTTTCAAATTGGTCTTTTTACTTTGTCCTATATAACTTTATCCTTGTCCAGACTTTGCGTCGCCTTTGATGCTTCGCATCAATGAATTTTCTTGTACTGCTTTTTAATTGATTACGTCGTCGACGTCATCATAATACAGATCGTTTCATACATGTATCAATTTTACAGGTAGTAAAATCGTACATTGACGACTCATGTCACGTGATACATAGAGAATACCAGGTTAGTGGTGAATAAGGAGTAAATGTTATCACACGAGGCTGAGAGAAATCTAAATCGCGAGACTTACTTTTCCTGAACTCGTTTAATAAATGATTGTATTAAATGTGAACTCGTGTAAGATTCCTCTATTCATTATATAAGTAAACATTTCTGCCTCCTATAAAGATGAATTTTGACACTCTTTTATATTAAAATTGTCGCTTCATTACATTTACCTCTGTCACAGGCTCAGTAAGCTAATCAATATCAAAGTACTTAATTATGGTATGCGACTGTATGTGCCTGATTTGTCTGTCTCAAACAGCCATATAAGTTACTGTTACCTGCAAAAGATCCCACGAAATGATATTAATGTCTTCCGTTTTAGTGAAATGTGAAGCAAAACCCTCCAGTCTTGACAACAAACATGTATTTCCTAACTGAGCCACGCTGTACAGCTATTTTTAAACTGAAAACAACAACAACAAAGCAAGCAAAAAAAGACAAAAACAAAGCAAACACAACAAAACAAACAAAACAACAACAAACAACAACAACAAACAAGCAAACAAAAACAAAAATCTAGACGCTTTTGAGATCACATAACATCATCCGAATTATCCGCAATGACGTCGATGTCTTTTTAACAGAACTCCCCAGGGTGTTTATTTATAGATTTGGAAAGAATTGCTATTTGGTGAGATTTAAATCACGATTTGTACTGTCTTATAACTGAGGTAGTGTTCACATTTTTTATTTTTTTTAATAAGACTGAATATGAGTTTTTCAAGAGATTATGCCAAAATTCCTCAAAACAGAAGCAGTATATTGTTAGGCTTGAAGGATTAGGATTAGGCTAGAAACAGACACCGCCACTTTAGCAGGAATTGACACTTCTGCTAATGCGCTGTTTGAGCAGCATAAATGTAACCTTTTAAAGGATTATCGGTATGCAAATAATGGTTACTTAAAGTCATTCCGTGGTAAATCAATTGCACAGCGCATAGGAAAGCACAAAAATATTCAGTTGCAAAACAAACACCTCTTCTGAATATAGATTATACATAGGCACGAAAGTTATAACACAGTCACCGATCTCAGAAACTATTATATTAAACATACAATAGTTTCCATGCCATTGCATTTTAACTTAAATCATGTCTAAAATAAAGTCGCCTACGAACATGTATGGAAAGGGCCAAAGATGGTGTACAGCATTAATGTAAACATTTTAAGTATGCATGGACACATTTAACCCGTCTAGTTTCTTTCGACAAGTTTGTGTTAGTACACGCACTTCTTTTTCCCAGGCATGAAGACTGACCGAGGTATTCAGGGTCATGCAGGGTCAGACCTTCATGTCTCCGAAATCACCTTTCTCTTGACCCTTCACTCTGTCGCAAACGACACAACCCGAAATCAAGACAAATAGTTAATTTCGCTACTGCTGCCCCTACTATGATTACTGCTTCCACTGATTCGTTTATAATTACTACATTCACGACTTCTACGCCAGCAGTCGGCGTAATTTAGCCATCAATTAAAGTCTTGTCAGTCTTTTCAGTTTTACAAATTCTCCTGCTGTTTTTATCCAGTAAAAAAACAACAACAACATGCCGACAGGATAGAATGTGACAATAAAGAAAATATGCCATTTATTGAATATTTATAAGAATCACACTAAAAAATATTTATGGGCCAAACCAAGACAATTCATAATTTTACAAAGTACTAAGAAATAGGCTTAAAATGTTTAGGTACCTAAATATAATTGCTGGTGTTTTACAACCAAGTCTTAAATCTTGATGTACTTTTAACTAATTTGTCCAAAATTTTCTCAACTACGCTCCCTATACTTGAAAAGATACTATTGTACATGGTCAACTAAACAGAAATTTACTTTATAAATGAAAACACGATCAAAGAATATTATTAGAAACGTTTCAAAATTTATATACTTTGCAAACAATTTGAGAAACTAATATTTGTATGTTGCTCTTTAGATAAACTAATGTCTCTAAATCATGTATTCTATCATTTGTCACATTTACATGTATGATTATGTTGCCTTGCTAAAACATGTATGTTTTATTGCAATAAAAATTGTATTGTATTGTATTAACAGGTAAATAAACCAAAGGCAAGAGAAGAACTACTACAAACAAATGGCGATATTGATCAAACAGATGTTTCGTGGGACAAAAATAAAAAATCACGAGAATAAACATGGTTTAATGGTCATGCTGATGATGATGACGGTGGTGGTGATGATGATTATGTTGGTGGTGGTGGTGATGATAATGGTGGTATGGTGAAGAGAAGATGATGGTACTGCAGATGGTGATGATGTTGGTATGGTGCAGAAGATGATGGTAGTGCAGATGGTGTAATGTTGGTATGGTGAAGTAGATGATGGTGCTGCAGATGGTGATGAGGGTGGTATGGTGAAGAAGATGATGGTGCTGCAGATGATTATGTTGGTATGGTGAAGAAGATGACGGTGTTGATGCAGATGGTGATGATGGTGGTATGGTGAAGAAGATGACGGTGTTGATGCAGATGGTGATGATGGTGGTATGGTGAAGAAGATGACGGTGTTGATGCAGATGGTGATGATGGTGGTATGGTGAAGAAGATGACGGTGTTGATGCAGATGGTGATGATGGTGGTATGGTGAAGAAGATGACGGTGTTGATGCAGATGGTGATGATGGTGGTATGATGAAGAAGATGATGGTGTTGCTGCAGATGGTGATAATGGTGGAATGGTGAAGGGAAGATGATGGTGCTGCAGATGGTGATAATGTTGGTATGGTGAAGAAGATGATGGTGCTGCAGATGATTATGTTGGTGGTATGGTGAAGAAGATGACGGTGTTGATGCAGATGGTGATGATGGTGGTATGGTGAAGAAGATGACGGTGTTGATGCAGATGGTGATGATGGTGGTATGGTGAAGAAGATGACGGTGTTGATGCAGATGGTGATGATGGTGGTATGGTGAAGAAGATGACGGTGTTGATGCAGATGGTGATTATGTTGGTATGGTGAAGAAGATGACGGTGTTGATGCAGATGGTGATGATGGTGGTATGGTGAAGAAGATGACGGTGTTGATTCAGATGGTGATGATGGTAGTATGGTGAAGAAGACGATGGTGTTGATGCAGATGGTGATGATGGTGGTATGGTGAAGAAGACGATGGTGTTGATGCAGATGGTGATGATGGTGGTATGGTTAAGATGATGATGCTGGTATGGTGAAGAAGACGATGGTGTTGATGCAGATGGTGATGATGGTAGTATGGTGAAGAAGACGATGGTGTTGATGCAGATGGTGATGATGGTGATATGGTTAAGATGATGATGCTGGTATGGTGAAGAAGACGATGGTGTTGATGCAGATGGTGATGATGATGGTATGGTAAAGATGATGATGCTATGGTGAAGAAGACGATGGTGTTGATGCAGATATTGATGATGGTGGTATGGTACAGATGATGATGATGCTGCAGATGGTGATGATGGTGGTATGGTGAAGAAGACGATGGTGTTGATGCAGTTGGTGATGATGATGGTATGGTGAAAAAGACGATGATGTTGATGCAGATGGTGATGATGGTGGTATGGTGAAGAAGACGATGGTGTTGATGCAGATGGTGATGATGGTGGTATAGTGAAGAAGACGATGGTGTTGATGCAGATGGTGATGATGGTGGTGTGGTGAAGAAGACGATGGTGTTGTTGCAGATGGTGATGATGGTGGTATGGTGAAGAAGACGATGGTGTTGATGCAGATGGTGATGATGGTGGTATGGTGAAGAAGACGATGGTGTTGATGCAGATGGTGATGATGGTGGTATGGTGAAGAAGACGATGGTGTTGATGCAGATGGTGATGATGGTGGTATGGTGAAGAAGACGATGGTGTTGTTGCAGATGGTGATGATGGTAGTATGGTGAAGAAGACGATGGTGTTGATGCAGATGGTGATGATGGTGGTATGGTGAAGAAGACGATGGTGTTGATGCAGATGGTGATGATGGTGGTATGGTGAAGAAGACGATGGTGTTGTTGCAGATGGTGATGATGGTGGTATAGTGAAGAAGACGATGGTGTTGATGCAGATGGTGATGATGGTGGTATGGTGAAGAAGACGATGGTGTTGATGCAGATGGTGATGATGGTGGTATAGTGAAGAAGACGATGGTGTTGATGCAGATGGTGATGATGGTAGTATGGTGAAGAAGACGATGGTGTTGATGCAGATGGTGATGATGATGGTATGGTGAAGAAGACGATGGTGTTGATGCAGATGGTGATGATGGTGGTATGGTGAAGAAGACGATGGTGTTGATGCAGATGGTGATGATGATGGTATAGTGAAGAAGACGATGGTGTTGATGCAGATGGTGATGATGGTAGTATGGTGAAGAAGACGATGGTGTTGATGCAGATGGTGATGATGGTGGTATGGTGAAGAAGACGATGGTGTTGATGCAGATGGTGATGATGGTGGTATGGTGAAGAAGACGATGGTGTTGTTGCAGATGGTAATGATGGTGGTATGGTGAAGAAGACGATGGTGTTGATGCAGATGGTGATGATGGTGGTATGGTACAGATGATGATGGTGCTGCAGATGATGATGATGGTGGTGTGGTGAAGAAGATGATGGTGCCACATATGGTGATGATGGTGGTGTGGTACAGATGATGATGGTGCTGCAGATGATGATGATGGTGGTGTGGTGAAGAAGACGATGGTGTTGATGCAGATGATGATGATGGTGGTGTGGTGAAGAAGACGATGGTGTTGACGCAGTTGGTGATGATGGTGGTGATTGTGGTGCTGCTGCTCCTGCTTCAATGGCAATTAACTGATTTGAAGGTAATATTAATTCTTAAGAAAATGATAATAATTAACATGAACGCTTTTTTACTATTGCATTATGTTTATTATTATTTATTTTTTATGTCAAATTTATTTTGTTGATATTATTGTGTTGTTGTTGATGATGGTATTTCTATTTTGCAGCTGTTGCAGTCAATGATGATGATGATGATGATGATGATGATGATGATGCTACTGATGCTGATGATGTGTATAATGACGATGATAATGTTAATGATGAAGATGATTGCGCTTTTGATTTTGATTGATAAAGCTACAGTGATAATGATGTTGTTGCTGATCACAATTGCTGTTGATAATATTGTTGATTTTCATTATATTGTTGTTAATGATGATGATGATGATGACGATGATAATTATTGATAGTGATGATAAAATATATTTATCAAACCAAGTGTTGTCTTGCTGGATCGACTGTTTACCATATTAACTGAACGTGACTAAAACTAGACTGACCTCATGTTTCATATGGACATTACTTATACTGACAAATTTATTTTGCCTGACCAGACTGACAGGACTGATTGACCAGGCTGACAGGACTGACTGATGCGAAAAGTCTGACGGGACTGACTGATCAGACTGACGAAATGAATGACAGAACAGACTAAAGGGACTGACTGACAGGACTGACTGACAGGACTAGACAGACTGTAGACAGACTGACTGGACTGACTAGACTGACTGAATGACTAGACTGACTGACTGGACAGACTGACTGACTGGACAGACTGACTGACCAAACTTACGTGGACTGACTGACTGGACAGACTTACTAGAATGACTGAACTGACCAGACTGACTGACTGGACTGACTGACCAGACTAACTGACTGATTAGACTGACTGGACTGACCAGACTAACTGACTGGACTGACTAAATGACTTGACTGACTTACTGGACTGACTAACTGGACTGAGTGAAGGACTGGACTGAAAGAATGGCTCGACTGAATGACTTGACTGACTAACTAGGCTGAGTGATTGGATTGACTGAATGACTGAACTGACTGACTTACTGATAAGACTGACTGGACTGACTGATCGCACTGACGTACTAGACTGACTGAATGACTTGACTGACTGACTGGACTAACTGACTGGATTGACTGAATGACTGGACTGACTGACTGATTAGACTGGCTGGACTGACTGACCAGACTGACTGACTGAATGACTGGACTGGCTGACTTTACTGATTCGCCAGACTGACTGACTGGACTGACTGGACTGACCGGACTAGATTGAATGACCAAACTGACAGACTGGACTGACTGACTGACTGGACTGACTGACTGGACTGACTGACTAGACAGACTGACTAGACTGACTGGACAAACCGACTAGACTGACTGGATTGAATGACCAATTTGACTGGACTGTTAGACGTTTGACTTGACAGACAGAACAGACTGACTTGACAGACAGACTGGACGATTGACTAGAAAGACTGACTGGACTGGACTAACTGACCAGACTGACTGGATTGGACTGACTGACCAGACTTACTGACTGATTAGTCTGACTGGACTGACCAGACTGAATGACTGGACTGACTCACTGGAATGACTAACTTGACTGACTGATTGACTGGACAGACTGAATGACTCGACTGAATGACTTGACTGACTGACTGGATTTCCTGAATGACTGAACTGAATAACTGGATTGACTGACTGATTGATTGGACTGACTGACCAGACTGACTGACTGGACTGACTGAATGACTGGACTGGCTGACTTGACTGACTCACCAGACTGACTGACTTGACTGACCAGACTGGACTGACTGACCAGACTGAGTGACTGGACTGACTGAGTGGACAGACTGACTGGACAGACTGACTAGTCAGACTGGACAAACTGACTAGACTGACTGGTCTTACTGACCAGATTGACTGACTGGACTTGATTGATTGACTTGACAGACGGAACAGACTGACTTGACTGACTTGACAGACTGACTAGACTGGAGAAACTGACCAGATTGACTGGACGGACTGACTGACTGGACGGACTGACTATACAGACTGACTGGACTGACTGACTGGACAGACTGACTTGACTGGACTGACTGACCAGACTGACTGGACTGGACTGACTGACCAGACTGATTGGACTTGATTGCCGGACTAGACTGGACAGACTGACTGGACTGGCTGACCAGATAGACTGACAGTTCTGGTGGACTTGACAGACTGGACAGACTGACTAGACTGACTGACTGGACATACTGACTAGAAAGACTGACTGGACTGACTGACTGGACTCGACTGACTGACCAAATTGACTGGATTGGACTGACTGACTGGACTAACTGACTGGACTAACTGACTGACTGGACTGGACTGACTGCCTATACTGACTGGACTGACTGCCTAGACTGACTGACTGGACTAACTGACTGGACTAACTGACTGACTGGACTGGACTGACTGCCTATACTGACTGGACTGACTGACTGGACTGACTGCCTAGACTGACTGGACTGACTGACTGCACTGACTGCCTTGACTGACTGGACTGACTGCCTAGACTGACTGGACAGACTGACTAGACAGACTGACTAGACTGACTGGACAAACTGACTGGACTGACTGACTAGACTGACTGACAAGATTGGAGTTACTGACCAGATTGACCGACTGGACTGACTGACTGGAAAGACTGACTATACATACTGACTGGACTGACTGACTTGACAGACTGAATTGTCTGAATGGACAGGACTGATTGACCAGACTGATCGGACTTGGTTGACTGACTGGACAGACTAACTAGACTGACTGGACTGACTGACCAGATGATGGACTGGACTGGTGGACTTGACAGACTGGACAGACAGACTAGACTGACTGACTAGACTGACTGGACTGACTAACCAGACTCACAGAACTGGACTGACTGACCAGACTGACTGACCAGACTCACAGAACTGGACTGACTGACTAGACTGACTTGACTGACTGACAAGACTCAAAGAACTGGACTGACTGACCGAATTGACTGCCTGGACTGACTGACTAGACTGACTTCATTGGACTAGCTGACTGTACAGAATGACTGGACTGGACTGACTGACTAGACTGACTAGACTGACTGGACAGACTGACTGGACAGACTGACTGGACTGACTGTACAGACTGACTAAACTGACTGAACTGGACAGACTGACTGGACTGACTGACTAGACTGACTGGACTAGACTGAGCAGACAGACTGGACTGACTGGACAAACTGACTGGTCTTCACTAAATGGCGACACTGACTGTACCGGACTGACTAACCAGACTTACTGACTAGACTGACTGACTAGACTGGCTGGCTGATCAGACATATAAGACTGACTGACTGCCTAGACTGACTGGACTGACTGACTAGACTGGACTGACGGGACAAACTGACTGGACTGACTAGACTGAACTGACTGACTAGACTGGACTGACTAGACTGACTGACTAGACTGGCCGGCTGATCAGACATATAAGACTGGACTGACTGACTAGATTGACTTGACAGACTGACTAGACTGACTGGACTGGACTGACTGACCAGACTGACTGACTTACCAGACTGACTGACTGGACTGACAGGACTAGAATGACTGATCAGACTGACTGGACTGGACTGATTGACAAGATTGACTGACTGGACTGACTGTCTGGAAACACTGACTAGACTGAATGGACAGTCTGACTGGACTGGCTGTCTGGACTGGACTTACTGACTAGACTTACTACACTGGACTGACTGCCTAGACTGACTGGACTGACTGACTAGACTGGACTGACTAGACTGACTGACTAGACTGGCCGGCTGATCAGACATATAAGACTGGACTGACTGACTAGATTGACTTGACAGACTGACTAGACTGACTGGACTGGACTGACTGACCAGACTGACTGACTTACCAGACTGACTGACTGGACTGACAGGACTAGAATGACTGATCAGACTGACTGGACTGGACTGATTGACAAGATTGACTGACTGGACTGACTGTCTGGAAACACTGACTAGACTGAATGGACAGTCTGACTGGACTGGCTGTCTGGACTGGACTTACTGACTAGACTGACTGGACTGACTGACTAGACTGGACTGACTAGACTGACTGGACTGACTGGACTGGACTGACTAGACTGACTGACTGCCTAGACTGACTGGACTGACTGACAGACTAGACTGACGGGACAAACTGACTGGACTGACTAGACTGAACTGACCGACTAGACTGGACTGACTAGACTGACTGACTAGACTGGCCGGCTGATCAGACATATAAGACTGGACTGACTGACTAGATTGACTTGACAGACTGACTAGACTGACTGGACTGACTGACCAGACTGACTGACTTACCAGACTGACTGACTGGACTGACAGGACTAGAATGACTGATCAGACTGACTGGACTGGACTGATTGACAAGATTGACTGACTGGACTGACTGTCTGGAAACACTGACTAGACTGAATGGACAGTCTGACTGGACTGGCTGTCTGGACTGGACTTACTGACTAGACTTACTACACTGGACTGACTGCCTAGACTGACTGACTGGACTGACTGACTAGACTGGACTGACTAGACTGACTGACCAGACTCACAGAACTGGACTGACTGACCAGACTGACTGGACTGACTGACCAGACTCACAGAACTGGACTGACTGACCAGACTCACAGAACTGGACTGACTGACTAGACTGACTGGACTGACTGACCAGACTCACAGAATTGGACTGACTGACCAGACTGACTGGACTGACTGACCAGACTGACTGGACTGACTGACCAGACTCACAGAACTGGACTGACTGACTAAATCGACTGCCTAGACTGACTGACTAGACTGACTCCATTGGACTGACTGATTGGACTGACTGATTGTACAGACTGACTGAACTGACTGGAATGGACTGACTGACTGACTAGATTGACTGGACAGACTGACTAGACTGACTGGACTGACTGACTGTATAGACTGACTGAACTGACTGGACTGGACATACTGACTAGACTGACTGGACAGACTGACTAGACTGACTGGGCTTGATTGAGCAGACAGACTGGACTGACTGACTGACCAGAATGACTGGACAAACTAAATGGTCTTTACTGAGTGACGACACTGACTGGACTGGACTGACTGACCAGACTTACTGACTAGACTGACTGACTAGACTGGCTGGCTGATCAGACTGACTAGACTGGACTGATTAATCAGATTGACTAACTGGACTGACTGGACAGACTGACTGACATGGACTAACTTTCTGGACAGGCTGATTAGACTGTCTGACTGGACTAACTGACTGGACTGCCTGACTGACTGGTCTTCACTGAGTGACCAGACTGACTTGACTGAACTGACTGACTGGACAGACTTACTGGACAGACTGACTGTACAGGGAGACAAGACTGACTGGACAGACTGACTAGACTGACTGGACTGACTGACCACATTGACTGACTGGACTGACAGACTTGACAGACTGACTAGACTGACTGGATTGGATTGGACTGACTGAATGACTCAAATGAATTACTTGACTGACTGCCTGGACTAACTGACTGGATCGACTGAATGACTGTACTAAAAATTGGACTGACTGACTAATTAGACTGACTGATTAGACTGACTGGATTGACTGACCAGACTGACTGACTTGGTTGACTGAATGACTGGACTGGCTGACTTGACTGACTCACCAGACTGACTGACTGGACTGACTGACCGGACTGAACTGACTGACCAGACTGACTGACTGACTGACTGACCAGACTGACTGACTGGACTGACTGACTGGACAGACGGACTAGACAGACAGACTTGACTGACTGGACAAACTGACTAGACTGATGGGACTGACTGATGGGACAGACTGATAGGATTGACTGGTGGGACTGACTGGACTGACTGATGGGACTGAATGATGGGACTGACTGACTGGACTGACTGACTGGACTGACTGACTAGACTGGACTGACTGGACTGGACTGACTAGACTGACTGACTGCCTAGACTGACTGGACTGACTGACTAGACTGGACTGACTGACTGACTGGACTGACTAGACTGAACTGACTGACTAGACTGGACTGACTAGACTGACTGACTGGACTGACTGCCTAGACTGACTGGACTGACTGACTGGACTGACTGCCTAGACTGACTGGACATACTGACTAGACAAGCTGACTAGACTGACTGGACAAACTGACTGGACTGATTGACCAGATTGACTTACTGGACAGACTGACTATACATACTGACTGGACTGACTGACTGGACAGACTGACTTGTCTGAATGGACAGGACTGACTGACCAGACTGATCGGTCTTGGTTGCCCGACTGGACTGTCTGACTGGATAGACTGACTAGACTGACTGGTCTGACTGACCAGATGACAGACTGGACTGGTGGACTTGACAGACTGGACAGACAGACTAGATTGACTGGACTGGACTGACTGACAAGACTGACTAGACTGACTGACCAGACTCACAGAACTGGACTGACTGACCAGACTGACTGGACTGACTGACCAGACTCACAGAACTGGACTGACTGACCAGACTCACAGAACTGGACTGACTGACTAGACTGACTGGACTGACTGACCAGACTCACAGAATTGGACTGACTGACCAGACTGACTGGACTGACTGACCAGACTGACTGGACTGACTGACCAGACTCACAGAACTGGACTGACTGACTAAATCGACTGCCTAGACTGACTGACTAGACTGACTCCATTGGACTGACTGATTGGACTGACTGATTGTACAGACTGACTGAACTGACTGGAATGGACTGACTGACTGACTAGATTGACTGGACAGACTGACTAGACTGACTGGACTGACTGACTGTATAGACTGACTGAACTGACTGGACTGGACATACTGACTAGACTGACTGGACAGACTGACTAGACTGACTGGGCTTGATTGAGCAGACAGACTGGACTGACTGACTGACCAGAATGACTGGACAAACTGAATGGTCTTTACTGAGTGACGACACTGACTGGACTGGACTGACTGACCAGACTTACTGACTAGACTGACTGACTAGACTGGCTGGCTGATCAGACTGACTAGACTGGACTGATTAATCAGATTGACTAACTGGACTGACTGGACAGACTGACTGACATGGACTAACTTTCTGGACAGGCTGATTAGACTGTCTGACTGGACTAACTGACTGGACTGCCTGACTGACTGGTCTTCACTGAGTGACCAGACTGACTTGACTGAACTGACTGACTGGACAGACTTACTGGACAGACTGACTGTACAGGGAGACAAGACTGACTGGACAGACTGACTAGACTGACTGGACTGACTGACCACATTGACTGACTGGACTGACAGACTTGACAGACTGACTAGACTGACTGGATTGGATTGGACTGACTGAATGACTCAAATGAATTACTTGACTGACTGCCTGGACTAACTGACTGGATCGACTGAATGACTGTACTAAAAATTGGACTGACTGACTAATTAGACTGACTGATTAGACTGACTGGATTGACTGACCAGACTGACTGACTTGGTTGACTGAATGACTGGACTGGCTGACTTGACTGACTCACCAGACTGACTGACTGGACTGACTGACCGGACTGAACTGACTGACCAGACTGACTGACTGACTGACTGACCAGACTGACTGACTGGACTGACTGACTGGACAGACGGACTAGACAGACAGACTTGACTGACTGGACAAACTGACTAGACTGATGGGACTGACTGATGGGACAGACTGATAGGATTGACTGGTGGGACTGACTGGACTGACTGATGGGACTGAATGATGGGACTGACTGACTGGACTGACTGATGGGACAGACTGATGGGATTGACTGATGGGACTGACTGATGGGACAGACTGATGGGACTGACTAAACCTGATGGGACTAACTGATGGGATTGACTGATGGGACTGACTGATGGACTGACTGATGGGACAGACTGATGGGACTGACTGATGGGATTGACTGATGGGACTGACTGATGGGACAGACTGATGGGACTGACTGATGGGATTGACTGATGGAACTGACTTATGGGACTGACTGATAGGATTGACTGATAGGATTGATTGATGGGATTGACTGATGGGACTGACTGACTAGACTGACTGATAGGACTGACTGATGGGACTGACTGATGGGATTGACTGATGGAACTGACTGTTGGGACTGACTGATAGGATTGACTGATGGGATTGACTGATGGGACTGACTGTTGGGACTGACTGATGGGATTGACTGTTGGAACTGACTGTTGGAACTGACTTATGGGACTGACTGATAGGATTGACTGATAGGATTGACTGATAGGATTGACTGATGGGATTGACTGATGGGACTGACTGACTAGACTGACTGATAGGACTGACTGATGGGACTGACTGATGGGATTGACTGATGGAACTGACTGTTGGGATTGACTGATAGGATTGACTGATGGGATTGACTGATGGAACTGACTGTTGGGACTGACTTATGGGACTGACTGATAGGATTGACTGATGGGACTGACTGTTGGAACTGACTTATGGGACTGACTGATAGGATTGACTGATGGGACTGACTGTTGGAACTGACTTATGGGACTGACTGATGGGACTGACTGTTGGAACTGACTTATGGGACTGACTGATAGGATTGACTGATAGGATTGACTGATGGGATTGACTGATGGGACTGACTTATGGGACTGACTGATAGGATTGACTGATAGGATTGACTGATGGGATTGACTGATGGGACTGACTGACTAGACTGACTGATAGGACTGACTGATGGGACTGACTGATGGGATTGACTGATGGAACTGACTGTTGGGACTGACTGAGAGGATTGACTGATAGGATTGACTGATGGGATTGACTGATGGAACTGACTGTTGGGACTGACTGATAGGATTGACTGATGGGATTGACTGATGGGACTGACTGATGGGATTGACTGATGGGACTGACTGATAGGATTGACTGATAGGACTGACTGATAGGATTGACTGATGGGACTGACTGATAGGATTGACTGATGGGATTGACTGATGGGACTGACTGATGGGATTGACTGATGGGACTGACTGATGGGATTGACTGATGGGATTGACTGATGGGATTGACTGATAGGACTGACTGATAGGATTGACTGATGGGACTGACTGATAGGATTGACTGATGGGACTGACTGATGGGACTGACTGATGGGATTGACTGATGGGATTGACTGATGGGACTGACTGATAGGATTGACTGATGGGACTGACTGATAGGATTGACTGATGGGACTGACTGATAGGATTGACTGATGGGACTGACTGATGGAATTGACTGATGGGACTGACTGATAGGGATTGACTGATGGGACTGACTGATAGGATTGACTGATGGGATTGACTGATAGGATTGACTGATGGGACTGACTGATAGGATTGACTGATGGGACTGACTGATAGGATTGACTGATAGGACTGACTGATTGGATTGACTGATGGGACTGACTGATAGGATTGACTGATGGGACTGACTGATAGGATTGACTGATGGGACTGACTGATAGGATTGACTGATAGGACTGACTGATAGGATTGACTGATGGGACTGACTGATAGGATTGACTGATGGGACTGACTGATGGGATTGACTGATGGGACTGACTGATAGGATTGACTGATGGGACTGACTGATGGGATTGACTGATGGGATTGACTGATGGGACTGACTGATGGGATTGACTGATGGGACTGACTGATTCGATTGACGGACAGGACTGACGGATAGGACTGACTGATGGGACTGACTGATAGGATTGACTGATAGGACTGACTGATAGGATTGACTGATGGGATTGACTGATAGGATTGACTGATAGGACTGACTGATAGGATTGACTGATGGGATTGACTGATAGGATTGACTGATGGGACTGACTGATAGGATTGACTGATAGGACTGACTGATAGGATTGACTGATTCGATTGACTGACAGGACTGACGGATAGGACTGACTGATAGGACTGACTGATAGGATTGACTGATGGGATTGACTAATAGGATTGACTGATGGGACTGACTGATAGGACTGACTGATAGGATTGACTGATGGGATTGACTGATAGGATTGACTGATGGGACTGACTGATAGGACTGACTGATAGGATTGACTGATGGGATTGACTGACAGGACTGACTGATGGGACTGACTGATGGGACTGACTGATAGGATTGACTGATGGGATTGACTGATAGGATTGACTGATGGGACTGACTGATAGGATTGACTGATAGGATTGACTGATGGGACTGACTGATTGGATTGACTGACAGGACTGACTGATAGGACTGACTGATGGGACTGACTGATCGGATTGACTGATATGACTGACTGATAGGATTGACTGATGGGATTGACTGATAGGACTGACTGATAGGATTGACTGAGAGGACTGACTGATAGGATTGACTGATGGGACTGACTGATAGGATTGACTGATGGGACTGACTGATGGGACTGACTGATTGGATTGGACTGACTGAATGACTCAAATGAATTACTTGACTGACTGCCTGGACTAACTGACTGGATCGACTGAATGACTGTACTAAAAATTGGACTGACTGACTAATTAGACTGACTGATTAGACTGACTGGACTGACTGACCAGACTGGCTGACTTGGTTGACTGAATGACTGGACTGGCTGACTTGACTGACTCACCAGACTGACTGACTGGACTGACTGACCGGACTGAACTGACTGACCAGACTGACTGACTGACTGACTGACCAGACTGACTGACTGGACTGACTGACTGGACAGACGGACTAGACAGACAGACTTGACTGACTGGACAAACTGACTAGACTGATGGGACTGACTGATGGGACAGACTGATAGGATTGACTGGTGGGACTGACTGGACTGACTGATGGGACTGAATGATGGGACTGACTGACTGGACTGACTGATGGGACAGACTGATGGGATTGACTGATGGGACTGACTGATGGGACAGACTGATGGGACTGACTAAACCTGATGGGACTAACTGATGGGATTGACTGATGGGACTGACTGATGGACTGACTGATGGGACAGACTGATGGGACTGACTGATGGGATTGACTGATGGGACTGACTGATGGGACAGACTGATGGGACTGACTGATGGGATTGACTGATGGAACTGACTTATGGGACTGACTGATAGGATTGACTGATAGGATTGACTGATGGGATTGACTGATGGGACTGACTGACTAGACTGACTGATAGGACTGACTGATGGGACTGACTGATGGGATTGACTGATGGAACTGACTGTTGGGACTGACTGATAGGATTGACTGATGGGATTGACTGATGGGACTGACTGTTGGGACTGACTGATGGGATTGACTGTTGGAACTGACTGTTGGAACTGACTTATGGGACTGACTGATAGGATTGACTGATGGGATTGACTGATGGGACTGACTGACTAGACTGACTGATAGGACTGACTGATGGGACTGACTGATGGGATTGACTGATGGAACTGACTGTTGGGGCTGACTTATGGGACTGACTGATAGGATTGACTGATGGAATTGACTGATGGGACTGACTGACTAGACTGACTGATAGGATTGACTGATAGGACAGACTGATGGGATTGACTGATGGAACTGACTGTTGGGACTGACTTATGGGACTGACTGATAGGATTGACTGATGGGATTGACTGATGGGACTGACTGACTAGACTGACTGATAGGATTGACTGATAGGATTGACTGATAGGATTGACTGATAGGATTGACTGATGGGACTGACTGTTGGAACTGACTTATGGGACTGACTGATAGGATTGACTGATGGGACTGACTGTTGGAACTGACTTATGGGACTGACTGATGGGATTGACTGATAGGATTGACTGATGGGATTGACTGATAGGACTGACTGTTGGGACTGACTTATGGGACTGACTGATGGGACTGACTGATAGGATTGACTGATAGGATTGACTGATGGGATTGACTGATGGAACTGACTGTTGGGACTGACTGATAGGATTGACTGATGGGATTGACTGATGGGACTGACTGTTGGAACTGACTTATGGGACTGACTGATAGGATTGACTGATGGGACTGACTGTTGGAACTGACTTATGGGACTGACTGATGGGATTGACTGATAGGATTGACTGATGGGATTGACTGATGGGACTGACTGTTGGAACTGACTTATGGGACTGACTGATAGGATTGACTGATAGGATTGACTGATGGGATTGACTGATGGGACTGACTGACTAGACTGACTGATAGGACTGACTGATGGGACTGACTGATGGGATTGACTGATGGAACTGACTGTTGGGACTGACTGAGAGGATTGACTGATAGGATTGACTGATGGGATTGACTGATGGAACTGACTGTTGGGACTGACTGATAGGATTGACTGATGGGATTGACTGATGGGACTGACTGATGGGATTGACTGATGGGACTGACTGATAGGATTGACTGATAGGACTGACTGATAGGATTGACTGATGAGACTGACTGATAGGATTGACTGATAGGACTGACTGATAGGATTGACTGATGGGACTGACTGATAGGATTGACTGATGGGACTGACTGATGGGATTGACTGATGGGACTGACTGATAGGATTGACTGATGGGACTGACTGATGGGATTGACTGATGGGATTGACTGATGGGACTGACTGATGGGATTGACTGATGGGACTGACTGATTCGATTGACGGACAGGACTGACGGATAGGACTGACTGATGGGACTGACTGATAGGATTGACTGATAGGACTGACTGATAGGATTGACTGATGGGATTGACTGATAGGATTGACTGATAGGACTGACTGATAGGATTGACTGATGGGATTGACTGATAGGATTGACTGATGGGACTGACTGATAGGATTGACTGATAGGACTGACTGATAGGATTGACTGATTTGATTGACTGACAGGACTGACGGATAGGACTGACTGATAGGACTGACTGATAGGATTGACTGATGGGATTGACTGATAGGATTGACTGATGGGACTGACTGATAGGACTGACTGATAGGATTGACTGATGGGATTGACTGATAGGATTGACTGATGGGACTGACTGATAGGACTGACTGATAGGATTGACTGATGGGATTGACTGACAGGACTGACTGATGGGACTGACTGATGGGACTGACTGATAGGATTGACTGATGGGATTGACTGATAGGATTGACTGATGGGACTGACTGATAGGATTGACTGATAGGATTGACTGATGGGACTGACTGATTGGATTGACTGACAGGACTGACTGATAGGACTGACTGATGGGACTGACTGATCGGATTGACTGATATGACTGACTGATAGGATTGACTGATGGGATTGACTGATAGGACTGACTGATAGGATTGACTGAGAGGACTGACTGATAGGATTGACTGATGGGACTGACTGATAGGATTGACTGATGGGACTGACTGATGGGACTGACTGATTGGATTGGACTGACTGAATGACTCAAATGAATTACTTGACTGACTGCCTGGACTTAACTGACTGGATCGACTGAATGACTGTACTAAAAATTGGACTGACTGACTAATTAGACTGACTGATTAGACTGACTGGACTGACTGACCAGACTGACTGACTTGGTTGACTGAATGACTGGACTGGCTGACTTGACTGCCTCACCAGACTGACTGACTGGACTGACTGACCGGACTGAACTGACTGACCAGACTGACTGACTGACTGACTGACCAGACTGACTGACTGGACTGACTGACTGGACAGACGGACTAGACAGACAGACTTGACTGACTGGACAAACTGACTAGACTGATGGGACTGACTGATGGGACAGACTGATAGGATTGACTGGTGGGACTGACTGGACTGACTGATGGGACTGAATGATGGGACTGACTGACTGGACTGACTGATGGGACAGACTGATGGGATTGACTGATGGGACTGACTGATGGGACAGACTGATGGGACTGACTAAACCTGATGGGACTAACTGATGGGATTGACTGATGGGACTGACTGATGGACTGACTGATGGGACAGACTGATGGGACTGACTGATGGGATTGACTGATGGGACTGACTGATGGGACAGACTGATGGGACTGACTGATGGGATTGACTGATGGAACTGACTTATGGGACTGACTGATAGGATTGACTGATAGGATTGACTGATGGGATTGACTGATGGGACTGACTGACTAGACTGACTGATAGGACTGACTGATGGGACTGACTGATGGGATTGACTGATGGAACTGACTGTTGGGACTGACTGATAGGATTGACTGATGGGATTGACTGATGGGACTGACTGTTGGGACTGACTGATGGGATTGACTGATGGGACTGACTGATAGGATTGACTGATGGGATTGACTGTTGGGACTGACTGATGGGATTGACTGATGGGACTGACTGATAGGATTGACTGATGGGACTGACTGACTAGACTGACTGATAGGACTGACTGATGGGACTGACTGATGGGATTGACTGATGGAACTGACTGTTGGGACTGACTTATGGGACTGACTGATAGGATTGACTGATGGGATTGACTGATGGGACTGACTGACTAGACTGACTGATAGGATTGACTGATAGGACAGACTGATGGGATTGACTGATGGAACTGACTGTTGGGACTGACTTATGGGACTGACTGATAGGATTGACTGATGGGATTGACTGATGGGACTGACTGACTAAACTGACTGATAGGATTGACTGATAGGATTGACTGATAGAATTGACTGATAGGATTGACTGATGGGACTGACTGTTGGAACTGACTTATGGGACTGACTGATAGGATTGACTGATGGGACTGACTGTTGGAACTGACTTATGGGACTGACTGATGGGATTGACTGATAGGATTGATTGATGGGATTGACTGATAGGACTGACTGTTGGGACTGACTTATGGGACTGACTGATGGGACTGACTGATAGGATTGACTGATAGGATTGACTGATGGGATTGACTGATGGAACTGACTGTTGGGACTGACTGATAGGATTGACTGATGGGATTGACTGATGGGACTGACTGTTGGAACTGACTTATGGGACTGACTGATAGGATTGACTGATGGGACTGACTGTTGGAACTGACTTATGGGACTGACTGATGGGATTGACTGATAGGATTGACTGATGGGATTGACTGATGGGACTGACTGTTGGAACTGACTTATGGGACTGACTGATAGGATTGACTGATGGGACTGACTGTTGGAACTGACTTATGGGACTGACTGATAGGATTGACTGATAGGATTGACTGATAGGATTGACTGATGGGACTGACTGACTAGACTGACTGATAGAACTGACTGATGGGACTGACTGATGGGATTGACTGATGGAACTGACTGTTGGGACTGACTGAGAGGATTGACTGATAGGATTGACTGATGGGATTGACTGATGGAACTGACTGTTGGGACTGACTGATAGGATTGACTGATGGGATTGACTGATGGGACTGACTGATGGGATTGACTGATGGGACTGACTGATAGGATTGACTGATAGGACTGACTGATAGGATTGACTGATGGGACTGACTGATAGGATTGACTGATGGGATTGACTGATGGGACTGACTGATGGGATTGACTGATGGGACTGACTGATGGGATTGACTGATGGGATTGACTGATGGGATTGACTGATAGGACTGACTGATAGAATTGACTGATGGGACTGACTGATAGGATTGACTGATGGGACTGACTGATAGGATTGACTGATGGGATTGACTGATGGGACTGACTGATGGGATTGACTGATGGGACTGACTGATTCGATTGACTGATGGGACTGACTGATGGGATTGACTGATGGGATTGACTGATGGGATTGACTGATGGGACTGACTGATAGGATTGACTGATGGGACTGACTGATAGGATTGACTGATGGGACTGACTGATAGGATTGACTGATGGGACTGACTGATAGGATTGACTGATGGGACTGACTGATAGGATTGACTGATGGGATTGACTGATAGGATTGACTGATGGGACTGACTGATAGGATTGACTGATAGGACTGACTGATTGGATTGACTGATGGGACTGACTGATAGGATTGACTGATGGGACTGACTGATAGGATTGACTGATAGGACTGACTGATAGGATTGACTGATGGGACTGACTGATAGGATTGACTGATGGGACTGACTGATAGGATTGACTGATAGGACTGACTGATAGGATTGACTGATGGGACTGACTGATAGGATTGACTGATGGGATTGACTGATAGGATTGACTGATAGGATTGACTGATGGGACTGACTGATGGGATTGACTGATGGGATTGACTGATGGGACTGACTGATGGGATTGACTGATGGGACTGACTGATTCGATTGACGGACAGGACTGACGGATAGGACTGACTGATGGGACTGACTGATAGGATTGACTGATAGGACTGACTGATAGGATTGACTGATGGGATTGACTGATAGGATTGACTGATAGGACTGACTGATAGGATTGACTGATGGGATTGACTGATAGGATTGACTGATGGGACTGACTGATAGGATTGACTGATAGGACTGACTGATAGGATTGACTGATTCGATTGACTGACAGGACTGACGGATAGGACTGACTGATAGGACTGACTGATAGGATTGACTGATGGGATTGACTGATAGGATTGACTGATGGGATTGACTGATAGGATTGACTGATGGGACTGACTGATAGGACTGACTGATAGGATTGACTGATGGGATTGACTGACAGGACTGACTGATGGGACTGACTGATGGGACTGACTGATAGGATTGACTGATGGGACTGACTGATGGGACTGACTGATAGGACTGACTGATGGGACTGACTGATGGGATTGACTGATGGAACTGACTGTTGGGACTGACTGATAGGATTGACTGATGGGATTGACTGATGGGACTGACTGTTGGGACTGACTGATGGGATTGACTGTTGGAACTGACTGTTGGAACTGACTTATGGGACTGACTGATAGGATTGACTGATAGGATTGACTGATAGGATTGACTGATGGGATTGACTGATGGGACTGACTGACTAGACTGACTGATGGACTGACTGACAGGACTGACTGATGGGACTGACTGATGGGACTGACTGATAGGATTGACTGATGGGATTGACTGATAGGATTGACTGATGGGACTGACTGATAGGATTGACTGATAGGATTGACTGATGGGACTGACTGATAGGATTGACTGACAGGACTGACTGATAGGACTGACTGATGGGACTGACTGATAGGATTGACTGATATGACTGACTGATAGGATTGACTGATGGGATTGACTGATAGGACTGACTGATAGGATTGACTGAGAGGACTGACTGATAGGATTGACTGATGGGACTGACTGATAGGATTGACTGATGGGACTGACTGATGGGACTGACTGATTGGATTGGACTGACTGAATGACTCAAATGAATTACTTGACTGACTGCCTGGACTAACTGACTGGATCGACTGAATGACTGTACTAAAAATTGGACTGACTGACTAATTAGACTGACTGATTAGACTGACTGGACTGACTGACCAGACTGACTGACTTGGTTGACTGAATGACTGGACTGGCTGACTTGACTGACTCACCAGACTGACTGACTGGACTGACTGACCGGACTGAACTGACTGACCAGACTGACTGACTGACTGACTGACCAGACTGACTGACTGGACTGACTGACTGGACAGACGGACTAGACAGACAGACTTGACTGACTGGACAAACTGACTAGACTGATGGGACTGACTGATGGGACAGACTGATAGGATTGACTGGTGGGACTGACTGGACTGACTGATGGGACTGAATGATGGGACTGACTGACTGGACTGACTGATGGGACAGACTGATGGGATTGACTGATGGGACTGACTGATGGGACAGACTGATGGGACTGACTAAACCTGATGGGACTAACTGATGGGATTGACTGATGGGACTGACTGATGGACTGACTGATGGGACAGACTGATGGGACTGACTGATGGGATTGACTGATGGGACTGACTGATGGGACAGACTGATGGGACTGACTGATGGGATTGACTGATGGAACTGACTTATGGGACTGACTGATAGGATTGACTGATAGGATTGACTGATGGGATTGACTGATGGGACTGACTGACTAGACTGACTGATAGGACTGACTGATGGGACTGACTGATGGGATTGACTGATGGAACTGACTGTTGGGACTGACTGATAGGATTGACTGATGGGATTGACTGATGGGACTGACTGTTGGGACTGACTGATGGGATTGACTGTTGGAACTGACTGTTGGAACTGACTTATGGGACTGACTGATAGGATTGACTGATAGGATTGACTGATAGGATTGACTGATGGGATTGACTGATGGGACTGACTGACTAGACTGACTGATAGGACTGACTGATGGGACTGACTGATGGGATTGACTGATGGAACTGACTGTTGGGACTGACTGATAGGATTGACTGATAGGATTGACTGATGGGATTGACTGATGGAACTGACTGTTGGGACTGACTTATGGGACTGACTGATAGGATTGACTGATGGGATTGACTGATGGGACTGACTGACTAGACTGACTGATAGGATTGACTGATAGGATTGACTGATAGGATTGACTGATAGGATTGACTGATGGGACTGACTGTTGGAACTGACTTATGGGACTGACTGATAGGATTGACTGATGGGACTGACTGATGGGATTGACTGATGGGACTGACTGATGGGACTGACTGATGGGACTGACTGATGGGATTGACTGATGGGACTGACTGATAGGATTGACTGATGGGACTGACTGATAGGATTGACTGATGGGACTGACTGATAGGATTGACTGATGGGATTGACTGATAGGATTGACTGATGGGACTGACTGATAGGATTGACTGATGGGACTGACTGATAGGATTGACTGATAGGACTGACTGATTGGATTGACTGATGGGACTGACTGATAGGATTGACTGATGGGACTGACTGATAGGATTGACTGTTGGAACTGACTGTTGGAACTGACTTATGGGACTGACTGATAGGATTGACTGATAGGATTGACTGATAGGATTGACTGATTCGATTGACTGACAGGACTGACGGATAGGACTGACTGATAGGACTGACTGATAGGATTGACTGATGGGATTGACTAATAGGATTGACTGATGGGACTGACTGATAGGACTGACTGATAGGATTGACTGATGGGATTGACTGATAGGATTGACTGATGGGACTGACTGATAGGACTGACTGATAGGATTGACTGATGGGATTGACTGACAGGACTGACTGATGGGACTGACTGATGGGACTGACTGATAGGATTGACTGATGGGATTGACTGATAGGATTGACTGATGGGACTGACTGATAGGATTGACTGATAGGATTGACTGATGGGACTGACTGATTGGATTGACTGACAGGACTGACTGATAGGACTGACTGATGGGACTGACTGATCGGATTGACTGATATGACTGACTGATAGGATTGACTGATGGGATTGACTGATAGGACTGACTGATAGGATTGACTGAGAGGACTGACTGATAGGATTGACTGATGGGACTGACTGATAGGATTGACTGATGGGACTGACTGATGGGACTGACTGATTGGATTGGACTGACTGAATGACTCAAATGAATTACTTGACTGACTGCCTGGACTAACTGACTGGATCGACTGAATGACTGTACTAAAAATTGGACTGACTGACTAATTAGACTGACTGATTAGACTGACTGGACTGACTGACCAGACTGACTGACTTGGTTGACTGAATGACTGGACTGGCTGACTTGACTGACTCACCAGACTGACTGACTGGACTGACTGACCGGACTGAACTGACTGACCAGACTGACTGACTGACTGACTGACCAGACTGACTGACTGGACTGACTGACTGGACAGACGGACTAGACAGACAGACTTGACTGACTGGACAAACTGACTAGACTGATGGGACTGACTGATGGGACAGACTGATAGGATTGACTGGTGGGACTGACTGGACTGACTGATGGGACTGAATGATGGGACTGACTGACTGGACTGACTGATGGGACAGACTGATGGGATTGACTGATGGGACTGACTGATGGGACAGACTGATGGGACTGACTAAACCTGATGGGACTAACTGATGGGATTGACTGATGGGACTGACTGATGGACTGACTGATGGGACAGACTGATGGGACTGACTGATGGGATTGACTGATGGGACTGACTGATGGGACAGACTGATGGGACTGACTGATGGGATTGACTGATGGAACTGACTTATGGGACTGACTGATAGGATTGACTGATAGGATTGACTGATGGGATTGACTGATGGGACTGACTGACTAGACTGACTGATAGGACTGACTGATGGGACTGACTGATGGGATTGACTGATGGAACTGACTGTTGGGACTGACTGATAGGATTGACTGATGGGATTGACTGATGGGACTGACTGTTGGGACTGACTGATGGGATTGACTGTTGTAACTGACTGTTGGAACTGACTTATGGGACTGACTGATAGGATTGACTGATAGGATTGACTGATAGGATTGACTGATGGGATTGACTGATGGGACTGACTGACTAGACTGACTGATAGGACTGACTGATGGGACTGACTGATGGGATTGACTGATGGAACTGACTGTTGGGACTGACTGATAGGATTGACTGATAGGATTGACTGATGGGATTGACTGATGGAACTGACTGTTGGGACTGACTTATGGGACTGACTGATAGGATTGACTGATGGGATTGACTGATGGGACTGACTGACTAGACTGACTGATAGGATTGACTGATAGGATTGACTGATAGGATTGACTGATAGGATTGACTGATGGGACTGACTGTTGGAACTGACTTATGGGACTGACTGATAGGATTGACTGATGGGACTGACTGATGGGATTGACTGATGGGATTGACTGATGGGACTGACTGATGGGACTGACTGATGGGACTGACTGATGGGATTGACTGATGGGACTGACTGATAGGATTGACTGATGGGACTGACTGATAGGATTGACTGATGGGACTGACTGATAGGATTGACTGATGGGATTGACTGATAGGATTGACTGATGGGACTGACTGATAGGATTGACTGATGGGACTGACTGATAGGATTGACTGATAGGACTGACTGATTGGATTGACTGATGGGACTGACTGATAGGATTGACTGATTGGACTGACTGATAGGATTGACTGTTGGAACTGACTGTTGGAACTGACTTATGGGACTGACTGATAGGATTGACTGATAGGATTGACTGATAGGATTGACTGATTCGATTGACTGACAGGACTGACGGATAGGACTGACTGATAGGACTGACTGATAGGATTGACTGATGGGATTGACTAATAGGATTGACTGATGGGACTGACTGATAGGACTGACTGATAGGATTGACTGATGGGATTGACTGATAGGATTGACTGATGGGACTGACTGATAGGACTGACTGATAGGATTGACTGATGGGATTGACTGACAGGACTGACTGATGGGACTGACTGATGGGACTGACTGATAGGATTGACTGATGGGATTGACTGATAGGATTGACTGATGGGACTGACTGATAGGATTGACTGATAGGATTGACTGATGGGACTGACTGATTGGATTGACTGACAGGACTGACTGATAGGACTGACTGATGGGACTGACTGATCGGATTGACTGATATGACTGACTGATAGGATTGACTGATGGGATTGACTGATAGGACTGACTGATAGGATTGACTGAGAGGACTGACTGATAGGATTGACTGATGGGACTGACTGATAGGATTGACTGATGGGACTGACTGATGGGACTGACTGATTGGATTGGACTGACTGAATGACTCAAATGAATTACTTGACTGACTGCCTGGACTAACTGACTGGATCGACTGAATGACTGTACTAAAAATTGGACTGACTGACTAATTAGACTGACTGATTAGACTGACTGGACTGACTGACCAGACTGACTGACTTGGTTGACTGAATGACTGGACTGGCTGACTTGACTGACTCACCAGACTGACTGACTGGACTGACTGACCGGACTGAACTGACTGACCAGACTGACTGACTGACTGACTGACCAGACTGACTGACTGGACTGACTGACTGGACAGACGGACTAGACAGACAGACTTGACTGACTGGACAAACTGACTAGACTGATGGGACTGACTGATGGGACAGACTGATAGGATTGACTGGTGGGACTGACTGGACTGACTGATGGGACTGAATGATGGGACTGACTGACTGGACTGACTGATGGGACAGACTGATGGGATTGACTGATGGGACTGACTGATGGGACAGACTGATGGGACTGACTAAACCTGATGGGACTAACTGATGGGATTGACTGATGGGACTGACTGATGGACTGACTGATGGGACAGACTGATGGGACTGACTGATGGGATTGACTGATGGGACTGACTGATGGGACAGACTGATGGGACTGACTGATGGGATTGACTGATGGAACTGACTTATGGGACTGACTGATAGGATTGACTGATAGGATTGACTGATGGGATTGACTGATGGGACTGACTGACTAGACTGACTGATAGGACTGACTGATGGGACTGACTGATGGGATTGACTGATGGAACTGACTGTTGGGACTGACTGATAGGATTGACTGATGGGATTGACTGATGGGACTGACTGTTGGGACTGACTGATGGGATTGACTGTTGGAACTGACTGTTGGAACTGACTTATGGGACTGACTGATAGGATTGACTGATGGGATTGACTGATGGGACTGACTGACTAGACTGACTGATAGGACTGACTGATGGGACTGACTGATGGGATTGACTGATGGAACTGACTGTTGGGGCTGACTTATGGGACTGACTGATAGGATTGACTGATGGAATTGACTGATGGGACTGACTGACTAGACTGACTGATAGGATTGACTGATAGGACAGACTGATGGGATTGACTGATGGAACTGACTGTTGGGACTGACTTATGGGACTGACTGATAGGATTGACTGATGGGATTGACTGATGGGACTGACTGACTAGACTGACTGATAGGATTGACTGATAGGATTGACTGATAGGATTGACTGATAGGATTGACTGATGGGACTGACTGTTGGAACTGACTTATGGGACTGACTGATAGGATTGACTGATGGGACTGACTGTTGGAACTGACTTATGGGACTGACTGATGGGATTGACTGATAGGATTGACTGATGGGATTGACTGATAGGACTGACTGTTGGGACTGACTTATGGGACTGACTGATGGGACTGACTGATAGGATTGACTGATAGGATTGACTGATGGGATTGACTGATGGAACTGACTGTTGGGACTGACTGATAGGATTGACTGATGGGATTGACTGATGGGACTGACTGTTGGAACTGACTTATGGGACTGACTGATAGGATTGACTGATGGGACTGACTGATGGGATTGACTGATGGGACTGACTGTTGGAACTGACTTATGGGACTGACTGATGGGACTGACTTATGGGACTGACTTATGGGATTGACTGATAGGATTGACTGATGGGACTGACTGATAGGATTGACTGATGGGACTGACTGTTGGAACTGACTTATGGGACTGACTGATGGGATTGACTGATAGGATTGACTGATGGGATTGACTGATGGGACTGACTGTTGGAACTGACTTATGGGACTGACTGATAGGATTGACTGATGGGACTGACTGTTGGAACTGACTTATGGGACTGACTGATAGGATTGACTGATAGGATTGACTGATGGGATTGACTGATGGGACTGACTGACTAGACTGACTGATAGGACTGACTGATGGGACTGACTGATGGGATTGACTGATGGAACTGACTGTTGGGACTGACTGAGAGGATTGACTGATAGGATTGACTGATGGGATTGACTGATGGAACTGACTGTTGGGACTGACTGATAGGATTGACTGATGGGATTGACTGATGGGACTGACTGATGGGATTGACTGATGGGACTGACTGATAGGATTGACTGATAGGACTGACTGATAGGATTGACTGATGGGACTGACTGATAGGATTGACTGATAGGACTGACTGATAGGATTGACTGATGGGACTGACTGATAGGATTGACTGATGGGACTGACTGATGGGATTGACTGATGGGACTGACTGATAGGATTGACTGATGGGACTGACTGATGGGATTGACTGATGGGATTGACTGATGGGACTGACTGATGGGATTGACTGATGGGACTGACTGATTCGATTGACGGGCAGGACTGACGGATAGGACTGACTGATGGGACTGACTGATAGGATTGACTGATAGGACTGACTGATAGGATTGACTGATGGGATTGACTGATAGGATTGACTGATAGGACTGACTGATAGGATTGACTGATGGGATTGACTGATAGGATTGACTGATGGGACTGACTGATAGGATTGACTGATAGGACTGACTGATAGGATTGACTGATTCGATTGACTGACAGGACTGACGGATAGGACTGACTGATAGGACTGACTGATAGGATTGACTGATGGGATTGACTGATAGGATTGACTGATGGGACTGACTGATAGGACTGACTGATAGGATTGACTGATGGGATTGACTGATAGGATTGACTGATGGGACTGACTGATAGGACTGACTGATAGGATTGACTGATGGGATTGACTGACAGGACTGACTGATGGGACTGACTGATGGGACTGACTGATAGGATTGACTGATGGGATTGACTGATAGGATTGACTGATGGGACTGACTGATAGGATTGACTGATAGGATTGACTGATGGGACTGACTGATTGGATTGACTGACAGGACTGACTGATAGGACTGACTGATGGGACTGACTGATCGGATTGACTGATATGACTGACTGATAGGATTGACTGATGGGATTGACTGATAGGACTGACTGATAGGATTGACTGAGAGGACTGACTGATAGGATTGACTGATGGGACTGACTGATAGGATTGACTGATGGGACTGACTGATGGGACTGACTGATTGGATTGGACTGACTGAATGACTCAAATGAATTACTTGACTGACTGCCTGGACTTAACTGACTGGATCGACTGAATGACTGTACTAAAAATTGGACTGACTGACTAATTAGACTGACTGATTAGACTGACTGGACTGACTGACCAGACTGACTGACTTGGTTGACTGAATGACTGGACTGGCTGACTTGACTGCCTCACCAGACTGACTGACTGGACTGACTGACCGGACTGAACTGACTGACCAGACTGACTGACTGACTGACTGACCAGACTGACTGACTGGACTGACTGACTGGACAGACGGACTAGACAGACAGACTTGACTGACTGGACAAACTGACTAGACTGATGGGACTGACTGATGGGACAGACTGATAGGATTGACTGGTGGGACTGACTGGACTGACTGATGGGACTGAATGATGGGACTGACTGACTGGACTGACTGATGGGACAGACTGATGGGATTGACTGATGGGACTGACTGATGGGACAGACTGATGGGACTGACTAAACCTGATGGGACTAACTGATGGGATTGACTGATGGGACTGACTGATGGACTGACTGATGGGATTGACTGATGGGACTGACTGATGGGACAGACTGATGGGACTGACTGATGGGATTGACTGATGGAACTGACTTATGGGACTGACTGATAGGATTGACTGATAGGATTGACTGATGGGATTGACTGATGGGACTGACTGACTAGACTGACTGATAGGACTGACTGATGGGACTGACTGATGGGATTGACTGATGGAACTGACTGTTGGGACTGACTGATAGGATTGACTGATGGGATTGACTGATGGGACTGACTGTTGGGACTGACTGATGGGATTGACTGTTGGAACTGACTGTTGGAACTGACTTATGGGACTGACTGATAGGATTGACTGATAGGATTGACTGATGGGATTGACTGATGGGACTGACTGACTAGACTGACTGATAGGACTGACTGATGGGACTGACTGATGGGATTGACTGATGGAACTGACTGTTGGGACTGACTTATGGGACTGACTGATAGGATTGACTGATGGGATTGACTGATGGGACTGACTGACTAGACTGACTGATAGGATTGACTGATAGGACAGACTGATGGGATTGACTGATGGAACTGACTGTTGGGACTGACTTATGGGACTGACTGATAGGATTGACTGATGGGATTGACTGATGGGACTGACTGACTAGACTGACTGATAGGATTGACTGATAGGATTGACTGATAGGATTGACTGATAGGATTGACTGATGGGACTGACTGTTGGAACTGACTTATGGGACTGACTGATAGGATTGACTGATGGGACTGACTGTTGGAACTGACTTATGGGACTGACTGATGGGATTGACTGATAGGATTGACTGATGGGATTGACTGATAGGACTGACTGTTGGGACTGACTTATGGGACTGACTGATGGGACTGACTGATAGGATTGACTGATAGGATTGACTGATGGGATTGACTGATGGAACTGACTGTTGGGACTGACTGATAGGATTGACTGATGGGATTGACTGATGGGACTGACTGTTGGAACTGACTTATGGGACTGACTGATAGGATTGACTGATGGGACTGACTGTTGGAACTGACTTATGGGACTGACTGATGGGATTGACTGATAGGATTGACTGATGGGATTGACTGATGGGACTGACTGTTGGAACTGACTTATGGGACTGACTGATAGGATTGACTGATGGGACTGACTGTTGGAACTGACTTATGGGACTGACTGATAGGATTGACTGATAGGATTGACTGATGGGATTGACTGATGGGACTGACTGACTAGACTGACTGATAGGACTGACTGATGGGACTGACTGATGGGATTGACTGATGGAACTGACTGTTGGGACTGACTGAGAGGATTGACTGATAGGATTGACTGATGGGATTGACTGATGGAACTGACTGTTGGGACTGACTGATAGGATTGACTGATGGGATTGACTGATGGGACTGACTGATGGGATTGACTGATGGGACTGACTGATAGGATTGACTGATAGGACTGACTGATAGGATTGACTGATGGGACTGACTGATAGGATTGACTGATAGGACTGACTGATAGGATTGACTGATGGGACTGACTGATAGGATTGACTGATGGGACTGACTGATGGGATTGACTGATGGGACTGACTGATAGGATTGACTGATGGGACTGACTGATGGGATTGACTGATGGGATTGACTGATGGGACTGACTGATGGGATTGACTGATGGGACTGACTGATTCGATTGACGGACAGGACTGACGGATAGGACTGACTGATGGGACTGACTGATAGGATTGACTGATAGGACTGACTGATAGGATTGACTGATGGGATTGACTGATAGGATTGACTGATAGGACTGACTGATAGGATTGACTGATGGGATTGACTGATAGGATTGACTGATGGGACTGACTGATAGGATTGACTGATAGGACTGACTGATAGGATTGACTGATTTGATTGACTGACAGGACTGACGGATAGGACTGACTGATAGGACTGACTGATAGGATTGACTGATGGGATTGACTGATAGGATTGACTGATGGGACTGACTGATAGGACTGACTGATAGGATTGACTGATGGGATTGACTGATAGGATTGACTGATGGGACTGACTGATAGGACTGACTGATAGGATTGACTGATGGGATTGACTGACAGGACTGACTGATGGGACTGACTGATGGGACTGACTGATAGGATTGACTGATGGGATTGACTGATAGGATTGACTGATGGGACTGACTGATAGGATTGACTGATAGGATTGACTGATGGGACTGACTGATTGGATTGACTGACAGGACTGACTGATAGGACTGACTGATGGGACTGACTGATCGGATTGACTGATATGACTGACTGATAGGATTGACTGATGGGATTGACTGATAGGACTGACTGATAGGATTGACTGAGAGGACTGACTGATAGGATTGACTGATGGGACTGACTGATAGGATTGACTGATGGGACTGACTGATGGGACTGACTGATTGGATTGGACTGACTGAATGACTCAAATGAATTACTTGACTGACTGCCTGGACTTAACTGACTGGATCGACTGAATGACTGTACTAAAAATTGGACTGACTGACTAATTAGACTGACTGATTAGACTGACTGGACTGACTGACCAGACTGACTGACTTGGTTGACTGAATGACTGGACTGGCTGACTTGACTGCCTCACCAGACTGACTGACTGGACTGACTGACCGGACTGAACTGACTGACCAGACTGACTGACTGACTGACTGACCAGACTGACTGACTGGACTGACTGACTGGACAGACGGACTAGACAGACAGACTTGACTGACTGGACAAACTGACTAGACTGATGGGACTGACTGATGGGACAGACTGATAGGATTGACTGGTGGGACTGACTGGACTGACTGATGGGACTGAATGATGGGACTGACTGACTGGACTGACTGATGGGACAGACTGATGGGATTGACTGATGGGACTGACTGATGGGACAGACTGATGGGACTGACTAAACCTGATGGGACTAACTGATGGGATTGACTGATGGGACTGACTGATGGACTGACTGATGGGACAGACTGATGGGACTGACTGATGGGATTGACTGATGGGACTGACTGATGGGACAGACTGATGGGACTGACTGATGGGATTGACTGATGGAACTGACTTATGGGACTGACTGATAGGATTGACTGATAGGATTGACTGATGGGATTGACTGATGGGACTGACTGACTAGACTGACTGATAGGACTGACTGATGGGACTGACTGATGGGATTGACTGATGGAACTGACTGTTGGGACTGACTGATAGGATTGACTGATGGGATTGACTGATGGGACTGACTGTTGGGACTGACTGATGGGATTGACTGATGGGACTGACTGATAGGATTGACTGATGGGATTGACTGTTGGGACTGACTGATGGGATTGACTGATGGGACTGACTGATAGGATTGACTGATGGGACTGACTGACTAGACTGACTGATAGGACTGACTGATGGGACTGACTGATGGGATTGACTGATGGAACTGACTGTTGGGACTGACTTATGGGACTGACTGATAGGATTGACTGATGGGATTGACTGATGGGACTGACTGACTAGACTGACTGATAGGATTGACTGATAGGACAGACTGATGGGATTGACTGATGGAACTGACTGTTGGGACTGACTTATGGGACTGACTGATAGGATTGACTGATGGGATTGACTGATGGGACTGACTGACTAAACTGACTGATAGGATTGACTGATAGGATTGACTGATAGAATTGACTGATAGGATTGACTGATGGGACTGACTGTTGGAACTGACTTATGGGACTGACTGATAGGATTGACTGATGGGACTGACTGTTGGAACTGACTTATGGGACTGACTGATGGGATTGACTGATAGGATTGACTGATGGGATTGACTGATAGGACTGACTGATGGAACTGACTGTTGGGACTGACTGATAGGATTGACTGATGGGATTGACTGATGGGACTGACTGTTGGAACTGACTTATGGGACTGACTGATAGGATTGACTGATAGGATTGACTGATGGGATTGACTGATGGGACTGACTGTTGGAACTGACTTATGGGACTGACTGATAGGATTGACTGATGGGACTGACTGTTGGAACTGACTTATGGGACTGACTGATAGGATTGACTGATAGGATTGACTGATGGGATTGACTGATGGGACTGACTGACTAGACTGACTGATAGAACTGACTGATGGGACTGACTGATGGGATTGACTGATGGAACTGACTGTTGGGACTGACTGAGAGGATTGACTGATAGGATTGACTGATGGGATTGACTGATGGAACTGACTGTTGGGACTGACTGATAGGATTGACTGATGGGATTGACTGGTGGGACTGACTGATGGGATTGACTGATGGGACTGACTGATAGGATTGACTGATAGGACTGACTGATAGGATTGACTGATGGGACTGACTGATAGGATTGACTGATGGGATTGACTGATGGGACTGACTGATGGGATTGACTGATGGGACTGACTGATGGGATTGACTGATGGGATTGACTGATGGGATTGACTGATAGGACTGACTGATAGGATTGACTGATGGGACTGACTGATAGGATTGACTGATGGGACTGACTGATAGGATTGACTGATGGAATTGACTGATGGGACTGACTGATGGGATTGACTGATGGGACTGACTGATTCGATTGACTGATGGGACTGACTGATGGGATTGACTGATGGGATTGACTGATGGGATTGACTGATGGGACTGACTGATAGGATTGAGTGATGGGACTGACTGATAGGATTGACTGATGGGACTGACTGATAGGATTGACTGATGGGACTGACTGATGGGATTGACTGATGGGACTGACTGATAGGATTGACTGATGGGACTGACTGATAGGATTGACTGATGGGATTGACTGATAGGATTGACTGATGGGACTGACTGATAGGATTGACTGATGGGACTGACTGATAGGATTGACTGATAGGACTGACTGATTGGATTGACTGATGGGACTGACTGATAGGATTGACTGATGGGACTGACTGATAGGATTGACTGATAGGACTGACTGATAGGATTGACTGATGGGACTGACTGATAGGATTGACTGATGGGACTGACTGATAGGATTGACTGATAGGACTGACTGATAGGATTGACTGATGGGACTGACTGATAGGATTGACTGATGGGATTGACTGATAGGATTGACTGATAGGATTGACTGATGGGACTGACTGATGGGATTGACTGATGGGATTGACTGATGGGACTGACTGATGGGATTGACTGATGGGACTGACTGATTCGATTGACGGACAGGACTGACGGATAGGACTGACTGATGGGACTGACTGATAGGATTGACTGATAGGACTGACTGATAGGATTGACTGATGGGATTGACTGATAGGATTGACTGATAGGACTGACTGATAGGATTGACTGATGGGATTGACTGATAGGATTGACTGATGGGACTGACTGATAGGATTGACTGATAGGACTGACTGATAGGATTGACTGATTCGATTGACTGACAGGACTGACGGATAGGACTGACTGATAGGACTGACTGATAGGATTGACTGATGGGATTGACTGATAGGATTGACTGATGGGATTGACTGATAGGATTGACTGATGGGACTGACTGATAGGACTGACTGATAGGATTGACTGATGGGATTGACTGACAGGACTGACTGATGGGACTGACTGATGGGACTGACTGATAGGATTGACTGATGGGATTGACTGATAGGATTGACTGATGGGACTGACTGATAGGATTGACTGATAGGATTGACTGATGGGACTGACTGATAGGATTGACTGACAGGACTGACTGATAGGACTGACTGATGGGACTGACTGATAGGATTGACTGATATGACTGACTGATAGGATTGACTGACGGGATTGACTGATAGGACTGACTGATAGGATTGACTGAGAGGACTGACTGATAGGATTGACTGATGGGACTGACTGATAGGATTGACTGATGGGACTGACTGATGGGACTGACTGATTGGATTGGACTGACTGAATGACTCAAATGAATTACTTGACTGACTGCCTGGACTAACTGACTGGATCGACTGAATGACTGTACTAAAAATTGGACTGACTGACTAATTAGACTGACTGATTAGACTGACTGGACTGACTGACCAGACTGACTGACTTGGTTGACTGAATGACTGGACTGGCTGACTTGACTGACTCACCAGACTGACTGACTGGACTGACTGACCGGACTGAACTGACTGACCAGACTGACTGACTGACTGACTGACCAGACTGACTGACTGGACTGACTGACTGGACAGACGGACTAGACAGACAGACTTGACTGACTGGACAAACTGACTAGACTGATGGGACTGACTGATGGGACAGACTGATAGGATTGACTGGTGGGACTGACTGGACTGACTGATGGGACTGAATGATGGGACTGACTGACTGGACTGACTGATGGGACAGACTGATGGGATTGACTGATGGGACTGACTGATGGGACAGACTGATGGGACTGACTAAACCTGATGGGACTAACTGATGGGATTGACTGATGGGACTGACTGATGGACTGACTGATGGGACAGACTGATGGGACTGACTGATGGGATTGACTGATGGGACTGACTGATGGGACAGACTGATGGGACTGACTGATGGGATTGACTGATGGAACTGACTTATGGGACTGACTGATAGGATTGACTGATAGGATTGACTGATGGGATTGACTGATGGGACTGACTGACTAGACTGACTGATAGGACTGACTGATGGGACTGACTGATGGGATTGACTGATGGAACTGACTGTTGGGACTGACTGATAGGATTGACTGATGGGATTGACTGATGGGACTGACTGTTGGGACTGACTGATGGGATTGACTGTTGGAACTGACTGTTGGAACTGACTTATGGGACTGACTGATAGGATTGACTGATAGGATTGACTGATAGGATTGACTGATGGGATTGACTGATGGGACTGACTGACTAGACTGACTGATAGGACTGACTGATGGGACTGACTGATGGGATTGACTGATGGAACTGACTGTTGGGACTGACTGATAGGATTGACTGATAGGATTGACTGATGGGATTGACTGATGGAACTGACTGTTGGGACTGACTTATGGGACTGACTGATAGGATTGACTGATGGGATTGACTGATGGGACTGACTGACTAGACTGACTGATAGGATTGACTGATAGGATTGACTGATAGGATTGACTGATAGGATTGACTGATGGGACTGACTGTTGGAACTGACTTATGGGACTGACTGATAGGATTGACTGATGGGACTGACTGATGGGATTGACTGATGGGACTGACTGATGGGACTGACTGATGGGACTGACTGATGGGATTGACTGATGGGACTGACTGATAGGATTGACTGATGGGACTGACTGATAGGATTGACTGATGGGACTGACTGATAGGATTGACTGATGGGATTGACTGATAGGATTGACTGATGGGACTGACTGATAGGATTGACTGATGGGACTGACTGATAGGATTGACTGATAGGACTGACTGATTGGATTGACTGATGGGACTGACTGATAGGATTGACTGATGGGACTGACTGATAGGATTGACTGTTGGAACTGACTGTTGGAACTGACTTATGGGACTGACTGATAGGATTGACTGATAGGATTGACTGATAGGATTGACTGATTCGATTGACTGACAGGACTGACGGATAGGACTGACTGATAGGACTGACTGATAGGATTGACTGATGGGATTGACTAATAGGATTGACTGATGGGACTGACTGATAGGACTGACTGATAGGATTGACTGATGGGATTGACTGATAGGATTGACTGATGGGACTGACTGATAGGACTGACTGATAGGATTGACTGATGGGATTGACTGACAGGACTGACTGATGGGACTGACTGATGGGACTGACTGATAGGATTGACTGATGGGATTGACTGATAGGATTGACTGATGGGACTGACTGATAGGATTGACTGATAGGATTGACTGATGGGACTGACTGATTGGATTGACTGACAGGACTGACTGATAGGACTGACTGATGGGACTGACTGATCGGATTGACTGATATGACTGACTGATAGGATTGACTGATGGGATTGACTGATAGGACTGACTGATAGGATTGACTGAGAGGACTGACTGATAGGATTGACTGATGGGACTGACTGATAGGATTGACTGATGGGACTGACTGATGGGACTGACTGATTGGATTGGACTGACTGAATGACTCAAATGAATTACTTGACTGACTGCCTGGACTAACTGACTGGATCGACTGAATGACTGTACTAAAAATTGGACTGACTGACTAATTAGACTGACTGATTAGACTGACTGGACTGACTGACCAGACTGACTGACTTGGTTGACTGAATGACTGGACTGGCTGACTTGACTGACTCACCAGACTGACTGACTGGACTGACTGACCGGACTGAACTGACTGACCAGACTGACTGACTGACTGACTGACCAGACTGACTGACTGGACTGACTGACTGGACAGACGGACTAGACAGACAGACTTGACTGACTGGACAAACTGACTAGACTGATGGGACTGACTGATGGGACAGACTGATAGGATTGACTGGTGGGACTGACTGGACTGACTGATGGGACTGAATGATGGGACTGACTGACTGGACTGACTGATGGGACAGACTGATGGGATTGACTGATGGGACTGACTGATGGGACAGACTGATGGGACTGACTAAACCTGATGGGACTAACTGATGGGATTGACTGATGGGACTGACTGATGGACTGACTGATGGGACAGACTGATGGGACTGACTGATGGGATTGACTGATGGGACTGACTGATGGGACAGACTGATGGGACTGACTGATGGGATTGACTGATGGAACTGACTTATGGGACTGACTGATAGGATTGACTGATAGGATTGACTGATGGGATTGACTGATGGGACTGACTGACTAGACTGACTGATAGGACTGACTGATGGGACTGACTGATGGGATTGACTGATGGAACTGACTGTTGGGACTGACTGATAGGATTGACTGATGGGATTGACTGATGGGACTGACTGTTGGGACTGACTGATGGGATTGACTGTTGGAACTGACTGTTGGAACTGACTTATGGGACTGACTGATAGGATTGACTGATGGGATTGACTGATGGGACTGACTGACTAGACTGACTGATAGGACTGACTGATGGGACTGACTGATGGGATTGACTGATGGAACTGACTGTTGGGGCTGACTTATGGGACTGACTGATAGGATTGACTGATGGAATTGACTGATGGGACTGACTGACTAGACTGACTGATAGGATTGACTGATAGGACAGACTGATGGGATTGACTGATGGAACTGACTGTTGGGACTGACTTATGGGACTGACTGATAGGATTGACTGATGGGATTGACTGATGGGACTGACTGACTAGACTGACTGATAGGATTGACTGATAGGATTGACTGATAGGATTGACTGATAGGATTGACTGATGGGACTGACTGTTGGAACTGACTTATGGGACTGACTGATAGGATTGACTGATGGGACTGACTGTTGGAACTGACTTATGGGACTGACTGATGGGATTGACTGATAGGATTGACTGATGGGATTGACTGATAGGACTGACTGTTGGGACTGACTTATGGGACTGACTGATGGGACTGACTGATAGGATTGACTGATAGGATTGACTGATGGGATTGACTGATGGAACTGACTGTTGGGACTGACTGATAGGATTGACTGATGGGATTGACTGATGGGACTGACTGTTGGAACTGACTTATGGGACTGACTGATAGGATTGACTGATGGGACTGACTGATGGGATTGACTGATGGGACTGACTGTTGGAACTGACTTATGGGACTGACTGATGGGACTGACTTATGGGACTGACTTATGGGATTGACTGATAGGATTGACTGATGGGACTGACTGATAGGATTGACTGATGGGACTGACTGTTGGAACTGACTTATGGGACTGACTGATGGGATTGACTGATAGGATTGACTGATGGGATTGACTGATGGGACTGACTGTTGGAACTGACTTATGGGACTGACTGATAGGATTGACTGATGGGACTGACTGTTGGAACTGACTTATGGGACTGACTGATAGGATTGACTGATAGGATTGACTGATGGGATTGACTGATGGGACTGACTGACTAGACTGACTGATAGGACTGACTGATGGGACTGACTGATGGGATTGACTGATGGAACTGACTGTTGGGACTGACTGAGAGGATTGACTGATAGGATTGACTGATGGGATTGACTGATGGAACTGACTGTTGGGACTGACTGATAGGATTGACTGATGGGATTGACTGATGGGACTGACTGATGGGATTGACTGATGGGACTGACTGATAGGATTGACTGATAGGACTGACTGATAGGATTGACTGATGGGACTGACTGATAGGATTGACTGATAGGACTGACTGATAGGATTGACTGATGGGACTGACTGATAGGATTGACTGATGGGACTGACTGATGGGATTGACTGATGGGACTGACTGATAGGATTGACTGATGGGACTGACTGATGGGATTGACTGATGGGATTGACTGATGGGACTGACTGATGGGATTGACTGATGGGACTGACTGATTCGATTGACGGACAGGACTGACGGATAGGACTGACTGATGGGACTGACTGATAGGATTGACTGATAGGACTGACTGATAGGATTGACTGATGGGATTGACTGATAGGATTGACTGATAGGACTGACTGATAGGATTGACTGATGGGATTGACTGATAGGATTGACTGATGGGACTGACTGATAGGATTGACTGATAGGACTGACTGATAGGATTGACTGATTCGATTGACTGACAGGACTGACGGATAGGACTGACTGATAGGACTGACTGATAGGATTGACTGATGGGATTGACTGATAGGATTGACTGATGGGACTGACTGATAGGACTGACTGATAGGATTGACTGATGGGATTGACTGATAGGATTGACTGATGGGACTGACTGATAGGACTGACTGATAGGATTGACTAATGGGATTGACTGACAGGACTGACTGATGGGACTGACTGATGGGACTGACTGATAGGATTGACTGATGGGATTGACTGATAGGATTGACTGATGGGACTGACTGATAGGATTGACTGATAGGATTGACTGATGGGACTGACTGATTGGATTGACTGACAGGACTGACTGATAGGACTGACTGATGGGACTGACTGATCGGATTGACTGATATGACTGACTGATAGGATTGACTGATGGGATTGACTGATAGGACTGACTGATAGGATTGACTGAGAGGACTGACTGATAGGATTGACTGATGGGACTGACTGATAGGATTGACTGATGGGACTGACTGATGGGACTGACTGATTGGATTGGACTGACTGAATGACTCAAATGAATTACTTGACTGACTGCCTGGACTTAACTGACTGGATCGACTGAATGACTGTACTAAAAATTGGACTGACTGACTAATTAGACTGACTGATTAGACTGACTGGACTGACTGACCAGACTGACTGACTTGGTTGACTGAATGACTGGACTGGCTGACTTGACTGCCTCACCAGACTGACTGACTGGACTGACTGACCGGACTGAACTGACTGACCAGACTGACTGACTGACTGACTGACCAGACTGACTGACTGGACTGACTGACTGGACAGACGGACTAGACAGACAGACTTGACTGACTGGACAAACTGACTAGACTGATGGGACTGACTGATGGGACAGACTGATAGGATTGACTGGTGGGACTGACTGGACTGACTGATGGGACTGAATGATGGGACTGACTGACTGGACTGACTGATGGGACAGACTGATGGGATTGACTGATGGGACTGACTGATGGGACAGACTGATGGGATTGACTGATGGGACTGACTGATGGACTGACTGACTGGACTGACTGATGGGACTGACTGATAGGATTGACTGATGGGATTGACTGATAGGATTGACTGATGGGACTGACTGATAGGATTGACTGATAGGACTGACTGATAGGATTGACTGATTCGATTGACTGACAGGACTGACGGATAGGACTGACTGATAGGACTGACTGATAGGATTGACTGATGGGATTGACTGATAGGATTGACTGATGGGACTGACTGATAGGACTGACTGATAGGATTGACTGATGGGATTGACTGATAGGATTGACTGATGGGACTGACTGATAGGACTGACTGATAGGATTGACTGATGGGATTGACTGACAGGACTGACTGATGGGACTGACTGATGGGACTGACTGATAGGATTGACTGATGGGATTGACTGATAGGATTGACTGATGGGACTGACTGATAGGATTGACTGATAGGATTGACTGATGGGACTGACTGATTGGATTGACTGACAGGACTGACTGATAGGACTGACTGATGGGACTGACTGATCGGATTGACTGATATGACTGACTGATAGGATTGACTGATGGGATTGACTGATAGGACTGACTGATAGGATTGACTGAGAGGACTGACTGATAGGATTGACTGATGGGACTGACTGATAGGATTGACTGATGGGACTGACTGATGGGACTGACTGATTGGATTGGACTGACTGAATGACTCAAATGAATTACTTGACTGACTGCCTGGACTTAACTGACTGGATCGACTGAATGACTGTACTAAAAATTGGACTGACTGACTAATTAGACTGACTGATTAGACTGACTGGACTGACTGACCAGACTGACTGACTTGGTTGACTGAATGACTGGACTGGCTGACTTGACTGCCTCACCAGACTGACTGACTGGACTGACTGACCGGACTGAACTGACTGACCAGACTGACTGACTGACTGACTGACCAGACTGACTGACTGGACTGACTGACTGGACAGACGGACTAGACAGACAGACTTGACTGACTGGACAAACTGACTAGACTGATGGGACTGACTGATGGGACAGACTGATAGGATTGACTGGTGGGACTGACTGGACTGACTGATGGGACAGACTGATGGGACTGACTAAACCTGATGGGACTAACTGATGGGATTGACTGATGGGACTGACTGATGGACTGACTGATGGGATTGACTGATGGGACTGACTGATGGGACAGACTGATGGGACTGACTGATGGGATTGACTGATGGAACTGACTTATGGGACTGACTGATAGGATTGACTGATAGGATTGACTGATGGGATTGAGTGATGGGACTGACTGACTAGACTGACTGATAGGACTGACTGATGGGACTGACTGATGGGATTGACTGATGGAACTGACTGTTGGGACTGACTGATAGGATTGACTGATGGGATTGACTGATGGGACTGACTGTTGGGACGGACTGATGGGATTGACTGTTGGAACTGACTGTTGGAACTGACTTATGGGACTGACTGATAGGATTGACTGATAGGATTGACTGATGGGATTGACTGATGGGACTGACTGACTAGACTGACTGATAGGACTGACTGATGGGACTGACTGATGGGATTGACTGATGGAACTGACTGTTGGGACTGACTTATGGGACTGACTGATAGGATTGACTGATGGGATTGACTGATGGGACTGACTGACTAGACTGACTGATAGGATTGACTGATAGGACAGACTGATGGGATTGACTGATGGAACTGACTGTTGGGACTGACTTATGGGACTGACTGATAGGATTGACTGATGGGATTGACTGATGGGACTGACTGACTAGACTGACTGATAGGATTGACTGATAGGATTGACTGATAGGATTGACTGATAGGATTGACTGATGGGACTGACTGTTGGAACTGACTTATGGGACTGACTGATAGGATTGACTGATGGGACTGACTGTTGGAACTGACTTATGGGACTGACTGATGGGATTGACTGATAGGATTGACTGATGGGATTGACTGATAGGACTGACTGTTGGGACTGACTTATGGGACTGACTGATGGGACTGACTGATAGGATTGACTGATAGGATTGACTGATGGGATTGACTGATGGAACTGACTGTTGGGACTGACTGATAGGATTGACTGATGGGATTGACTGATGGGACTGACTGTTGGAACTGACTTATGGGACTGACTGATAGGATTGACTGATGGGACTGACTGTTGGAACTGACTTATGGGACTGACTGATGGGATTGACTGATAGGATTGACTGATGGGATTGACTGATGGGACTGACTGTTGGAACTGACTTATGGGACTGACTGATAGGATTGACTGATGGGACTGACTGTTGGAACTGACTTATGGGACTGACTGATAGGATTGACTGATAGGATTGACTGATGGGATTGACTGATGGGACTGACTGACTAGACTGACTGATAGAACTGACTGATGGGACTGACTGATGGGATTGACTGATGGAACTGACTGTTGGGACTGACTGAGAGGATTGACTGATAGGATTGACTGATGGGATTGACTGATGGAACTGACTGTTGGGACTGACTGATAGGATTGACTGATGGGATTGACTGATGGGACTGACTGATGGGATTGACTGATGGGACTGACTGATAGGATTGACTGATAGGACTGACTGATAGGATTGACTGATGGGACTGACTGATAGGATTGACTGATGGGATTGACTGATGGGACTGACTGATGGGATTGACTGATGGGACTGACTGATGGGATTGACTGATGGGATTGACTGATGGGATTGACTGATAGGACTGACTGATAGGATTGACTGATGGGACTGACTGATAGGATTGACTGATGGGACTGACTGATAGGATTGACTGATGGGATTGACTGATGGGACTGACTGATGGGATTGACTGATGGGATTGACTGATGGGACTGACTGATGGGATTGACTGATGGGACTGACTGATGGGACTGACTGATGGGATTGACTGATAGGACTGACTGATAGGATTGACTGATGGGACTGACTGATGGGACTGACTGATAGGATTGACTGATGGGACTGACTGATAGGATTGACTGATGGGACTGACTGATGGGACTGACTGATGGGACTGACTGATGGGACTGACTGATAGGATTGACTGATGGGATTGACTGATGGGACTGACTGATAGGATTGACTGATGGGACTGACTGATAGGATTGACTGATGGGACTGACTGATGGGATTGACTGATGGGACTGACTGATAGGATTGACTGATGGGACTGACTGATAGGATTGACTGATGGGATTGACTGATAGGATTGACTGATGGGACTGACTGATAGGATTGACTGATGGGACTGACTGATAGGATTGACTGATAGGACTGACTGATTGGATTGACTGATGGGACTGACTGATAGGATTGACTGATGGGACTGACTGATAGGATTGACTGATGGGACTGACTGATAGGATTGACTGATAGGACTGACTGATAGGATTGACTGATGGGACTGACTGATAGGATTGACTGATGGGACTGACTGATGGGATTGACTGATGGGACTGACTGATAGGATTGACTGATGGGACTGACTGATGGGATTGACTGATGGGATGGGATTGACTGATGGGACTGACTGATAGGATTGACTGATGGGACTGACTGATGGGATTGACTGATGGGATTGACTGATGGGACTGACTGATGGGATTGACTGATGGGACTGACTGATTCGATTGACGGACAGGACTGACGGATAGGACTGACTGATGGGACTGACTGATAGGATTGACTGATAGGACTGACTGATAGGATTGACTGATGGGATTGACTGATAGGATTGACTGATAGGACTGACTGATAGGATTGACTGTTGGAACTGACTGTTGGAACTGACTGATGGGACTGACTGATAGGATTGACTGATAGGATTGACTGATAGGATTGACTGATTCGATTGACTGACAGGACTGACGGATAGGACTGACTGATAGGACTGACTGATAGGATTGACTGATGGGATTGACTAATAGGATTGACTGATGGGACTGACTGATAGGACTGACTGATAGGATTGACTGATGGGATTGACTGATAGGATTGACTGATGGGACTGACTGATAGGACTGACTGATAGGATTGACTGATGGGATTGACTGACAGGACTGACTGATGGGACTGACTGATGGGACTGACTGATAGGATTGACTGATGGGATTGACTGATAGGATTGACTGATGGGACTGACTGATAGGATTGACTGATAGGATTGACTGATGGGACTGACTGATTGGATTGACTGACAGGACTGACTGATAGGACTGACTGATGGGACTGACTGATCGGATTGACTGATATGACTGACTGATAGGATTGACTGATGGGATTGACTGATAGGACTGACTGATAGGATTGACTGAGAGGACTGACTGATAGGATTGACTGATGGGACTGACTGATAGGATTGACTGATGGGACTGACTGATGGGACTGACTGATTGGATTGGACTGACTGAATGACTCAAATGAATTACTTGACTGACTGCCTGGACTAACTGACTGGATCGACTGAATGACTGTACTAAAAATTGGACTGACTGACTAATTAGACTGACTGATTAGACTGACTGGACTGACTGACCAGACTGACTGACTTGGTTGACTGAATGACTGGACTGGCTGACTTGACTGACTCACCAGACTGACTGACTGGACTGACTGACCGGACTGAACTGACTGACCAGACTGACTGACTGACTGACTGACCAGACTGACTGACTGGACTGACTGACTGGACAGACGGACTAGACAGACAGACTTGACTGACTGGACAAACTGACTAGACTGATGGGACTGACTGATGGGACAGACTGATAGGATTGACTGGTGGGACTGACTGGACTGACTGATGGGACTGAATGATGGGACTGACTGACTGGACTGACTGATGGGACAGACTGATGGGATTGACTGATGGGACTGACTGATGGGACAGACTGATGGGACTGACTAAACCTGATGGGACTAACTGATGGGATTGACTGATGGGACTGACTGATGGACTGACTGATGGGACAGACTGATGGGACTGACTGATGGGATTGACTGATGGGACTGACTGATGGGACAGACTGATGGGACTGACTGATGGGATTGACTGATGGAACTGACTTATGGGACTGACTGATAGGATTGACTGATAGGATTGACTGATGGGATTGACTGATGGGACTGACTGACTAGACTGACTGATAGGACTGACTGATGGGACTGACTGATGGGATTGACTGATGGAACTGACTGTTGGGACTGACTGATAGGATTGACTGATGGGATTGACTGATGGGACTGACTGTTGGGACTGACTGATGGGATTGACTGTTGGAACTGACTGTTGGAACTGACTTATGGGACTGACTGATAGGATTGACTGATGGGATTGACTGATGGGACTGACTGACTAGACTGACTGATAGGACTGACTGATGGGACTGACTGATGGGATTGACTGATGGAACTGACTGTTGGGGCTGACTTATGGGACTGACTGATAGGATTGACTGATGGAATTGACTGATGGGACTGACTGACTAGACTGACTGATAGGATTGACTGATAGGACAGACTGATGGGATTGACTGATGGAACTGACTGTTGGGACTGACTTATGGGACTGACTGATAGGATTGACTGATGGGATTGACTGATGGGACTGACTGACTAGACTGACTGATAGGATTGACTGATAGGATTGACTGATAGGATTGACTGATAGGATTGACTGATGGGACTGACTGTTGGAACTGACTTATGGGACTGACTGATAGGATTGACTGATGGGACTGACTGTTGGAACTGACTTATGGGACTGACTGATGGGATTGACTGATAGGATTGACTGATGGGATTGACTGATAGGACTGACTGTTGGGACTGACTTATGGGACTGACTGATGGGACTGACTGATAGGATTGACTGATAGGATTGACTGATGGGATTGACTGATGGAACTGACTGTTGGGACTGACTGATAGGATTGACTGATGGGATTGACTGATGGGACTGACTGTTGGAACTGACTTATGGGACTGACTGATAGGATTGACTGATGGGACTGACTGATGGGATTGACTGATGGGACTGACTGTTGGAACTGACTTATGGGACTGACTGATGGGACTGACTTATGGGACTGACTTATGGGATTGACTGATAGGATTGACTGATGGGACTGACTGATAGGATTGACTGATGGGACTGACTGTTGGAACTGACTTATGGGACTGACTGATGGGATTGACTGATAGGATTGACTGATGGGATTGACTGATGGGACTGACTGTTGGAACTGACTTATGGGACTGACTGATAGGATTGACTGATGGGACTGACTGTTGGAACTGACTTATGGGACTGACTGATAGGATTGACTGATAGGATTGACTGATGGGATTGACTGATGGGACTGACTGACTAGACTGACTGATAGGACTGACTGATGGGACTGACTGATGGGATTGACTGATGGAACTGACTGTTGGGACTGACTGAGAGGATTGACTGATAGGATTGACTGATGGGATTGACTGATGGAACTGACTGTTGGGACTGACTGATAGGATTGACTGATGGGATTGACTGATGGGACTGACTGATGGGATTGACTGATGGGACTGACTGATAGGATTGACTGATAGGACTGACTGATAGGATTGACTGATGGGACTGACTGATAGGATTGACTGATAGGACTGACTGATAGGATTGACTGATGGGACTGACTGATAGGATTGACTGATGGGACTGACTGATGGGATTGACTGATGGGACTGACTGATAGGATTGACTGATGGGACTGACTGATGGGATTGACTGATGGGATTGACTGATGGGACTGACTGATGGGATTGACTGATGGGACTGACTGATTCGATTGACGGACAGGACTGACGGATAGGACTGACTGATGGGACTGACTGATAGGATTGACTGATAGGACTGACTGATAGGATTGACTGATGGGATTGACTGATAGGATTGACTGATAGGACTGACTGATAGGATTGACTGATGGGATTGACTGATAGGATTGACTGATGGGACTGACTGATAGGATTGACTGATAGGACTGACTGATAGGATTGACTGATTCGATTGACTGACAGGACTGACGGATAGGACTGACTGATAGGACTGACTGATAGGATTGACTGATGGGATTGACTGATAGGATTGACTGATGGGACTGACTGATAGGACTGACTGATAGGATTGACTGATGGGATTGACTGATAGGATTGACTGATGGGACTGACTGATAGGACTGACTGATAGGATTGACTGATGGGATTGACTGACAGGACTGACTGATGGGACTGACTGATAGGATTGACTGATGGGATTGACTGATAGGATTGACTGATGGGACTGACTGATAGGATTGACTGATAGGATTGACTGATGGGACTGACTGATTGGATTGACTGACAGGACTGACTGATAGGACTGACTGATGGGACTGACTGATCGGATTGACTGATATGACTGACTGATAGGATTGACTGATGGGATTGACTGATAGGACTGACTGATAGGATTGACTGAGAGGACTGACTGATAGGATTGACTGATGGGACTGACTGATAGGATTGACTGATGGGACTGACTGATGGGACTGACTGATTGGATTGGACTGACTGAATGACTCAAATGAATTACTTGACTGACTGCCTGGACTTAACTGACTGGATCGACTGAATGACTGTACTAAAAATTGGACTGACTGACTAATTAGACTGACTGATTAGACTGACTGGACTGACTGACCAGACTGACTGACTTGGTTGACTGAATGACTGGACTGGCTGACTTGACTGCCTCACCAGACTGACTGACTGGACTGACTGACCGGACTGAACTGACTGACCAGACTGACTGACTGACTGACTGACCAGACTGACTGACTGGACTGACTGACTGGACAGACGGACTAGACAGACAGACTTGACTGACTGGACAAACTGACTAGACTGATGGGACTGACTGATGGGACAGACTGATAGGATTGACTGGTGGGACTGACTGGACTGACTGATGGGACTGAATGATGGGACTGACTGACTGGACTGACTGATGGGACAGACTGATGGGATTGACTGATGGGACTGACTGATGGGACAGACTGATGGGATTGACTGATGGGACTGACTGATGGACTGACTGACTGGACTGACTGATGGGACTGACTGATAGGATTGACTGATGGGATTGACTGATAGGATTGACTGATGGGACTGACTGATAGGATTGACTGATAGGACTGACTGATAGGATTGACTGATTCGATTGACTGACAGGACTGACGGATAGGACTGACTGATAGGACTGACTGATAGGATTGACTGATGGGATTGACTGATAGGATTGACTGATGGGACTGACTGATAGGACTGACTGATAGGATTGACTGATGGGATTGACTGATAGGATTGACTGATGGGACTGACTGATAGGACTGACTGATAGGATTGACTGATGGGATTGACTGACAGGACTGACTGATGGGACTGACTGATGGGACTGACTGATAGGATTGACTGATGGGATTGACTGATAGGATTGACTGATGGGACTGACTGATAGGATTGACTGATAGGATTGACTGATGGGACTGACTGATTGGATTGACTGACAGGACTGACTGATAGGACTGACTGATGGGACTGACTGATCGGATTGACTGATATGACTGACTGATAGGATTGACTGATGGGATTGACTGATAGGACTGACTGATAGGATTGACTGAGAGGACTGACTGATAGGATTGACTGATGGGACTGACTGATAGGATTGACTGATGGGACTGACTGATGGGACTGACTGATTGGATTGGACTGACTGAATGACTCAAATGAATTACTTGACTGACTGCCTGGACTTAACTGACTGGATCGACTGAATGACTGTACTAAAAATTGGACTGACTGACTAATTAGACTGACTGATTAGACTGACTGGACTGACTGACCAGACTGACTGACTTGGTTGACTGAATGACTGGACTGGCTGACTTGACTGCCTCACCAGACTGACTGACTGGACTGACTGACCGGACTGAACTGACTGACCAGACTGACTGACTGACTGACTGACCAGACTGACTGACTGGACTGACTGACTGGACAGACGGACTAGACAGACAGACTTGACTGACTGGACAAACTGACTAGACTGATGGGACTGACTGATGGGACAGACTGATAGGATTGACTGGTGGGACTGACTGGACTGACTGATGGGACAGACTGATGGGACTGACTAAACCTGATGGGACTAACTGATGGGATTGACTGATGGGACTGACTGATGGACTGACTGATGGGATTGACTGATGGGACTGACTGATGGGACAGACTGATGGGACTGACTGATGGGATTGACTGATGGAACTGACTTATGGGACTGACTGATAGGATTGACTGATAGGATTGACTGATGGGATTGACTGATGGGACTGACTGACTAGACTGACTGATAGGACTGACTGATGGGACTGACTGATGGGATTGACTGATGGAACTGACTGTTGGGACTGACTGATAGGATTGACTGATGGGATTGACTGATGGGACTGACTGTTGGGACTGACTGATGGGATTGACTGTTGGAACTGACTGTTGGAACTGACTTATGGGACTGACTGATAGGATTGACTGATAGGATTGACTGATGGGATTGACTGATGGGACTGACTGACTAGACTGACTGATAGGACTGACTGATGGGATTGACTGACAGGACTGACTGATGGGACTGACTGATGGGACTGACTGATAGGATTGACTGATGGGATTGACTGATAGGATTGACTGATGGGACTGACTGATAGGATTGACTGATAGGATTGACTGATGGGACTGACTGATTGGATTGACTGACAGGACTGACTGATAGGACTGACTGATGGGACTGACTGATCGGATTGACTGATATGACTGACTGATAGGATTGACTGATGGGATTGACTGATAGGACTGACTGATAGGATTGACTGAGAGGACTGACTGATAGGATTGACTGATGGGACTGACTGATAGGATTGACTGATGGGACTGACTGATGGGACTGACTGATTGGATTGGACTGACTGAATGACTCAAATGAATTACTTGACTGACTGCCTGGACTTAACTGACTGGATCGACTGAATGACTGTACTAAAAATTGGACTGACTGACTAATTAGACTGACTGATTAGACTGACTGGACTGACTGACCAGACTGACTGACTTGGTTGACTGAATGACTGGACTGGCTGACTTGACTGCCTCACCAGACTGACTGACTGGACTGACTGACCGGACTGAACTGACTGACCAGACTGACTGACTGACTGACTGACCAGACTGACTGACTGGACTGACTGACTGGACAGACGGACTAGACAGACAGACTTGACTGACTGGACAAACTGACTAGACTGATGGGACTGACTGATGGGACAGACTGATAGGATTGACTGGTGGGACTGACTGGACTGACTGATGGGACAGACTGATGGGACTGACTAAACCTGATGGGACTAACTGATGGGATTGACTGATGGGACTGACTGATGGACTGACTGATGGGATTGACTGATGGGACTGACTGATGGGACAGACTGATGGGACTGACTGATGGGATTGACTGATGGAACTGACTTATGGGACTGACTGATAGGATTGACTGATAGGATTGACTGATGGGATTGACTGATGGGACTGACTGACTAGACTGACTGATAGGACTGACTGATGGGACTGACTGATGGGATTGACTGATGGAACTGACTGTTGGGACTGACTGATAGGATTGACTGATGGGATTGACTGATGGGACTGACTGTTGGGACTGACTGATGGGATTGACTGTTGGAACTGACTGTTGGAACTGACTTATGGGACTGACTGATAGGATTGACTGATAGGATTGACTGATGGGATTGACTGATGGGACTGACTGACTAGACTGACTGATAGGACTGACTGATGGGACTGACTGATGGGATTGACTGATGGAACTGACTGTTGGGACTGACTTATGGGACTGACTGATAGGATTGACTGATGGGATTGACTGATGGGACTGACTGACTAGACTGACTGATAGGATTGACTGATAGGACAGACTGATGGGATTGACTGATGGAACTGACTGTTGGGACTGACTTATGGGACTGACTGATAGGATTGACTGATGGGATTGACTGATGGGACTGACTGACTAGACTGACTGATAGGATTGACTGATAGGATTGACTGATAGGATTGACTGATAGGATTGACTGATGGGACTGACTGTTGGAACTGACTTATGGGACTGACTGATAGGATTGACTGATGGGACTGACTGTTGGAACTGACTTATGGGACTGACTGATGGGATTGACTGATAGGATTGACTGATGGGATTGACTGATAGGACTGACTGTTGGGACTGACTTATGGGACTGACTGATGGGACTGACTGATAGGATTGACTGATAGGATTGACTGATGGGATTGACTGATGGAACTGACTGTTGGGACTGACTGATAGGATTGACTGATGGGATTGACTGATGGGACTGACTGTTGGAACTGACTTATGGGACTGACTGATAGGATTGACTGATGGGACTGACTGTTGGAACTGACTTATGGGACTGACTGATGGGATTGACTGATAGGATTGACTGATGGGATTGACTGATGGGACTGACTGTTGGAACTGACTTATGGGACTGACTGATAGGATTGACTGATGGGACTGACTGTTGGAACTGACTTATGGGACTGACTGATAGGATTGACTGATAGGATTGACTGATGGGATTGACTGATGGGACTGACTGACTAGACTGACTGATAGAACTGACTGATGGGACTGACTGATGGGATTGACTGATGGAACTGACTGTTGGGACTGACTGAGAGGATTGACTGATAGGATTGACTGATGGGATTGACTGATGGAACTGACTGTTGGGACTGACTGATAGGATTGACTGATGGGATTGACTGATGGGACTGACTGATGGGATTGACTGATGGGACTGACTGATAGGATTGACTGATAGGACTGACTGATAGGATTGACTGATGGGACTGACTGATAGGATTGACTGATGGGATTGACTGATCGGACTGACTGATGGGATTGACTGATGGGACTGACTGATGGGATTGACTGATGGGATTGACTGATGGGATTGACTGATAGGACTGACTGATAGGATTGACTGATGGGACTGACTGATAGGATTGACTGATGGGACTGACTGATAGGATTGACTGATGGGATTGACTGATGGGACTGACTGATGGGATTGACTGATGGGATTGACTGATGGGACTGACTGATGGGATTGACTGATGGGACTGACTGATGGGACTGACTGATGGGATTGACTGATAGGACTGACTGATAGGATTGACTGATGGGACTGACTGATGGGACTGACTGATAGGATTGACTGATGGGACTGACTGATAGGATTGACTGATGGGACTGACTGATGGGACTGACTGATGGGACTGACTGATGGGACTGACTGATAGGATTGACTGATGGGATTGACTGATGGGACTGACTGATAGGATTGACTGATGGGACTGACTGATAGGATTGACTGATGGGACTGACTGATGGGATTGACTGATGGGACTGACTGATAGGATTGACTGATGGGACTGACTGATAGGATTGACTGATGGGATTGACTGATAGGATTGACTGATGGGACTGACTGATAGGATTGACTGATGGGACTGACTGATAGGATTGACTGATAGGACTGACTGATTGGATTGACTGATGGGACTGACTGATAGGATTGACTGATGGGACTGACTGATAGGATTGACTGATGGGACTGACTGATAGGATTGACTGATAGGACTGACTGATAGGATTGACTGATGGGACTGACTGATAGGATTGACTGATGGGACTGACTGATGGGATTGACTGATGGGACTGACTGATAGGATTGACTGATGGGACTGACTGATGGGATTGACTGATGGGATGGGATTGACTGATGGGACTGACTGATAGGATTGACTGATGGGACTGACTGATGGGATTGACTGATGGGATTGACTGATGGGACTGACTGATGGGATTGACTGATGGGACTGACTGATTCGATTGACGGACAGGACTGACGGATAGGACTGACTGATGGGACTGACTGATAGGATTGACTGATAGGACTGACTGATAGGATTGACTGATGGGATTGACTGATAGGATTGACTGATAGGACTGACTGATAGGATTGACTGATGGGATTGACTGATAGGATTGACTGATGGGACTGACTGATAGGATTGACTGATAGGACTGACTGATAGGATTGACTGATTCGATTGACTGACAGGACTGACGGATAGGACTGACTGATAGGACTGACTGATAGGATTGACTGATGGGATTGACTGATAGGATTGACTGATGGGATTGACTGATAGGATTGACTGATGGGACTGACTGATAGGACTGACTGATAGGATTGACTGATGGGATTGACTGACAGGACTGACTGATGGGACTGACTGATGGGACTGACTGATAGGATTGACTGATGGGATTGACTGATAGGATTGACTGATGGGACTGACTGATAGGATTGACTGATAGGATTGACTGATGGGACTGACTGATTGGATTGACTGACAGGACTGACTGATAGGACTGACTGATGGGACTGACTGATAGGATTGACTGATATGACTGACTGATAGGATTGACTGATGGGATTGACTGATAGGACTGACTGATAGGATTGACTGAGAGGACTGACTGATAGGATTGACTGATGGGACTGACTGATAGGATTGACTGATGGGACTGACTGATGGGACTGACTGATTGGATTGGACTGACTGAATGACTCAAATGAATTACTTGACTGACTGCCTGGACTAACTGACTGGATCGACTGAATGACTGTACTAATAATTGGACTGACTGACTAATTAGACTGACTGATTAGACTGACTGGACTGACTGACCAGACTGACTGACTTGGTTGACTGAATGACTGGACTGGCTGACTTGACTGACTCACCAGACTGACTGACTGGACTGACTGACCGGACTGAACTGACTGACCAGACTGACTGACTGACTGACTGACCAGACTGACTGACTGGACTGACTGACTGGACAGACGGACTAGACAGACAGACTTGACTGACTGGACAAACTGACTAGACTGATGGGACTGACTGATGGGACAGACTGATAGGATTGACTGGTGGGACTGACTGGACTGACTGATGGGACTGAATGATGGGACTGACTGACTGGACTGACTGATGGGACAGACTGATGGGATTGACTGATGGGACTGACTGATGGGACAGACTGATGGGACTGACTAAACCTGATGGGACTAACTGATGGGATTGACTGATGGGACTGACTGATGGACTGACTGATGGGACAGACTGATGGGACTGACTGATGGGATTGACTGATGGGACTGACTGATGGGACAGACTGATGGGACTGACTGATGGGATTGACTGATGGAACTGACTTATGGGACTGACTGATAGGATTGACTGATAGGATTGACTGATGGGATTGACTGATGGGACTGACTGACTAGACTGACTGATAGGACTGACTGATGGGACTGACTGATGGGATTGACTGATGGAACTGACTGTTGGGACTGACTGATAGGATTGACTGATGGGATTGACTGATGGGACTGACTGTTGGGACTGACTGATGGGATTGACTGTTGGAACTGACTGTTGGAACTGACTTATGGGACTGACTGATAGGATTGACTGATAGGATTGACTGATAGGATTGACTGATGGGATTGACTGATGGGACTGACTGACTAGACTGACTGATAGGACTGACTGATGGGACTGACTGATGGGATTGACTGATGGAACTGACTGTTGGAACTGACTTATGGGACTGACTGATAGGATTGACTGATAGGATTGACTGATAGGATTGACTGATGGGATTGACTGATGGGACTGACTGACTAGACTGACTGATAGGACTGACTGATGGGACTGACTGATGGGATTGACTGATGGAACTGACTGTTGGGACTGACTGATAGGATTGACTGATGGGATTGACTGATGGGACTGACTGACTAGACTGACTGATAGGACTGACTGATAGGACTGACTGATGGGATTGACTGATGGGACTGACTGACTAGACTGACTGATAGGACTGACTGATGGGACTGACTGATAGGACTGACTGTTGGAACTGACTGTTGGAACTGACTTATGGGACTGACTGATAGGATTGACTGATAGGATTGACTGATAGGATTGACTGATGGGATTGACTGATGGGACTGACTGACTAGACTGACTGATAGGACTGACTGATGGGACTGACTGATGGGATTGACTGATGGAACTGACTGTTGGGACTGACTGATAGGATTGACTGATAGGATTGACTGATGGGATTGACTGATGGAACTGACTGTTGGGACTGACTTATGGGACTGACTGATAGGATTGACTGATGGGATTGACTGATGGGACTGACTGACTAGACTGACTGATAGGATTGACTGATAGGATTGACTGATAGGATTGACTGATAGGATTGACTGATGGGACTGACTGTTGGAACTGACTTATGGGACTGACTGATAGGATTGACTGATGGGACTGACTGATAGGACTGACTGATGGGACTGACTGATGGGACTGACTGATGGGATTGACTGATGGGACTGACTGATAGGATTGACTGATGGGACTGACTGATAGGATTGACTGATGGGACTGACTGATAGGATTGACTGATGGGATTGACTGATAGGATTGACTGATGGGACTGACTGATAGGATTGACTGATGGGACTGACTGATAGGATTGACTGATAGGACTGACTGATTGGATTGACTGATGGGACTGACTGATAGGATTGACTGATGGGACTGACTGATAGGATTGACTGTTGGAACTGACTGTTGGAACTGACTTATGGGACTGACTGATAGGATTGACTGATAGGATTGACTGATGGGATTGACTGATGGGACTGACTGATAGGATTGACTGATGGGACTGACTGATAGGATTGACTGATGGGATTGACTGATAGGATTGACTGATGGGACTGACTGATAGGATTGACTGATGGGACTGACTGATAGGATTGACTGATAGGACTGACTGATTGGATTGACTGATGGGACTGACTGATAGGATTGACTGATGGGACTGACTGATAGGATTGACTGATGGGACTGACTGATAGGATTGACTGATAGGACTGACTGATAGGATTGACTGATGGGACTGACTGATAGGATTGACTGATGGGACTGACTGATGGGATTGACTGATGGGACTGACTGATAGGATTGACTGATGGGACTGACTGATGGGATTGACTGATGGGATTGACTGATGGGACTGACTGATGGGATTGACTGATGGGACTGACTGATTCGATTGACGGACAGGACTGACGGATAGGACTGACTGATGGGACTGACTGATAGGATTGACTGATAGGACTGACTGATAGGATTGACTGATGGGATTGACTGATAGGATTGACTGATAGGACTGACTGATAGGATTGACTGATGGGATTGACTGATAGGATTGACTGATGGGACTGACTGATAGGATTGACTGATAGGACTGACTGATAGGATTGACTGATTCGATTGACTGACAGGACTGACGGATAGGACTGACTGATAGGACTGACTGATAGGATTGACTGATGGGATTGACTGATAGGATTGACTGATGGGACTGACTGATAGGACTGACTGATAGGATTGACTGATGGGATTGACGGATAGGATTGACTGATGGGACTGACTGATAGGACTGACTGATAGGATTGACTGATGGGATTGACTGACAGGACTGACTGATGGGACTGACTGATGGGACTGACTGATAGGATTGACTGATGGGATTGACTGATAGGATTGACTGATGGGACTGACTGATAGGATTGACTGATAGGATTGACTGATGGGACTGACTGATTGGATTGACTGACAGGACTGACTGATAGGACTGACTGATGGGACTGACTGATAGGATTGACTGATATGACTGACTGATAGGGTTGACTGATGGGATTGACTGATAGGACTGACTGATAGGATTGACTGAGAGGACTGACTGATAGGATTGACTGATGGGACTGACTGATAGGATTGACTGATGGGACTGACTGATGGGACTGACTAATTGGGATTGACTGATGGGACTGACTGATGGGATTGACTGATGGGACTGACTGATTAGGATAGACTGATGGGACTGACTGATGGGACTGACTGATGAGACTGACTGATTGGGACTGACTGATGGGACTGACTGATGGGACTGACTGATGGGACAGACTAATGAGACTGACTGATTGGATTGACTGACTGGACGGACTGATGGGACTGATTGATGGGACTGACTGATGGAACTGACTGATAGGACTGACTGATAGGACTGACTGATGGGACTGACTGATGGGACTGACTGATAGGATTGACTGATGGGACTGACTGATGGGACTGACTGATGGGACTGACTGATGAGACTGACAGATGGGACTGACTGATGGGACTGACTGACTGGATTGACTGACTGGACGGACTGATGGGACTGACTGATGGGACTGACTGATGGTATTGACTGATGGGACTGACTGACTGGATTGACTGACTGGACGGACTGATGGGACTGACTGATGGGACTGACTGATTGGGATTGACTGATGGGACTGACTGATGGGATTGACTGATGGGGCTGACTGATTAGGATAGACTGATGGGACTGACTGATGGGACTGACTGATGAGACTGACTGATGGGCATGACTGATGGGACTGACTGATGGGACAGACAGATGGGACTGACTGACTGCACTGACTGATTGGACTGACCAACTTGTTTTTCTTACCTGAAAGATCCTGCAAAATGCACTTACTGATGTCCTGCAGCTATGAAAAGCACTGCATATCACCACAAGTGTCATTACAAACATGTATTTCCTATCTAGGCTATGTTGCATAGTTAGCTTTTTAATACTAAGAACCATGTTATATGGAGTTAGTTCTAAAACAGGCTGGGCTTTTCTTTAGGTTAACATTAAAAATATATCATACAATATTTTGTATGACAATAACCAGACAGTTATTGTAATTTGCCTTAAGTACTATGCCATAGTTACAAACTTAGTTACCATGAAATTTATTTTCAGCTAAAAGAATTTCCACAAGCAAAAGTGTCAAAGCACTTTTTAATTTATTTATTTTTGGGGTAGTGGGGTAAAGATGTTTGTTCACTGCTAATTTTGATAAGGATGCTAATGTTGTTTTGTTCTACAACTCAATCTACAAACATTTATGTTAATCAAAAGTAACATAACAACTGTAAAAATTTATCATTAAAGAAATACACAACCACAACTGTATAGGTAGGTCTCTTTTGCAACCATCTTTACAATTTAGTCAGCTTTTTGTGCTTCATTAAACATTATTTTTAAAACTAAACATCTTGGGAAGTTATTTAAATAAATTTCTGTAACTTTTTATTTGAATTCAAATTAAATTTTCCAATTAATCTTGGTCCATTTGGAAAAAAAATCCAATTTATAAGTGTTGTTGGTATTATGTTTTGTGACTTTTGTAGGTCATATGCCAAAAGACAAAACCAGACAATTTAAGATTATTAAATAAAATATTTTCCATAACAAACTGAATTTATAAAAGAAACATTTTAAAGTAGAACTAATTGTTCCAGTTTTTATAACTAATGATAAGGAAGCTATATTGTTTTATTAATAGGATTAAGTCACATGGACAGTTTAACATGAATTCACTGTAATGTCCCTCCCTGGCACCCCAATCTCTCTCTCTCTCTCTCTCCCTCCCTCTCTCTCTCTCTCTCTCTCTCTCTCTCTCTCTGTACTGTCTGTCTGTCTCTATCTCCGTCTGTCTCTCTGTCTGTCTGGTCTCTGTCTGTACTGTCTGTCTGTCTGTCTTTGTCTGTCTGTTTCTCTTTGTCTGTCTGTCTGTCTGTCTGTCTGTGTCTCTTTCTCTCTCTATCTGAGTTGTCTCTTTCTCTCTCTCTTTGAGTTTTATGTTTCCTCTCTGGGTGCGGGGGAAGATGACATGTTGGTATATAATTAAAATAAAATAAAATAAATATGCTACCAGGATTTAACTTTAAAGAGGAGGATGTAGAATTAGAAATTCAGTGTCTAAAAAATCAACAAGATTTGTTATCTAGATGTTACCACATATCGGACCGGGACATCTCATCAAGCGCCGCGTCTTAAACTATAAAAAAGATGGTGGACGTTAATAAAATAAGTGTCCCAATTTCGTATCAATGGTTTAAATAACGGTAATTTATAAGACAATTGTAAACGTACTACTCAAAAATGATAATCGATATATTATTATGTATCATGCAAAAATAATTGATTTGTTTTCAATTTATTATACTGAGTTCGCGTCTGTCATATATTTTCGCGTACTGTAAGGAGAAAAACACTACTACGAAAGGCATCTTATATTCGTTTTATTTGTTAATTGTTGTCTGTTTTACTCATTTTTTCAAAACGTATTCTTAGAATTCACAGTGGATATGGCCATGAACTTAACATGCTTGAAAGTATTAGTATAACAACAAACATGTTGCAATGCCCCAGAGGCGACCATTTGGGTAAATTGGTCCTATATAGGAATTAGTCCGGTCGTTTTGGTAAATCATATCGTATAATATCTGATTGAGATGGAGAATTGGGTATGTCCATGTGTGAAAAGATTTTCGCACCTCAGCCCGACAGATAATTTAATCATTTATTTATGTATTTTGATCAATCGTAACAGTAGTGCTTAAAAAATGTTGGTGTATATTTGACAAGTGTATTTAATAGGTAAGGACACTTCATCATTGTGGATAATTCATTTATTTACTTGCAATACTAAAATAAAAAATATTTTATTATTATAATACCATCATGGCAATTTTATAAAAATATATGATAATCCTGTTCCCCTATTTGAAGATTATAGTTGTTCATAGTCGAAAGCTAATTAATTAATCTTTAATTATCTGGTCTTAGTAAATCATTTCACACGTGGACATACTCAATTCTCTGTCTCAATCAGGTATTATACTATATATTAGCATATTCACCGAAACGACCGGTCTCTATATAAGATCAATATACCGACATGGTCATTTAGCAAAGTGACTGTAGACCCCTCAGAGTGTGCTTTATGTGGCAGAAATGGTTATTATTTACTTGATTTATTATTTTAACTGTTGGTTTGTGGATGTGAACCTGGTTCATTTGAGAAAACAAGAGCCACTATATGAGATAATACGATCCACCATGTTTTTCAGATACCTACCGTACTTGTTTCCTTTGACTTGAGTGAGCATTAAATGAAATTATAAAAGCAGGGATAGTTTGACATTTATTGCTATCCTTTATTGGTAATATGCATTAAAATACATAAGTTTTACGCTATCTTTAAAAATAATCCTAGTCATATTGATAAACATGGCAGATTTGCTTAAATGGCGAATTAGCATAAATGGCGGATTTGTATAATAGCAAATTTGTATAGTGGCAGATTTGCATGGTGGCAGATATGCAGAATGGCCGATATGCATAGTGGCAAATTTACATGATGGCAGATTTGCAAAATGGCAGATTTGCATAATGGCAGGTTTGCATCTGCCAAAGTACATTCTTGCTTAAATAACTATTGACTTACAAATTTACAAGTTTACAGGGGTGTAATTATATCAAGGGTTTACATATAAATATTTCGGGCGTACATATAAATATGTTATAAATCGAACTTGGATTGTGCTTCTATTGCAGAGAACTATTGACCAAGTATGCTGTCATGGAAACTGAATCTGACAAGAATTCAAAGAAAACAGATGAAAAAAAGCAAAAATGTCAAGAGTGTGGAAAACGTTTCAAACTTAAATCAAGTTTAATAGTAAGTTAAATTTTGCAATTGTTTTTTTTTAAAACAATTTTGTATGTAGTTACCACTATAAAGTTTTATCAAGATATTTTATTTTTGTACAACAACCGGTGGATGAAAGACCTAGCAACTATTTGCTTATGTCAGAAAAATTTGTCAGCAGTAATACAAGTCAGCTAGACCTAGAGGAAGGTTTTTCTTATAAATGGGACCTTGCAGAACTATAGAAGAGTGTCAGCTCCATGCAGGACTACATCATCTCCAGATAATACATCTGAAATACTGTTGGTGGGACGATAAACCCAACAAACAAACAAATAAACCCAGGCAATGAGGAGTTTACAAGTCATTAGGTTGGTAACTCCAAGCATTTAACCTTTGCTTGAACCTAAATGAACAAGTTAAATGATAACATTGTGCTTTTATACTGATTACAGTTTTTCTTTATGCGCTTTGCCATTTGCAGTATGAAAAGTATTTATCGAATGTATTTTACAATCTTTTTTCCAGGTCCACATAAACAAGCATAAAGGCAAGAGCTACAAATGTGAGACTTGTCACAAAACCTACACAGCCAGCTATTCTCTGGTAATTCACCAACGTTCTCATACTGGGGTGAGACCATACAGATGTCAAACATGCGGAGCTTCTTTCACCAGTAGTGGCCATCGTCTTAGACATGAAAAAACACATACAGCAGGTAATCATAATAAAATTGTGCTTGTCATTTTTCTTTGATTGCTACTTCTATTTCTACTACTGCTACTTCTACTCCTCCTCACTTGGATTTACTAATTCATAACTCCGTCTCACATTGAGTCTCATTATGTATAGACCTAATGAGAAACACGGGTGAAAAGTCGCCCCTTAATTCTCCCTAAATGCAATTTGGTCCCTTTATTTGATTTACTTGGTTTTTATCCTTGTACTCTTTGGTGTCTTTGATACTTTTGACATATTTATTTATAAGAACAAAATTTCGCTGTTTGTAGTGGCACTTTCTCAAAGAGGGCAAGGGATAAAATCCAAGCATTCCAATAAAAAGGACCTACTTACTGGAAAATGCCATTTCTTTTCAAAATATTTAATGTCATAACACCCCCCTCCCAAATTACAATTTCTTTACTTATCTAAAATAAGACCAGCAATGCTTTAAACAGTTTCTCTCTACAGTCAAACATGTATTAAGCAGCCAACCAAGGGACAGCCTAAATTTCACTGCTGAAAACTAGTTGGCTGCTCAAGACAAAATATGACAGTGATTGTTTGCCTATTACTGTGAGCCTGTATGCTCACTAATAAGTATTACATGTACTTAAATAGTATATCTACTGGAAAGTACTGTTCAAATAAATATTTACCACAATTATAACTGCTTTTGGAATGTCAACATGTGATTCAGAATATCAGAAGTTTCTCTCTAATTCAATGAAATTTCGCTCCATTTTTAGTGGTCTGGTCATGTAGGTACAATGCATACCATTTTAAATTAATCACATTAAATTTATACTGAGTGTACCAACATATTTGTCAAATTGTAGTTGGACAAATTATAACAAACTATATTACTAAACACTGATTTTGGCGTTCGCAATTCGCTTCACAATATGATTAGGACAGCAATACAGTCGATTAGCCAAAGCTGTTATCAATCATCCCAAATTCTACAATCTGCGCATTACAGATCTAAGATATACTATATAGCTTACCAATTTAACTTTTTTGTGATATTAATTAGAATTAAGAATGACAAAAAACTGTTCTGAACATCAGCTACTCTTGAAAACAAGAATGCTTACATCTCGGCAAACATGGTCATAAAAGTGCTATATCTTGATCCACTTTGTCATTTTCCCAGTGTAAAATAATTGTCCACTACTGACTCAACAACGATTCTACTTGAACTATAGAGGACAATGTAGGATTTTTACTTAACTGTATCGCACGGTTCGTACCACAATTCTGGAGAAGTGAATCGTGAACCAAACCGTGCTGAAGCTTATGGTGTAACTGAAAAACACCCATATTATTCTTAAATTGTCATTAAATTTTAAGAAGAGTGACTTAAATTTAGCCCTTTACTTGCTGGAAAAACCATTCATGTTATTAATACAAAACGTACCCCACCCTTTTGGTGATCCCAGCAAGTAGAGCGTTCATAATTAATATTTTCCATAAATGTCATACTAAAATATCTTCTTCCATCACAGGTAGCACCAAGTCTTCTAGAAAACCAGTCAGTGTGAAGCCTCGTGAGAAAAAACATGACAACTTTGTTCATGTATGTAGTGTATGTCAAAGAATATTCAGCACAGCACGTTCCCTGTCTACCCATAAGTTACAACACCTTGACCGCGCATTCTCCTGCGACATATGTGAAAAGACATTCATCAGCCAGTACTTACTGAATCAGCATCGTTTGATCCACGATGGTGGGAAACCATTTACATGTCAGGTGTGCAAGGCAGCATTCAGGTGGAAGACGAATCTGACACGACACACCAAGATACATACAGGTTCTGGTAGTTTGTGTTTATTTTTAATCAGCTAACAGAGTTAAGCATCTACTTACCATGCCCAGTGATTTCTTCTTCTGGAATTATTGTTGTGTGGTTTATGATAGATTCTTCATAATATATTTGCTTAAAGGTGGTATCAGACAGTTTGCAAATATCAAATACAATAGCTTACACCTGTTTAAGAGAATTTTGCCATTATCTCTTCATAAACACTTAAGTTTAAGTGAAGATGTTTTTGACCACTTATTGAATTGTTAAGACAATATAAACCTTGAAATCAAGTTATTAGATATTTATGTGTTCTGGTATTCCCTGTGGTTTAAAAAGGTTTCATTAATGTTTGTTTGTTTGGTGGGTTTACTGTCCCACCAACAGTATTTCAGTTATTTGGAGATGGTGTCCACTTGAAGCAGGTATAGTGCTGCCTTCACTGCGTAAAGCATGCCATGAACACCTGGCATGATACCACTCCCAGACACATTATTCTGACACAGGACCAATCATTCATGGTGAAAAAGTTTAAAGATGCAAAGACCAGGACTCTAACCCAAACGGTGAGGGGCTGATGAGTTACAAGTCAGCAACTCTAACTGCTCAGCCATGGGCACCCCTACAAGCTAAGTATAAGTTGAAAGAATGTGTTTAAAACATGATATAACATATATATTTAAAATGAATGATTTTATCCATTTAATCCATACACAGGTGAAAAGCCAGCCATTTGTGATCAGTGCGGGAAAAGTTTTCTCGATAATTCATCGCTCCGCTTGCACCAGAAGTGTCATATGACCTCCACGAATGTCACATGCCCAATCTGCAGGAGAACCCTGAAACACAGCCTATACCTCAAAGCCCACCTGAAAACACACAGCAAGAAAAAAGAGTTCCAATGTAAGCAATGTGGAAGAGAATTCAAACATAAACGAGCATATACCGTTCACATAGTTAAACATGCCGATACCGAAAACTCAGTAAGGAAGAAGGGATTTTTCAAACCACCTGAAGCTTTTTGTAATATTTGTGGCAAAGGGTTTGTAAATAGACAAAGCTTGAATAAACATTTAAAGAAACATAAAGAAGGGGGGTTAAAACGATTTGGCAGCTTGTATCATGGTGCAAAAACAGATGTTACGATGAGTAGGGAAAATGAACGTGAAAATTTTGAAAGTGTTTCAGCACAATTAGTTGATTCCATGTATGACAATGTTGATAGAGTTTCAAGCATGTTATCTGAAAATACGGAGGAGCAAGAAAAAATAATGAAAAGAAAGTGTGAAAAAGAAACTGCTATGTTTGAAAACATAACATCTACGTTTAGGCATGACTCAGCCCAATTTGTGAATGAAACTTCAGATTTTGAAAATATATTAATTGAGAAAGAAACAAATGAAGTTGAAAAGATTCTATTGCTGCAAGACACATCTAAAGACAATAATGATAAGGTGGAAGTTGAAGATGAAACTGATAATGTAAACATAGGAGAGTTGGTGATAGATTTAGAATCGGAGAGATACACATCAGTTATAGAGAGGGTTATATCTATCAGTAACGCTGATGAACACGTATTAGGACAGGCTGATAGAAAAGTTACACAGTCTAGTCATCAGGTAAATGATGGTCTGCAAAAACCCAGTGAGTCTTCGAGATATGCCCAAATGGAAGAACACATGAGTATTGATAAGGACAGAACCTGGCAGGAAAATAATCTTATGCCTCAGTTTTCTAAATTGTGTCGGCAAAATGATATTCAGGACTTTGATGTGCAAAAGAATAGTAGGGTCAAGGAACAAAATCATTTTTCTGTGATGGGCGGAGATCAAAAATATCGAACTGAACATTCTGAATTAGACAAGGAGAGGATAAGTTGTCAGGGAAATGAGCAGAAACAATATCAAGCTACTGAAGCAGAGGGAGAACATGGAAACAAAAATACTTTGAGTCAAAATGAATTGGTATGTCAGTTTTGTATGCGGGTTTTCAACAAAGCACTGACACTACAACTTCATGTTCGTACACACCACCCAGACAAACTAAAGCGGGTCCACAGAAAATGTCCAGTAGACAACTGCGACTTCTCAACTTTCTCCAGTCTTAATTATGCTCGACATCAGTTTGCTCACCGGAAGATCTCAAATTGTGCCACAAGTGATCGATCATTGGTCATAGGTAGTCAACAATCGAATGACAGTAACTATGAAGACATTGAGGTAGATGCTATTAAAACTAGTAAAAGTGTAATGAAAGAATCCTTTTTCATCACTGACAAAGAAATAATTAATCATACAGAATGTTCCAAGAACGTTATTCCAGTAAATCATACCCGGAATGAAAAAATACATTCCACCAATAACAAAAACAGTAAGAACAATTTAGGAATTAATACCTGTAATAGCCACCATGATAGTTTATTGCAGTCTAATAACACTATAAGCTATGACGCAGTGAGAATGCCAAGTGAGAACAGACCAGACAAAAGGGGAATAGTGATAACACCATGCAAAAGTGGAAAACAGGATAGCAAAATGAGAACATCTGATAATGGAGAACAGCCCATCAAAAAGGGAACATGCAATAGTGGAGAACAGGATAGCAAAAAGAGAACTGCTAAATTAGAATTTAAATGTTTAGACTGCTCAAAATCATTTAGATCTAAAATAATCCTGCATTCCCATATAAAGGAAGCACACATGAGTATCAAGGAATATACCTGTCAATTATGTGGAAAACTATTTCAGACTAAGTCTGGATTGAATCGGCATAAAGTACACCACGTTGGCAACACAGCCGAGATCCAGAAAGTGCGCAACTTTATGTGCACGCTTTGTGGCGCCCAATTCACAGCAGCTGCCAGTCTGTCGAAGCATACACAGCGTCACACAGACCCTAGACCTTATAGCTGCAACACGTGTGGAAAACAGTTCTCACAGACATCCCATCTAAATCGTCACATCAAGGCACAGCATGAAGGTGTGCGGAGATTTTTATGCAAGGTGAATGACTGCCGAAAAAAATTCCGGGATCAGAATGCCCTTCAAGTGCACATGCGGTCCCATAGTGGAGAGCGACCATACCGATGTGATGTCTGCCAAAAATCATTTGTGCAATCACAAGCAGCCAAGAAGCATCGCCAGACACATTTCGATATTCGAGACTTCATATGTCATCTGTGTAAACAGACATTTTCCCGAAAGAATTCTCTACTTCGTCATCTTCAACGTCACAAGGCTGCAGCAAAGAGGGTGTCAGTGGTCGACGTTGGAGATGGAGAAATGACTACACACTATGATAGCGGCCATGATGGTATAAAGAAGATGGCAGATAAAGTTGAAGCCTGTGATTCGTGTGGTGGAAAGTTTACTACCAGAAAAGGACTGTTTTCTCATAAAAGGAAATGGTGTAAAGGTTCAGTTGAGGGTAGGGTACCTATAGGTTACCTATCTAGTGGGGAACCAATAGTTTATGAAACAAAGACTCAGATCAAAGGGCTTGCCAGTTCTAACTAAATTCTCTTTTTTTATGCTCACAAGAGGAGGTTTAAAGCATTCACTCTCCATCTGGCTGTATTTTCATAAATTTGTCACCTTTTTTTGTTTGATAGCAGGAAGTTCTATTTATTTACAGTACTTCAGTTATACTTTGCCAGCTTACAGACATCTGCTAGAAGACGCCCTGCAGATAGCATTGACATGTGCAACCTTTGTTATCAGTCTTATTAAAAGTCTTATTTAAGGTCATTGCATGTTCAGGGTCAATGTCAGTTTAATCAACATTTCTTGCAATGCTTATACTTTCTATATAAATTATATGGCAATTAGAGTTTATGAAAAAAAAATAATAGAATTTCAAAAATGAAACAAAAATATTTAAATTGGAGTAAAAAACATAAGTTTTTTCTTTAAAAATGAGTGTTTTTCAATGCATAATTTGAAACATTGCCTCTTCGTTAGAAACTGTCTTATTAATGTTTTATTTATATGGAGCTATTTTCATTTCAGTACTTTTTATATATTTCTACTTTTGTAAAGTTGTTTTAAATAATAAAATATGTTGTTAACAAGTGTTTTGTTTATTTTCCTTGTTAGCCATAATGTCTATATATTTTATGGGTCATTGATAGGAAATCAAGTGTAAATGGTTACTGTTGTTGTAGAAATAGACAAAACAATGTATTCTTTGAAATATTTTGATGTCAAGGTTTAATCATGCAAGCAATACATTTTTATTAAAATATCTAGTTTTAGTCATTTATTTTCTACAATAATGTGTACAATAGCTTATCGACCAGACCTGGTATCACAGTTGGTAGATCATCGACTTCGGGTACAGAAGGCCCCCAGGTTCGAACCCGGGTCGCAATAAACCAAAGACATAAAAGATAGTAGTGATATAGCTCCCTTGCTAACACTCAAGCAAATATAAGGGTAGTTCCACGACTGGTTGGCCCGGTGTCAGGATAATGTGACTGGGTGTGGTATCATGCCAGGTGTTCATGGCATGTTATTCACTGAAGGCAGCAGTATTATCAGCTTCAAGTGGCACTATATCTGCTTCATGTGGACACAATCTCCAGATAACTGAAATACTTTTGGTAGGTGGATAAATACATTAAACAAACCGTAGCTTACCACTTTATAGGTGATCGTTTAAAAATAAGCTACATCCACAAATTATTTATTGACTGCACATGCATATTGAAGTTCATGTAGTGAAGTAACTATGTAATGTAGACAAGTATCAAAGTCATCATTTTAGGGGGCAAAGATGTTAACTTCGTCTAATAAATAGAGGATCTGACATGAGATGTCATTTAATACAACCATTAATAAACAAGTTCAGGAAAAGTAATAATAAGCGAGCCTACTGTAATTTTTCCTGGACATGTTTTATAAATGTTTGTAATAAATGACATTGAGTGTCCGATTCTAATAATCACATGATTTTAGTCACCAATATACGATTTTATTTTTTTTTAACAATACTTGGTGAAATAGTGTAAGATGATCTTTTTTATGATGATGTCAATCAAAAAGCTATATTTCACCATGTATTATAACAATCAAATTGAAAACAAGAGGAGTCGTGTGATAAATTTATTGACTAAACATGTATTTTTGAACTAGTAAATAACTTTAAAACGACATGTCAAACAAGTCATAAGATGAATATACTTTATTTTGATATTTAGGGTCAAACACTTATTAAAAAAAAAGGATTTTCATAAGATCAATGTTGATTTGTTTGTATTTTTTCATATTTTTGTTATAAGCTCTTATTATCCTCTATTTTCCTCCTGTTAGCATGTGCATTTATAAGTAGGAAACAAACTGGGATTAAAAAAAATATATATACAACACTGTTAGAAAAGTGATTTATGAAGTTTATTAAATAAATTTATAAAAATAGACATAGAAAAAATATAACAGAAACAATATTTCAACATACAGTATAGAAAAATATAATTCATGTAAGTAGATGTGCAGGTTAGTAAAATAGAATCTTGGTGACCTATCACAATAAATTAATATAGAAATTAAAAAAAGTGGATTCAAAATATGCAATCACAATATGTCTATCTTGAAATGCAAAGACTGAATGATATCAATGAATGCCATAAATTTGAATACTTGTGTTAAATATATCAAGCATAAACTTTTTGTTTTGAAAAGACATTTGTTGTTTTAGTGTTTTTGTAATATCACACCAACACAATTATGGATATATTGGTGAATACCAGCTAATTATTGACAGAGAAAGAACCCAGACTTGAGTCTGGGTAGAACCATCGGCGCACAGCAGGTTAGCTGAAAAACCTGCCCACATGTAAGTTCTCGCCACAACCGGGACTCTAACCCATGCGTTGCGGGGCAGAGCAGTTACAAGGCAGCGACTCTTACCGCTCTGCCACAGGCGTCTCTGGACAGACATTTTTCTCCTTATATTGGTTGGTTGTGGCAAAAAATAACCACTCACTGACGTTTTAAAAAAGCAAGGGACCATTACATGCAAGCATGCTTTTGTTTATATGTACTCAAATATTTGGTGTAAATAATTGTTTCAAATGTTATTGTAATAATAAGAAATTTACCATCATTTAAACATCCCTCAAATCCTAAAAAGCTACCATGATATGAAAATTTACAAAAAATATCGTAATTAAAATCATTTGTACATATCGTTTGGCTGAGATCTAGACATTTACGGTATGTGGTGGCAGAGGTTACTGCATGCTGAAAGGTATGTGCTTGCTACATGGAGATTTTCGCACTTTGCACTGAGTTATCTCTCTTGTGGATGTCATGTACTAATTGTTGTAGTTTTGTTATTTTGTAACCAGTAACAAAGATTCCAACTAAAACTATTAGTATAAGGGAGATAAATCTTGCATTCTTATCTTGTAATTCATGTAAAGGAGACAACTGCTTATTTGGGACTTCCCTGAAGAATATGATCTGCATGCACATAGATTTTAACTAATGTTTAATGGACAATAAACTAAGCTAGAGCTGTTGTAGCAACAACATTTATTAAAATTCTTAATTTGTTAAAAATAATGTGATATATTGCACAAAGTTATAATAGAACAAACATCCGCCATCTTTATAGCAGCTATACAGTGTCAGTTGAAATAGTGAATCGAATGTTCCAGACTAGTCCAGTGGAACATATACAGATGCTTTGGGTAAAGAACACAAGCAAATATGGGAATCATGCAACAATATGAATGCTGATCAGATCTTTTTGGAATATGACCAGAGAAATGAAAAAATCTTTGAAGACCTGGAAACTACTAACATTTGATGATTTGTTTTATTTTTCATACCTTTATTTAGAACAAAATATTACTTGTTGGAAAATGGACTTTACATAAGCTATAAAGTCTACTGCATACCTGGATTCAATTTCTTTCCTGTCCAGTATATTACTTTGAAGTCCACTTTTCATAAAATGCCAAACCGTTGCAAGTACCATGCATATCCTCATATATACACATAGGTGCAGAGGAGCAATTTAAAGTAAATTTCCTTCTCATTGAAAATGGATGTGACTGGTTCAAAGCAAGATTCCCATAATCCTATCCCCCTTTTTTATACAGTAAAACCTTTCAACCAACATTTGGTGAATGCACAGAAAACTTGATGTTGAGAGGTGTTCAAGTGTAGAGGTCATTATTGATGCGAAGTTGAAATATTCTATATAAAATGTTAATTTATTTCAACATCACTTCAGTGATATTTTATCATTATTTATTGTCACAGATATCAAAATGGGCCAATATATACTGCATAATAGTATCATTACTGACAATAGACCTCATTAAATAAACAACTTTAGTATTTAGTAATCAAACATTTGGCTCTAATGGCTGACCTCTGATTCTTTTGTGGGGGGCAATATTCAGGAGATCTGCTTTTGTGCGACCTTCAGGAATCGGAAAGTCAAACACAATTGGTGGGTTGTCGGGACGGTACTGCAACGTACACGTTGATGCATTGATGTAAGTAGTGGTGCCATCAGAAGTGATGCCGTAACCTAGAAAAAAGTGGTAACGATATTTATTAAAAACTTTGAAAAATCTTGTTCTCTACTGAACAACAGCTTAAAGTTCTCGTCCTCATAGAGATAAGGTTCCAAATTTAGTTTTGATTTTACAAATGTGGCTTTACATTAACATGAACTTAGCATTTTTACAGTGAAAACTGTGGCATTTCCGGTAATTATTTTTAAAAATATGTAAAAGATGACTATCTGATCACACACATAATGCTTGTTGCATTAATAACCTATCAACTTTTTTGTACTTGTACAAAACCTCTATTCCATTTAGTTATTCTAACCAAAGGGATTTTTGTGGGATATAAACACTAATATTCATGAACTTTGTGCTGCGATCCAAATATGTAAAGGCAATTTTTTATGTAAAGTATGTCTCATATAGTCTTCCTTTTACGGTAAGAATCCTCTCTGAAGATACATCTGCAACAGCTTAATGTGTTTTGTTTTGAACTATCTAGTTATGTGTTTTGTTTTGAACCATCTATTCATGTGGCCAACATGTGAAAATCACATTTGGTCTTGTTTTCAGCACTTTGATTGAACATACCTTTATAATATTTTGAAAATTATTTAACTTCAGATCATTTCAGCTCAGATAAAGTATATAAGCAAATGGGATACAAATATGCCACTTAAGATAGAGTGAAAACTTATGATGTTCTTCAAAACAACCTTGACATGGTAGTTTCTAAAGCAACTGATTGGTTCAGCCTTGACATGGCAGTCTCTACAGAGGACTGATTGGTTCAGCCTTGACATGGTAGTTTCTACAGCAACTGATTGGTTAAGCCTTGACATGGTAGTTTCTACAGCAACTGATTGGTTCAGCCTTGACATGGCAGTTTCTACAGCAACTGATAGGTTCAGCCTTGACATGGTAGTTTCTAAAGCAACTGATTGGTTCAGCCTTGATATGGTAGTTTCTTCAGCAACTGATTGGTTCAGCCTTGACATGGTAGTTTCTACAGCAACTGATTGGTTCAGCCTTGACATGGTAGTTTCTACAGCAACTGATTGGTTCAGCCTTGACATGGTAGTTTCTACAGCAACTGATTGGTTCAGCCTTGACATGGTAGTTTTTACAGGGAACTGATTGGTTCATGGTTGTGTCTACAGGGGACTGATTGGTTCAGCCTTGACATGGTAGTTTCTACAGGGGCTGATTGGTTCAGCCTTGACATGGTAGTTTCTACAGCAACTGATAGGTTCAGCCTCGACATGGCAGTTTCTACAGCAACTGATTGGTTTAGCCTTGACATTGTAGTTTCTACAGCAACTGATTTGTTCGGCCTGGACATGGCAGTTTCTACAGCAACAGATTGGTTCAGCCTGGACATGGTAGTTTCTACAGGGGACTGATTGGTTCAGCCTTGACATTGTAGTCTCTACAGTGGCCTGATTGGTTCAGCCTTGACATGGTTGTTTCTACAGCAACTGATTGGTTCAGCCTGGACATTGTCGTTTCTACAGGGGACTGATTGGTTCAGTCTTGACATGGCAGTTTCTACAGCAACTGATTGGTTCAGGCTTTACATGGTAGTTTATACAGGGGACTGATATGTTCAGCCTTGACATGGCAGTTTCTACAGCAACTAATTGGTTCAGCCTTGACATGGCAGTTTATACAGGGAACTGATTGGTTCAGCCTTGACATGGTAGTTTCTACAGCAACTGATTGGTACAGCCTTGACATGGTAGTTTCTACAGGGGACTAATTGGTTCATGGTTGTTTCTACAGGGGACTGATTGGTTCAGCCTTGACATGGTAGTTTCTACAGCAACTGATTGGTTCAGCCTTGACATGGTACTTTCTACAGCAACTGATTGGTTCAGCCTTGACATGGTAGTTTCTACAGCAACTGATTGGTTCAGCCTTGACATGGCAGTTTCTACAGCAACTGATAGGTTCAGCCTTGACATGGTACCGGTAGTTTCTACAGCAACTGATTGGTTCAGCCTTGATATGGTAGTTTCTACAGCAACTAATTGGTTCAGCCTGGACATGGTAGTTTCTACAGCAACTGATTGGTTTAGCCTTGATATGGTAGTTTCTACAGCAACTGATTGGTTCAGCCTTGATATGGTAGTTTCTACAGCAACTAATTGGTTCAGCCTGGACATGGTAGTTTCTACAGCAACTGATTGGTTCAGCCTTGATATGGTAGTTTCTACAGCAACTGATTGGTTCAGCCTGGACATGGTAGTTTCTACAGCAACTGATTGGTTTAGCCTTGACATTGTAGTTTCTACAGCAACTGATTGGTTCAGCCTGGACATGGCAGTTTCTACAGCAACTGATTGGTTCAGCCTTGACATTGTAGTTTCTACAGCAACTGATTGGTTCAGCTTTGACATTGTAGTTTCTACAGCAACTGATTGGTTCAGCCTTGACATGGTAGTTTCTACAGGGGACTGATTGGTTTAGCCTTGACATGGTAGTTTCTACAGCAACTGACTGGTTTAGCCTTGACATGGGAGTTTCTACAGCAACTGATAGGTTCAATTTCTCCAGAATCATAAATCTGACAAAAGGTAACACTGCAAAGGATCTAAATCCTCCTTTAAATTTTATTTTAACGGACATTGCTTCCAAATAAAATAACAATCACACATTTCCCTCCCTGCTGATTGTAAGAATTTAGAAGAAATTAAAAATCTGACCAAAAATCATTCCAAAGAGACCCAGACTGAAGTTTACCAACCTCAAATCTTAGTCATACTTCTGCTTGTTTTTGTTTGTTTTTAAGATAAATTGCAGTGACATTTATGATCATTATAGCAATGTCCAGCTTTTTGGTGGAGGAAGACCCCAAACACATGTCTGGGTAGAACCACCGGCACAGTGCAAGTCAGCTGGAAGTCCTCACAAGTTCTTTGTCCCGAATGGGACTTGAACCCATGTGGTGAGTAGCTAAGCAATCAGAGGAGTTACAAATCGCCGACTCTACCACTACGCCATGGGCACCCCCAGTCATATTTCTCTGCTCTTACCCTCATGTATATGACCAAACACGTGGTATTTGGGCTTCACTCGCTTTTGTACGGTGGTGAGTAACTCCACACAACCCGCTCGAGCTCCATCAAAACATTTGTCACCGTGACCTTAAATCAAATAATAGTTCTTGATAATAATTGTTACTTGTTTGAAGACTGTTGATCAACATATGAGTTCAAGAGTTCAACTAGAATAGTTTGAAATGATTTTACAAATGGACATTTCACAATACAGCACAGTCACTTATCTAAGGTTACTATGGCAACAACTTGTTAAAACAAGGAGTTGTAGACCGATGTTGTTGATTTTAGTTTTTTTACTTCGGACACTGGAGATATATAAGGTTCATTAAAGTATTTTACATCATTATTTAATTACTACAACAATGAAATTACCCCAAAAAAGAAGAACTAATGGTGATGGATTCGGGATTTAAGTTTAAGGTTCAAACCTAACACCTAACTCGAGACAGTCATTAAAGGTGGTATCCAACAGTTTGGACCGCATTTTTCTCTCTTAAAGAACCAAATCAATTATTGTTGCATGAAAAGATCTCGCAAAAAGCTGATTAACGATGTCCTACATCTATGTGAAAAGTGAAGCATAACACATCACTCGTCATTACAAATAGGTATTTCCTATCTTAGCCATGCTGCGCAGTTAGCTATTTTGAAACTAAGAAAACCATGTGACCCGTAACTTTATATAATTATTCGGCTAATCCAATCTGACGTTGATGTCTATTTTTAGCCGAAATCACTATCATGTTTATTTATAGTTTCAGACAGAATGGGTGTGTAGAGTGATTTAGTTCACAATTTTTGCTGTCTTACAGTTTAGACAATGGTCCAAATCGTCTTTTTTTTAGACTAAGGTTTGACTTTGTACAGAACTTATGCCCCAATTCCCCCAATCCAAGTTTACATGTAATTGATGAAGACAAACTGTCGAGACCACCTTTAAGCAAGATTATTTACTTTACAATAGCTCCAGGTAGTTAATACCTGAGTACTAGTTCTACCAAAGAAATAGGCTATAAGAACCATAAAGGAAATCAGGTTTTAAATTCTCTTTCTTGTTATCCTTGAAAAAAGCGAAAAATAATTCTCTGTACTGGTTCTACCCAGGAAATGGGCTATAAGGTCCATAAAGCAAATAAGGTTTGAAGTTCCCTCTCTCGTTATCCTTGAAAAATGAAATCATCCCCCATTACCTATTGGTGGTCCATGCGTAATGAGAATATCTGTGTTGTTTGGAATGAGATCCCATTTATCCAGACAGGGCTGGCCTCGCGGCAGGTTGAATGCCCAGTCACAAAACACTGGTTGCCTGAAAAAAAAAAAAAATCCAGAAGTTGGCATTTGGTTCGTAAATAGCATGGTAATGGGGGGTTGCAGAGATTGTTTTTGCAATAATGGTTATAAAAGATAAAGAGCAGTCTTCTTGTGTTTAATTAAACATAAAAGGTACACTGGCTAAATATGTTTGTTTGTTGGTTTTATTTACCAACAGTATTCCAGTTATCTGGAGACAGTGTCCACTTGAAGCAGATATAGTGCTGCCTTCACTGTGTCTAGCATGCTATGCAACTGGCATGATACCACAACCAGTCACATTATCCTGACACCAGATCAACCAGTCGTGGAACTACCTTTGTGTTTGCTTGAGCGTTAGCAAGGGAGCTATAACACTACCATTTTTAGCGATTGTGGTATGTTCCGGCCAGGGATTGAACCCGGGGCCACCCATACCTGGAACTGACACTCTGCCGATAGCACTTCCAGGTCCAGTCTGGCTTAATATTAAAAAAAAAAAAAAATAACGATATAAAACAAATAAAAAGTTAGATGTAGAATTTTCAGTACATGTAATTATGAGAATTGTATTTTTTTTGTGTGCAGATCTCACACATGTCAAACAGAGATTTGTTTGAAATGTGCTTTAACACGGTAACTGTTACAGCTCAACAAATGTTGCCATTCACCAATCAATATAAAACATCTGGTTGAGCAGCCAATATGTCGACTGGTCAGTGGAGTACTATTTAAACATATTTTACAGAAGACGGTACAAAATCAAATCCTTTTTTTTCAGTATTTATCTGAAAAGTTTTCTAGCATAAAATTTTGTTACTAAGAGTTATTAAATCTTTGTTAAAAAGCTGTATTTTTTTAAATTGTTTGTAGATATAATAGTTTTGCCTCTGATTAAAGTTAGAATAGTTTTTCAGTTGACCTATAATGAGAGACATTAATGAATAGTCTCCCCTGAATAATCCCTAAATGCAAGTAGCTACTTTCATTTGTTTAATATATTTACTTTTCTGTTTTAACCAGCTTAACCATCATAAACAAACTGTTCCATTTCTTTTTTTTTAAATAACAAATCTCTATTATTTTTTTAATAACAAATCTCTTTTAGGTATTTAAATGGATTATAAGCTCATATTTATACGAAAGTAAGCAATTTCACTGTTTGTAATTGCAATATCTTCAAACAAACAGGCGATAAAGTCCAAGGATTTCAATTAAAATGACCTACCTACTCTTTGGAATACTGTGGATATTCACTAACAAGAGAGACACTTTCCATTTCACCAATATCACCATTTCACCATAAATTCTTTATGAACATGGGTTAAATGTTTAAAGTTGAAACAAAGACTTCTATATTATCTTCAGATTCATTACCATGGAGACCCATAGATGTTGATGCCACAGATGTCAATGGCCGCATCCTCCAGATATACACAGTTGGTAAGGATGTCTTTCACACTAGTCACGCCCATCTCTGAAAGCTTGGACTCCAGACCTGAAACAAACTTACTTATATACGTTTTTTTCTAACTTATTATACTTATGGATTGTATGATCAATATTTATCTTTTACCAGATGTACGTAAAAGAACAGAAGCTGAAGAAAATACAAAAATATTTGTAAATGTATCTTTCTTAAAAATTAATATTATGGTAAATGAAGTTTAACACATAGTTTACAATGTTTGTCTTTGAGAAAAAACCTTCAGGAAGTGTGACCTGTCAACAAACCAGGTTTAAGCATCCCTAGTCAGCTGTTTTTGCTTCCTGACCGTTCCAAAGTGGTAACTATTATATAATTTCTCAGGGAAAAAATCCAGACTGTTTCAATTTTTTTTTGTTAAATTCCAGGTTTTTCCAGCCAAGGATATCCATAAATTATTTAAACCTTTGCCAGGCGATCTCAGGCTAAATGTTCCTATCATAAAATGTTAACTACTGACATTCGTTTTTTAGCTTTGGGATAATTTATAAATTGTGTGATGGATTTTTGTAAATTGCATTATTGTAAGTATAAAAGGCACATTGAAATACTGGTTTGTGTTTCTGATTTTTAAGGGACCACACTTTGCACTGTATAATTGTTTATTTGTACTAAACATTCTCAGGTGAATTTTTATTTTTTGTTTGTTTTTGTGACACATCACAGCAACCAGTTATGATCATTATAGCGATGTGCAGCTATTTGGCGGAGGAAGCCCACAGACACATGTCTGGGTAGAACCAAGGGCACACCGCAAGACATCATTTTGCCTACTACGCGGTACCAATAATGCATTTTATAAAATACAAACCTTCTGCTGAGAACCTAAACTGGTTCTTTAGATGTTCTCTCTGGTTCTTCATCATGTCATCATCAAATGTCAGATCATGGTTCCCAGCAATCACCACCTTTACAGCATGTGGCAGAGAACCTATAAATTCAAGGTCAAAGGTCACGGAGTTAGTTCATAGTGAGAGTGCACAATGATAAAAGAATTCTTTTCAGTTATATTTCATGGTCCCAACAATAACCACCGTAACAGCATTAGGCAGGGAACCTGCAAATTCATGGTGAAAGGGCACAATGCCACATAAAGAGTTCTTTCAAGTATATTTAATGATTACTAGCAATCACCACTTTCATAGCACAATGCAGGGAACCAGTTAATTCAAGGTCAGAGGTCACAGTGATAGCTATTACAATGTATACAAGTATAAAACAACAACAATGGCACTTTCCATACAAGTATTCATTATAAGCTGTATTATTTGTGTTGTTTGTTTATTGAGTTTATTGTCCAACCAACATTATTTCAGTTATCTGCAGATGGTATCCACTTGAAGCAGATATAGTGCTGCCTTCACTGTGTATAGCATGCCATGAACACATGGCATGATACAACACCCAGTCACATCATCCTGACACCCGATCAACCAGTCGTGGAACTACCCTTATATTTGCTTGAGCGTTAGCAAGAGAGCTATACCACTTCTATTTTTTTAACGACTTTGGTATGTCGCTGCCCAGGATCAAACTTGTGGCCTCTCCTACCTGGAACTGAAACTCTGCCAATTGTACTACCAGGTCCCCTAAAAGCTGTATTTATTTCCTAAATAAAATTAATGAAAACAAGTACTTTTATGAGTTCTGGTTAACAATATAGGTTTAAGCACAATCACAAATAGTAACATACCCTAAAAACATTTCTTAGTGCATAGTTACATTTGTAAACTCCATGACTGAACAAACAAATACAATCATCAACCAGTACACAATAGAACTTCAAGGCAAGAATCTTCGAACCCATAAAAACATTACCTAATACATCATTGAACTTCTGCACCTCCCCGGGTTGACCGACACTGGTCAGATCCCCTGCATGAAGTAATACATCACCAGCTGGCAGTTTGTTGGGCATTTTATTGTGTGTGTCAGACACACAGACAAACCGCAGGTGGTCTTCCATTACAGGTGTGTCAGGGTGAAGTGGTTGAACCTGAGGTACCAAAAGCATATCAAACACAGAGCTCACATATGGAGTAACCCTTTTAAAACTTCATCATTTTTTGTTTTGTGGTGGAGGGGGGAAATAGTTACAACATAACAAAATTTAACACAACATACGACTGGGTTTAGAAATAGGGATGGGATGGGATTTGCCAGCATTTTTGCCGATACTGTGCAGCAATATTTCTATCATTATAGCACAGGGGCACTTATGAGGTGCCCAGGGTCTGAACCCATTATACTGACATGAGTCAGGCGTAATGCTGTCCCCTTAGTCCTGAGCGTTAGGAGGGAAGCCACTACTACCAACTTTAAAGTCTTTAGTTTGACCTGGCGGGGTTTGAACCCACGACCTCCTGATTCACAAGCCGATGCTCTACCACCGGAGGTATTGCGGCCAGTTGGTTGGATCTACATATATCACTAAAAGTAAACAAAACCCCAACACCCCAACTTCCCTGTTTATTTTTCAGTTTACCATCTGACAATTACCTTGAGCTAACATCTAATTCTTGCGAGTGGTTTTCTTTCTAATGGCTAACATATGTTCTCTAATAAATAATCAGTTAAATTAATCCAAAATTTGGTCTAGGCAAATCACTGACATGCACAGTTTCAGTCATTTCGACCTTACAAGTGACCGTGGCTCAGTGTTTGACCTTGACCGTTCAGCCTCCAAACTGTTTCCTAAGTTCAATACCCCGTCTTCATTAGGGCAAACTTTTACAAAAATCCATTCCTTACTTTAATTTATAAATGTGGTATTTAGTGTGTTCACAAGTTTTTCCTAAAATATGACATTTTGTCCTAGTTTTTGACCCCAGTTTTTGACAGATGCCAGACGCCAGACGAAGCAGTATCAGAGAAGCTCACCTTGAGCATGTTGTGCTCAGGTAAGCAAAAAAAGAGGAAAGTTAGAATGGTTTATACTAAATTTATTGGACTGTATGCTATCATGTTTCTCACTTTTTTCTTTCATCATCATCATCATCATCAATATCATCATCATTGTCACTGTTATCATCATCATCCTAAAATTTCTCAACAACACCAACAACTTTAACTGCCAACACTGAATGCTTCTGTGCTTCCTTTTTACGATTTTAATTCACATTTATTTATATATGAGTATGTCTGAGTGCTAGGGTGGACAATAACTCAAGTCCACCAGCCTGTGACCAGTAGCTTCTACAGCGAACCAACTGATTAAATAGTCTGAAATTTTGTGTGAAACTTTGTGATGTTTTACAATCATTTATTATTTCTTTACCAAGTTCTTTCAACTTTTACCTAAAATTACTGATAATATAATAAGCTCATGCTGGTAATAGTACATTCCTTTGAAAAATATGCTTCATTTGCACTTACCTTTTCAACAGTTTGTTTTAATGCCAATTTCGACCATGCCTTGACTGGATGCCATGTATCAGGGTGGACTGTGATACCAGACATTGTTTCTACAGTAGTGTTTTGAGTCCAAGGCCAAATGCTGATTTCTCTCCAAAAACGTAATCTAAATGAAAGAAAATAAACACACAGTAGAATATCTCCACAAACAGGGAAAACGATTCATAAGGAATAAATGATTATTTTAAAATCAATTTTTTGCAGGGTGATAATCAGTGTCTTTTCTTTCTATAAACCTGATACATGCAGGAACAGCTTTTGGACAGGCAGTTATTAGTTATCATGATCAAAATAAGGGCAGCATGGTACACTGCTGCTTGTAGAAAAGGGCACTATAGCGCTTCAGAAAAAAGGGCATGGTGTGAGGCCACAGGGAAAAGGGCATGGCATGGTGCCACAGTAAAAAAGGGCATGGTGTTGCAGTATTTCAGTTATTTGGAGATGGTGTATACTTGAAGCAGATATAGTGCTGCCTTCACTGTGTATAGCATGCTGTGAACACCTGGCATGACACCACACCCAGTCACATTATCCTGACACCGAGTCAACAAATAGTGGATCTATCCTTATACTAATACTATCATTTTTTAATGACTTTGGTATGTCGTGGCCTGGGATCAATCCCGGGGCCTCCCATATCTGCAGCCAACTACTGATTGCACTACCAGATCCAGTCTTTTATTCTTATCTAGACTGTCGATCATATTGGCAATATAAAATGATGTACATGTATTTACATGCAAAGTGACTGTCTCGTATCAGTGTGGAAGTGAATGTCTTTTCTGTGCTCCTGGTAGGGGAGTTGCATGTTCAAGTAAAGATAGTCTCAGATCTGGGGATGGTCTGCATGAGTGCTGCTGCATAGATTTGGGGGATTCAAGTAAATAAAGATGTAGTACAGTCTCCACCACCTAGCCTTAATGACTGGAAAAATCATAATTGTTTTTCTATTTGTGGGCTAGAAGAAGCAGGTAACTGTGGACACTGCAATGAATGTGTACCTACTTGAACCAAAGATGCTTGATCCTGAGAGAGAACTTATTCAGCTGCGCAACTGGCACTGCCATGACAAAAGGTCAATGGACAGAACTAAAATTACTGATGATAAGATTGTTGATGATTTTGGCACTACTCCTATTGTTAAATGGACAACTGATGATGAGATGGTTGTGGAAGTGGTTGGGTTAATTTCATCTCGTTGTTTTTTGTTACATCGCACAGATACAATTATGGTCATATTGGCAACGCCAAGCTAATTATTGGTGGTGGAAGACATATGTCTGGCTAGAACCACTGGTGCACCGCAGGTAAGGTGGAGAACCTCCATACATGAAAGCTTTCACCCCAACTGGGACTCGAACCCACGTGGTTAGAAATCCATCTAGTCTGTACTAGTCTTTAACTACATGTTTATGTGTTAATTAAATTTTTGTTCCTGTTTTTCATAATAGATATATATTCATCTTTGTTAAATATCATATCACTAGTCACTGTCTCTCAAGGATATGTCAACATCTATTCCGAAGAGTCTCGAATGTTATATATCTATTAAAAATGGGTTAAAAATAAAACAGAAGACAGGGAGGAACTGTGTGGGTGTAAATAATGTAAAGGCTGGATTCGGGTCTGTCTAAAAAGTGTCTTAAAGCATATTCCAGCATCTCATTGTGGAATATCTATTATTATTTTAATTTATTAATGATCTAAAAGTCAAAAGTAGCCCACAGAAGAACTGTATGGATGTCATTATGAAATTATTTAGTATTTGTGGTAAAATTCTCAACACATTTGCACTTAATGATGACGTACAATTGTGTATCGTCAGCATACATGTGGTAGTCCAGGTCATGTTGCATGATCGGATCACCAAAAGCCTGTGTGTACAGGGTGTAGAGTTCAGGCTTTTTGTAAATACTTTTTTTTTTATCTTCAATTTATCTGATTGAAATTCAATGTGTATCTCGCTTGTGAAATAACATAATGCTCACGAAAGAAAGGATATGATTCTCGCTTTAGTAACAAACGCACAGGCAACAACAGACAACAGTAACTGTCTCACACTAAGTTATGACACCAATCTGGGTAACAGTGGCTCATGCTACCCCAGCTACTGTCTCTCTGTTTATGACACTATGCTGGGTACTTCACAGTGGCTTATGACATCATATGTCTATTACCTCAGGTCCTGGCTGGAGCAAGCAGGAGGCTATAAATGCCCTGCCCGTGGGTTGTAAATTAGATTTAACAGTGAATACAATTTGTTGACTCATCTCCTAAGCAAAGCACTAAATTATCAAATGATTTACATCCACGCAGCTTTTCTTTGTGTTCAGTCTACTTTAAGATCATTAACGAATTAATAACAATAGATATAATGAGATGCTACTGTACGCTTCCAGACGCTTTTTAGTCGGGCCCGAATCAAGCAATTGTTACAATAACATCATTTTGACTCATTTGTCTTATCACAAAAACTAAATTATTACATTACTGTCACACAGTTCCTCCTTGTGTTAATCTTAGCTTTAAAATCATTAATAATGGATATTTAACAATGAGATGCTTTTTAGTCAGACCTGAATCCTGCTTAATCTTTACAAAAATATCATTTCTCTTATCACAAATACTACATTATTACATTATGTACACTCACACAGTTCCTCCTTGCATTAATTTTGACTTTTAAATCTGTGATAATAGATATTAAGGAATGAAATGCTGAGATATGCTTTGAGACGCTTTTTAGACGTACCCGGCGGGCGCAAAATCATAACAAAAACATTATTTTGACTCATTTTCACTTATCACAAATACTAAATGATTACATTTTTTACACCGACACAGTTCCTTCTTGTCTTATTTTTGATTTTGAAGCAATTTTTAATAAATATATAACATCAAGATGCTTTTTAGTCAGACCTCTTAAGTAACACTTTTAAGCTATTTATTTTAAGGGACATCACAGAATGTCTATTTAGTTAAAAATATCGCATAACTAAGGCTTTACTTTAAAAACAACCCTTTTCATAAGTTTTTGTGGTAATTTTTATATGTCTAAAGTAGATGAAGCAATCTGTACTTTGACACCACCAAGAAACTGGCACTGCATAGTATTGTTAGTTTCCTTATTCTGACCCTTTTGACAAGACAAATATCTCGATTAGATCCATAAACATCCTCACATGTGAAATGGCAAATCCTTTTCTTCAGAGGTAAGTAACATTATGATGTACAGAATAATTACAACAAGTAACAAATGTTATGTACAGTAGTACACCAGCGTTTAAGGTTACGCTAGTCAGGTTAGGGTTGTTTGCCATTGTGGTTCTGATGTCGTAGCATTCGCGTAACTGCTAGAAGAAAAGGATCATGCTAGAAAGTTCAATTGTTTATTTTTAACTGGTTTTCGAGAATGTTCTGGGTTCGTGAATGTTCTGGAAATTCTTTGGGTATATATAAGGGCGTGTTTGTCGATATAAAGGAAGTTTGGAAAGTTTGGATACAGTTTTGCTTTCAAGTTTGCTTTAGAGTTTGGACATACTTGCAGCTTCTTTCTTAAATATTTCTGTGTTGGAACTTGCGTGGACTTACTATATTCTACAGTGATATAAATATTAAAGTGTTGAATTTGAAAATAAATTATTAACATTCGTGTATTGTTCTTCCTATGGATTATTTCAACTGTGCTTATCTACGAGGACATTCTACCAATAACTCTTCAGGATTATTCGATGTTGGATTATTTATTGGACTGTTAAAGGGACACCTCCTAAAGGGACAAACTGTAAGCTAACATTTATTTTGATTTCTGAAATTTTGTCTCGTTTATTTGTTATTGTTTTATTGCGCCATAGATTAATTTTTTATTAAAATTAAACATTATTGTACTAGTTTGTTGCTGGCTTGTTCTTTCTGTTACACCATTTCGTCATTTAGTAAACGTGCCATTTTATAAATAAACTTATATAGCGACACTGGTCGTAACACAAACACTTGTTTAGTCTTGGAATTTTGTGTTTTCAACATTTCAATGTTGAAAAGCTGCAGGCAAAATGGTCTCAAAATATGAAATCCTGATTTTTTTGGTCACATATGGTTGTCGCTTTACTAGGAAAACACACACACAGAAACAAAACCAAATGTTACAATGTATAAATTGTAACAATATAATCTAAGATTATTTGGCTGTACAAGAATAAAGCACTTTAGTGTCCCAAATTGAGATTGAAAGTAGACAAATGTAATGTAAACATTTAATGGTTAAAAATGTTAATAGCCAGTGCAAAGACAAAAGAAAAGACGTACTAACCTGTTGCTGATTGTATTCAGTATGCTATTCATGTCACGTTTTAGCACGTATTTGTAATCGAAATATTAAATTTAGACATGATTGAATGCTGTTTACTTTGTTTTTGTTCATTCGGGAAGATTCGGATTTCTCCCCCCTTATTTGACAATGTGTTGCGATTTCACTTGTTCCGGTGTTGTCCAGTTAATGAATGGCAGAAGCGCACCACTGCCTTAGCGAACCAGGTTTGTGATTGGCTTTATATTCACGTAAATATTTCATGATATTTATGATAGGACAGTGTATAAACTTCCCACATTTATATCTAACATAGAATAGGTATGCTATTTCAACATATCATGTCATTTTACTGAACAAAAATTAAAAGTAAAAAAATCAAATCCTTCCAGATCTGGAAGGATTTCTGGGTGGTAGCAGAGATTCTCCTTACTGAAAGGGGGAGATCACTGCGTTGGAGATTGGCTGTTACATGTAATATTATGATGGGCACTTTCTATAATCTAAACACACATGTATCGTATCTGTTTTAATGCAGGCGAGAAGAAGAAGATCTGTGATTTGTGAAAATCTATATCCTGGAGTACCCGGTTTCGACGCACATAAGGTTTAATTAAATATTTTCACAAAATTATGTCATATTTTTTACTCTACTTAAATTTGCTTATATTGTTCAATCATTTAGTTACAATTCTGCTTACTTTGTAATTTTGTTACACAATATTTAATAAAAAAATCGATCTTTTAATCCATGCATATAATGGCAGCCATCTTTGTTTACAGTAACCTATTTATACGCATTTTGATTGGCTACTTATATTTGTCATCACCCCCGTGTATACTGTACTTCCGTAAAGGGAATTATTTGCCTCTCACTAATTTCTGAAAAGTAACAACCAAAACGAATTTTTAAATTTTATTTAACATGTTTTTAATCAAATTAAACTAAGGAAATAAGAATTTCCTTTGTTAAATGAACAGGTATTTTACTGCCATGGCAAATACAGTAATGTATTTATCATCCATGTCTATCATCTATTATTTATTCCTCCTTTGTGCAATGAGGACAGAGAAATGTGTCTCCTCTCCTTATTACCCGGACACTTGTACAATATGAGAGGTGAACCCAGTGCCCACATTGATCACACTCAGCCCATTTGACAAATATAAGTGAAGTACTGTTTCTGATTTCTGCTGGAGTGAACAGTTTACAAACACAGCATTTCTCATTATCTTCCATAATGTCTGATTCATCAGATGGAACATCAATTTCAGGTCTGGTCAAGCCAGATGGTCCAGTTATAGGCTGTGCTTTGCTCTGGGGTTTGGTAACTTTACCTGTTTCAAACTGAAGGATGGCTTGTACGGTCTTTTCTTCGGTTATGGCCTTTCCGCTTACCACTGAGCTAAGACATCTCCTCTTTTTGGTTGGAGGCTTTTTGGAGATTATAGATGCTTCTTTTGTCAAGAAGAAAGATTCAGCAGTTCTGTCAGCAATGGGCTGCGTGGATGGATCACTAGGGGATGCTTGTTGAAGAACTTCTGAAGGCTTGAAGTTAGAAGGATTGACCACGTTTGAGTTGAATGGATATATTCCTGCTTTCTTGAATGAAGATTGCAAATTTTCAGGTGACAAGGCCTTGCCATAGGCAGCACATACAATAGCACAAATGTTGTAACGGGTTATGCTATGTCCACAGTGCTCACGCATAAACTTGTGAGAAAGCTGATTGTAGATTTTTTCAAACGGACCGAAGCATCCAATATCAAGGGGTTGTAAAACATGACTTGTATGGGCTGGAAGAATAAAAAGGATCATGTGCTGTGACTTTGCCCATTCAATCAACCCAAGATTGATGTGGGACTTATGCCCATCATACAGAACAAGCACTGGGTTGCTTTCCGATCTCTGAGGGAGATATTTCAGTAGATGGTCCTCCAGATACTTCCTAAATAAATGACTGTTACTCCAGCCGGTCTCTGACACTTCGCCATCTGCTCCGGTGGTACATCCATCTAGAAGCTCCTGGCGCATTCTAGCTCCCGGGAAAATGAAATATGGTGGTACTGCCATGCCTTGTGCATTGCCACAGCCAATTACTGTTACATTTGTCCTTGATCCTGATGTAACAGCTGGTGGCTTTGTATCCACTCCAGTTACTACAAATGGAGGTTTGTGTCTTGTAGATACACCTTTTTCATCTACATTGAATATCCTCTCCGGTTTACCCTTTAAGTCATACTTGGTAAGAATTGAACCAAGTTCAATATAGTACCTTTGTACACATTCTATCGTCACAGCTTTAGCTCGCTGCATTTCCAGTCCACGTGGTTTCAAGATCTTTAGCTCTGGCCACCTGGACATAAAACCTGTATACCAGTGAACAGTGAGAGGGTGTTTTTGATCTCTTTTGCCAAGGCAAATAGCATACTCAGTGGCCATGTCCACCACTTCTGACCTACTGTAGCCATACCCACAGGCAGACATCATTTTCAGATGCTCAACGAATTGGTTCTCCTCTAAGGCATTGAACAACGGTTGTGGTCCAGAATGAGTGGCCTCAGGATTGACCCGTCCACTTAATTTATGTCTTAGAGATGATTCTGGGAGATTAAACTCTCTAGCTGTTTTTCTTATTGGAGCCCCTGTCTCTCTTACTTTCTGCAAAGCAGTGGTCATAGCAGCTGGGCTATACTGTCTGTATGTTACAACAGGCACCTAACAGGGAAAAAAGAATGTATCTTTATCTCAAATTCATGGAAATATGAATGAAGTCTTTTTTTAAAAGATCAATTAAAAATCAATTTATATAAATCTAAGTCTAAAATATAACGCGTACATGGTACACGGGAGTGATTTTCGGATATATTCATGAATGGAAGTCACACGACTTGTCACGTGATATTTACTACTTACTACGAGCGAGCAGACGAAGCTGTTGTCGAATTTGTTTCCTACTATTTTTGCACAATTTAATATCTTTAAGTGATCCTAACTTTAAGTATTAAGAAAAAGGACTAAAATTGCATTCGATTACAAAAAATAACTGAAATATTACCTTAGAATCACGGATTCTCCACATAGTAATCGGCTGACCCAAAAACAGTGTGTTTACTATTACGGCCGTGGGAAAGTGACGTCATACAGTGTCGCTTATATCAAAACAGAGTGAAAACAAAAATGGCGTCGTTTGGGGTGTGCGTAGAAACGCGTTACTCGACGATACTGTTTGCTTTGTCCGATACATGGTTGCGGGAGGAGGTAAATTGATTAGATATTGCAAGTAGCTACAACTCTCATCACTTACCCGTGCATAACGTAAGAAGTGCTGACCACTGCATTTTACATCTGATCTCAACATCGCTTTCAGGATTACTAGGTAAGATTCGCTCTTCATATATATCATTAAAAACAGGTTAGTTAAGTGTTTTCTATAAACTGAATGGCAATTTGCCATTTTGTTCTGTATAATAACCTCATTTTGTTCTGCATAATAACCTCATACTTGTGTACTGTATACAGGGGCAGATCCAGAATATTTTTTTGGGTGGGGTATGAATCAAGATCCGTTCAACAATATCACAGTATTCATGAATCATTTATCATAATCTACTTATGATGTAAAAGAATAAATATCTACAGCACTCTTATGTCACTTAAATTCAATTTAATTTAATCTCCCCACTCCAAACAGCCAACCAGATCCATTCTTAACAGTACACATTTCTTAATAGAAAGTGGAACCTTCACAAACCCATCAATTCACTGCAAATAATAATAATCAAATAAAAAAAGATACAATTTGACAATGTATTCTCCATAGTAGATCTCTTATAATTATGAATTTTTTATTTATATGCAGGTAGATCTAATTTTCATGGATTTATTATGAAATAGTGTAATTATAATTGTAAGACAGGCAATTTTGGGTGGAGGCTGTAGCCTTTCTTTTTCTTTCTATTGTTAAAGCCAATATTCAACTCTTTGGACCATAAAGGCTATTTTTCTCTCAAACATCCAAATAAATTATTGTTGCCTGAAAAGATCCTGCGAGATGCTGTTTATTGATGTCTACCTTAATGTAAAAAGTGAAGCATACTATTCCACTTGTCATTACAAACATGTATTTCCTATCTGCGCCTATCTGTGCAGTTAGCTATTTTTTAAACTAAAAAATCCCTAAAAAAAACACAGGACCACTTACTTTTAAAATCATGTTTTATTCTAATCTGATTGATTGATATTTATATTCTGCTCTATTTTTAGCAGAAATCCCCACCAGACTCTTAACATGATATCACAAGCAAGGAGGATGTTTTACATGGTATCTCAAGGATGACGTGCGCTTTGCATGGTACCATAGGGAGGGAAATATGGCATGAAAATTAGATATATTATACTAGATATCTTTTTACCATTATTGAAATCTTTATGTTTAGCCAGAATGGTTTCCATTGCAACGAGCCTGTCTGATAGGCTAACTTTGACTGGAGGGTACCAGATGCCGAAGTTTGGTATCGGAGTGTACCAAGCTAAGGAGACAGATGCTGCCGTCACCGCGGCTGTGAAACATGGTTATCGACTTATTGACACTGCCCAGTTTTATCAGTATGTACCAAAGTTTTTTTTTAAAAGACAGTGTAGGAGAGGTAATAATTAAGTTAAACCCACAACTAATGTCAGTTAATTTGACAACTTTAAGTAGTAAAGTCTGTTGATCAAACCAGTTTTAATACAAGCTATTATTTCTCGAAAAATTGTAAACTACGATAATTTTATTTAACATGGCTACATGGTTGGGAAAAATCCGATTTTCCTTGTCAGCCTCTCGTCAATATGTTCAACATAGGACAAACACAGTGATGATTAAAAGCAGGTAATATAAATTTTATTCCATTTATCTCTTTGCCTAGCATTTGGGTATTTACAGGGCTTAGGCAAATAGTATACAAAACGGTGATAGTAGTCCGGTTAATTCTGGATCACCCCTCGTAGATCCAGATCACCCAGCTCCAGAGCTGTCTGATCAGGATCTACACTATTTGCTGCTCAGTCTCTGTTTTAGAAGTACATTAACCCTGACATGTAGCATATGTAATAATAAAGCTGAAAATCCTGAGAGTTTATCATGGGCTTTTAATAAAATGCAGCAAGCTAAGGGTTAATATTGTTGAAGGAAGAATCCCAAATCACTAAAGTAGTTCCACAATCACCAGGCTTACTGGAAAACTTCTTGCATGAACAATTCTTCTTTGCCTTTATTGCGATTATTTTATGCCTGTAAATCTAGTCGACTAATGATAATTATGCCTGGTAGATTTTGTTAGAATTGGATGGTAAAGTATATTATATTTTGAATATGTATTGTAGAATTAATAATACGTACACGTCATGGGTTCGAGTTATGTTGATGTGAGAAGATCTTTGCGGACTTGCGGTGTGCTGGGGATTCTACCCAGATGTTTTTCAGAAGTCGTCCTCCATTAATATAGCTATGCATCACTCTAATGATCTTAATTAGTCACTGTGATGTATTTCAAAAGCAAAACATGAGCGGTGCGCTGCAATTAATTGATTACAATTGATCACATTGTAATTGACTTAATGATTGAATGATTTTTATAACTTATTCTCTATGATTGATTGACTGTGATTTATTTGATAAATATTGAATATGAATTATCAACAGTTGCTTGATTTTGCTTGATTGACTGTAATTTATTTGAATATGATTTATCAACAAAAGTTGCTTGACTATGGTTGATTAACTACCAGTATGATTGATAAAATAGATTTATTAAATCAGATTTATCAACAATAATTGCTTTATTATGGTTAATTGACTGATTGAATATTATTTTTTCACTATGATTTGTTGACTATGGTTGATTGACTTTAATTGATTGATTTATTATGGTTTTAGAAATGAGGATATGGTCGGTAAGGCCCTACACAACAGTGGGGTGCCTAGGGAGGAACTGTTCATCGTGACGAAACTCTGGAATAACGGAGCCGATAGCTGTCGTAAAACCTTCAAGCAAAGTTTGACAAAGTGAGTCCTAACAATTCTTGTTTTCTAAAAGCTAAACTGAATCTGGGTCTGGAAGCATTTGAGATGCAAGTAGTCTCAATCAGTTTGAAAGTGTGCTGAGTGCATAGGATTGGGAGAGCTGTTGTTGTGCCTGTGTCACACCATTTTATATTGCCATAACAGGTCAGGTAGATATACTGTAACCCCGATTCTTTGTCTAATGTGTCTTACATATGGTCAAAATATATTTAATGTCAGAAAATAGTTATTTTTTGATACAAATGCATCAATCTGACAATTTAAAACAAGGCTAAGGTAACTTGCAAGAGACTTGGTCGACAAACATGCGGGTCCATATTAGACCCTCCCCCCAACACACACGCACTCTACCTCCTATTTTAGCTTCCCATCTTTCTTTTCAAACTATCTTTTTATACAATCCCATCTAACTATGAAAATAAAGTTTGAAGAATGTAATGCATGAAAGTTTCAACTGGCGCGTTTGTGGCATAGTATACTTGTAATCCCTCTGACTCAATGGTCCCTCACTGCCTGAGCTTATGTCTTGTTTGTGGCAAAAACTTTCATCTTTGAAGGTTTTCCAATGTGCCTTCAGTATGCTGGTGGTTGTACCCAGACAAATGTCTAGGGTCTTTCTATACCAATACGTAGCTGGGCATCACCAATATGACCATAATTTTGTTGGTGCATTGTGTCCCAAAAAAAAAAACAATTTAAAATTTTGTTTATTCTGTATCCTTTGTGTTATACCCATTTTCTTCTTCTTCTATCTCTGTAAAATTATACACAAAACCAAAATATAACCTAAAGCCAAACCTTTACAGCCTGGGATTAGACTATGTGGACCTATACTTGATCCATTCTCCCACCAATGGAGGACGGGTCATTGAAACCTACAAGGTAATGTTGGAGCTGCAAAAACAAGGGCTCATCAGGTAATTGTTTACACAATATATATTTTACGTTAGTGTAAGTACAGTTAATACAAAAAAAAGCTTCTGGTTACAAATTTGTACATCACAAAGCTGCAGTAGAAGATCATTCTCTAGAATCTGATTGGTCAGATTTAGATTTCAGGTTATAGTTAGACCAATCACATGCTTGATCTCAGACTCTAGTTTTATTTTCTTGTGCCCAGATAAGGTGGTGCCACAACCTCATTAGGTGGGTTTCATTAATTATTGCCCCATTCAAACCACTCTTTAAATTACCAACAATATCAACATATACAATCAAACCTTGGCTGAGGAATCAGGTTTTCTGCATTCTGGTAAATTACCACTATATTACTACCACTATATTACTTTAACATTCTCAGTCAGTAACTGCCTCCTGGTCACTAGTTTGTTTACCCACTTCATGTATTTTCATGATGTATTTTAAAGAATAAAATTACTTGTAATTACTTAACCTACTTAAGCAAAAATGTAAGATGATGGATGTTTCTCAGTACCGTAACTAACACATCATGATCTCCTGTCCAACTCCAAACCTGTCAGGTCTGTGGGCGTGTCCAACTTCGGCATTCATCACATCAAAGGGCTGATGGATGCTGGTCTGCCTAAGCCTGCTGTCAACCAGATAGAGCTCCATCCCTGGCAGCAAAAGCGAGATATCGTGGACTACTGTCGCCAGAATGACATCGTGGTGATGGGCTACAGCCCTATGGTGAAGGGACAGAGGTTTGGAGACAAGACACTGGTTCAACTGGCAAAGAAGTGGGTCATATTTTGTAAAGCTATATATATGTTTTAATTTTTTGTTTATGGTAGTATTGACATAAACTGATATAAAATGTCATATAACTTGAATGGCCAAGGGAGAGTTTTTTTGTTGTTGTTTTTTGAAAGGGAACACAAATGTTTATCATTCTCAGAACACAATGTGTACAGTTAATATTCTCATTTTCTTAGGAAGAGTTTATTTATTATAACGAATTGAATGTTTTGTATTTTTATTGCACATTGTTTTCTTTGTTTCAACTTCTTGCTTTATTTTTTTTTACATGTACTTGCATATATCAATATTTGTAAATAAATGATTTTTTTCCCTAGAAACAAGAAGTCAGAGGCTCAAATCATGATACGCTGGAGTGTGCAGAAAGGCTTTATCACTATCCCAAAGTCATCGAAACCTGAGCGGATTGTCGAGAACAGCGACGTGTTTGACTGGAGCCTTGATCAGGCTGATATGGACCTTCTGGTTTGTTTAAGTATTATGTTTTGTTTTGATAATAACACCGCAGATAACGTCTGTCCAGTACAATTAGTTGAAGATGATCCCAAACAAATGTCCAAAATAGACCATCTACAGGGCTAGCACTGGATTGTTTTTTTCTTTGAGCCAATTTTTGCGTTGGGTAAAATTGGATTTTTACAGGCGACACCTAATGCATGTTAAAAGTAACTTGTTTCACATAATGACAAGTATAATGTTGGGCAGACTAGATTCACCATTTTTTATTAGAAATGATTATTTATAAACAAGTTAAAAGTTGACTGCCCCAGAGTATTGCAAGTTGTTATTTTATTTCTAATTCCTAGACAGCAATGGTTTCTTGGTGAACGCATCAACTTCCTATTTTTTTTCCCTCATTGACTTGTAATTTCATTGACAATACTGCCAACAGCTGTCAGCATTTGCATCGTGAAAACTAAGTTCAAAATATGAATTCTGACACAGAAATGTTTACCTTATGCAACGTGTAATATTATAATTATTGATTACTGAAAACTGTTTAAAATAAGAACTATAATGAAGTCACTTTCTTAACCTGATCATTTAGTAGGGACATAGTATTTTGTGTTGTTCACATATTATATTATAAACCTAAGTTCAATTTTTTTTTACTTATATATAATTTGATTATAAATTTATATTATCACATAAATTTCCAGACTTTCCTATAATCTTACAGGATTCCATGCCCCAGAGAGGTTGTACTTGGAACCCATGTGATGAGCCGTGGGAGGGCTGAGTGACCCCATGATTATGGCCTCAGATTCCAGTACTTTTTCATCCTTACACGTTGAAATTCAACTAAACAGATATGTGGACTGAAACAAATAATCTGCACAGTCCCTGTCATACTTTCTGTACTATAATGATAACATGTTAAGATACGTTTTAAATAACATTTGCCAAGGATACATGTTAGATTTCTTTGAATAACGATATGAAGACAGTCAGTACTAAAACAAAAGATATATAAGCCCAGGCCTAATAATTTGCCTGCAAACTAAGATTGTTGCCTGGTGAAAGCTGTAAAATCTGATTTGACTCAAGCGACATTGCAAGTATGATCATTCATCATGTAAGGCTCACGAGTGCTTTTAGGCCTGGTGGCTTTTATTTTGGCTGGTGTCAGTTTAGTGCTTGGCTTATCTTCTCCATGTACCATAAACTAAAGATCTTGATGACCTCTCCTATCCCTGTTTGACACCATATTTCTCCGTTGATTAGGCAGATTGTTGATACTGACAATAGTCATAAACATGAGAATTGCATAGTAATATCAGGTTTTTTAAGAAATACTTACCTGCAATGAAATATGGATTTGTTGATTTTAATCTACTTCTTGTGACTTACTTAAATACCCATTTTTACATTTAAAATTATGTACATTGATTACTTTTGATAGACTTTTGGTGTTGGACTTGAGTTTTTAATATTCTGTTTTTAATCAAATGTAAAATACATAAATTGGAATGAAATCCTATTATTTTAGTCTATAAAAATAAAAAGTATGAATAAATTTTAAATATATTCCAGATTATAACTTGTTAAAACATTTATGTTGGAGAATATTAATGAGTGTATTTTCATTAAGTGTTACAATTACATTGTTTTTTTGACAATGACATGCTTTGTGATGATTTTATCTGTAAAAGATCTGACCAAGAATTCTTAAGATTGATCTTAAACTTGGCCGATTTTGCTGTAACTGGTCACAAACTACTTTAAAGTTGTAACTTAAACCAAGGTCTCTTTTTTATATAACTGACAAAACCCCAGACTCACATTAATACACTCTAGACATGATATAAACAGATTATGGTACGTGTATTTGTATTTACAGTTACAGTTTTATCTGGTGTATTTTTTACTTTTCTCACTTCAAGGTGATAGTAACATTGATTATGCTGTCTGTAAACAAATGTTAATCTTTTTATCAAATTGTGTTGTCTTTTTTTCTTTGCCAGTGAATTTATTTAACATGAATTTGGAACAAGCAGTTTCCATGTCACAACTTCCCCAGCATCTTCATTTTAAATCACTAAGACACTTGGCAACAGTACTGAATTAGTATAAAGACGTCTGATTAAACACAGAAATGCTTTAATATGTTTTGGGATATCCCATTTATATTTTATTGTATTCTGCTCCAATGCCAACAAATTGTGACATTCAGTAATATTTAAATTATTAAATATATTATTTGATGTTGTGTTTATACCTATGCCTTATAGATAATAGAAAATAAAAACTAAAAAAAGTAAGGTTTTGTCTTTAAGAAGAATGTCAATGTTAAATATAATGTTTAATTAATTTTTAATTGGATCAAAATGATGTTTCAATTGGCCTGTATGACGTATTTTACATGTATTGTTATTTATCTTAAGCTGTTGAACATATTTTAAATGATATTCAATAAAGTAATTAAAATAACACTTTAGCGCAGAATTATAATAACCTTTTAGCTCTGTTCATCCATAAAAGATTTTAAATTATTCCAGTCACATTACAAAATTCTCCAGTCAGTTAAGAAAGCATTATTATCCTGTGATCTGCTTTTATCTGCTTTTTTACTCATATAACTTACCCATTATCTTTAGGTAGTTTATATACATACACCTGTATAATTATATAATAGTATCTGTCAATTTCAGTAAGGATTGTATTATGTTTCATTCACTTAAGTGGTCAAAGATATATATTTTCACGAATGGCGCAGCCGCTAGTGAAAATATATATTTTTTTTTTACCAAGGATGAAATAAAGTACGATCATCCACTGAAATTGACAGATTTTCTTTTTACTTTATGCTTATTTCTTCTTTAAACTTTAATTTTCATCAGTAATCTCTGATTACTTTTTTGGGACCCAGGGTGAAAATGATCAGGTTTCTATCACTGGTATTTGTTGCTTTTTCTCCCATAGGCATCAAGTAAATATTTATCTGGTACAAATGGCAAAAGGACTCTAATTCAGTACTTTTACCGCTTCAGAATAGGTTCTCGAATATGACTGAGCACAGAGGCTTAGTTGATATTTATTATTTTTGTCTTACTGTTTTTCTCCTTATGTTGAATAATGAAAGTTAAACATTATACATATGGCCTTTATTAACATTAATTGATGTTATAAGTTAATACATCATATGAACTATAGGGGTGATAGTATTCCAAAAACCATGTAACTGAGACATTAGTGGATAGTCTCACCTGAGTAATACTAATCCCAACATGCTAGTAGGTCCTTTTATTTGGATTACACAGTTTTTATGCTTGTACTCTCTGATGTATATGTTGACTTTTATACCTTTCAAGTGATAGCCAGGTTAAGCATCATCTATGAATACTTCCATTTTCTTGTTTATGTAACACATCACAATAACTGTTTCAATGGATATAAGGCTCACCTTTATGCAAAAGTAAGAAATTACACTGTTGCAAAAGAGCATGCAACAAAGTCCAAGGATTCCAACTAAAAAGACCTACCTTCTACTTGGACTGGATATTATCTAACAAGGGAGACAATTTTTATTTCACCATTGTTGGTCATTGCCATACAAAGAAACTCCTTTTTTGTGTGTGTATTTTTCACCATGCATTAGTTTATTGTATAAGTGTCAATAAATGTTAAATTAGATAACATGATAGGAGCGCAAACATTCAAAGAACAGTTAAAGTGAGGTTAAATATATTTTTTTTATTAATAATAAACATACAAGTACTTTTAATCATGCTGGTATATAACAAGTGCGAGAACTCACTGATAAAAAATAAAAAAAATGTGACAAACAGGAACTGTAACGTAACAAACATATTTACCTGATGATAAGTAGCAGGGAGCAATTTAAATCAGAAAATGCCTTTTATACAAATAGACTTGTGGTCAACAATGCAAAAATGGTTATTGTTCTTCAAGAACAGTAATGTACAGAAATAAAACAAATCAATTATAACAAATGGCAGTAACAATAACACTGACAGTTTATTTAACTTTCTTTTACAGTTAACTGGCATATCAGTAAATGAAACATGAAAGAGGCTTCCCCCCCTTTTTCTCAGATTTGCCTCTTTTTGAATGTGAAGGGACTTTACTCATAAATATAAACAACTACATTCTTACCTCCCTTGTGGGTAGGTATTTAATATACAGTTGATGCAAAACACTTACAATTTGTCCACTTTTTTTTATTTTAATTTTTGAAAAACACTTATGACTGAAGCATATGCAAAAATGGAATTTTATTGATTGAGATGAGGTTTAATCAAAAAGCTTGAGTACTATTTAAAAAAATAGGCGCATTAAAAATAAAATTTATTATATTTCTTAAATTAAGTATATGAAAATACCTTCCCACAAGGGAAATAACTAAAACATTTCAAAAATGGGGAATTATCACATTATTTATAAACAATTCTTGTTAAAATTCTTCTTTTTTTGAAAGGAGGGGGTGGTGGTACAAGTATACACAATGTTTTTGAAATGAGTATTAAATTTGTTTTTAAATTTGTTGTCACTTAACATACAATATCACTAAACTCCTGACTATAAAAGCACAAGTTTACATCCTTCACTTGTTAAAACCATTTTTTCGATTGTTTACAAAATACCGCCAGGAAATCATGACGGCTATCTTTAAAGATGATATCATAGGCATTCATACACCTGGTTAAAATGGTCCAAGAAATTACTGATTCAGTTTTGTAGAAATATTTTTCTTTTTGCTTTTACTGAGTGACTTTTTTTAAAACACATAACCCACCTAACAAAATCTAGTATCATACTCTACATTTCTTCTTCTGATGAATGCCTATGGTCCTTGTAATACGTTTTCAATGCACCTAAATTCAATACTTTAACATTTAGTAATCTATCTTACAAATTCAAGAAATATTTCCTTAATTACAGTATACATATATATATGTGAACTCTCCCACTTATGGAGGGAGACTCTCACTTTTTAACGTTCAAAATTATTTGAAAATGAGGGGTGTTTTTTTACTCATTTTGAGAAATCTCCCTACTTAGAAACAGATAACTTCCTTCTTTATTTATATGAAAACAACAATCTCCCACTCTGCAAGTGAAAATCTCCCACTTTGGCCTCGGTGAAAAGTTCACATATATGAGTATACATGTCCTGTAATGTAAAACAAAGTTTGCATTCTAATTTTGCCCCCATTGTCTACTGTTGTGGCAAAACAGTGGCCTGACTATCTTAAGTCAAGAATTGTGCTGTGCAATTATGGTGTGCAGTAATTTAATTTTCTTTTAATAATTTTAAGTTTCAAAATATGGCAAAAAGATGTACCATGACATGTTAATACACATATAATATCATTGTCAATAAACAAAGATAAACACTTTATAAAAGTGTCCAGAAAATATCTGAAACATTAACTTTATCATTTATGCTTTTACACCAAATTTCACCACTATAATATTATTTTACATGACTATGATATAATTTATAAATAATAATCAAATAGCTACCATATAATTCAGGGACTATTTTCTATAGAAAGCACATTTTCACTCAATCATCCATAGAGACTACGAAAAGAGTGTATTATTTATACAGTTTGAAATCAGTTATCAATATAATACATGTTTATGCATGTTGGGTTGTCAACACTAATAAACAGATGAAAAATTTATCCATTTTAGTGATTTGTGTCCAATTTAAGTTGATGGTCACATGATTTTGGACAATCATTGTTACACCATAGCTGTATCTAACTACCATACATATAAATATTATATAGAACATCTGAAATGAGTTGTCATTTAATACAAACATTAATTAAACGAGTCCAGGAAAAATAAGAGTAAACAAGCCCATGGCAAGCTTACTATCATTTTTCCTTGACAAGGTTTGTAAATGTTTGTATTAAATGACAAGCGTCAGATTCTTTTTAACACATTATTGCGAAAACATGATTTTACAAAATTTTAACAGCAATACTAGGTGAAATAGTAGTACGAGACGATCTGCATTACAATGATGTTGACAATGTCATCAACTAGTGTAATATTAGAAAATATGTAATGGGTATATTGAATGGAAAACAAGGAGAATCATGTGATATATATATATATATATATATATATATATATATATATATATATATATATATATATATATATATATATATATATATATATATATATGTATATATATATATATATATATATATATATATGTATGCATTGGAGTGTTCCACAATTTGTATGTAACCCCTGATTCCCTTATATGTTTGTCAAGTGTTTATGAACATTATCACCAAGAGCACATGTTTTATTTATGTAACACGATCCAACTGTAAACCATTAAGGTAACTCATACACTGATAGAATAAACCAGCTTATGTCAATCTAATTGTTCTACATAAATGGATCTGTTTATTATTTAAAGGTGGTATATGAAGTTTGCCTATTTCTAATACATGTAACATCTAATCTCTGTTTTGGGTATTTGGGCACAATTACTGCAAAAAACTCATACTTTAAGTTTAAGTGAAGGCTGTTGATAACATTACTTCAATTGTTTGACAGAATGGATTGCAGAATAAGTAGCTGCCAATGTTCACGACGTACAAATCTGTAAATAATTTAAATATGATGGGAAATTTTTGGACATCAATGAACAGCATTTTGCAGGATCTTGTTCGGATGCTAAAGTCTTTTTTTGTTATTTAAAGGAAATATTTGGTCCAAACTGTTGGATACCACCTTAAATGTAAAACTTGGTGGAAAAATCCAATGAATATGTAACCTCATGGACTCAGTCAGCCAAGCATTTATCCTAGCTATAAAGGTCTGAGTTTTAAGCCCCAGACTGACCACACATTTTCCCTAACATGTTACACACTAACAATCTTGCATCAATGTAATATAAGTACAATAACTTTTAATGTGTCACATTGGTGTTATCAGACTCTGCAACATCAGCGCCCTCTAGTGACATGCCACCATCACCGCCACCAGAGTTTCCATTGCGCTTGGCTTTTATTCGTCGCAGGCCAACAAATGACAGTTCAGAGGTGGATGTCTGTCGCGAGACAATGATTTTTCCATCAGCTGTCACATCAGGTAGACCAGATGTTGAGGTGGTGCGTGAGAGACAGATGAGACCAGTCGTTGATGTCTGGCGGGAAATACCTGAGGCGAGGAATTAAAATAATGGGAATATTAAAAATATTTATCAAAGCAGGTAGAAAGACGTATTATAAATTATACTGTAAGTTATATAAGCAATAAAAAAAGTGTGTGGGGGGTTTACCCCATGTATTTTCTTCCTAATTCACATTTTTGATGCAGAAAGTGAGATATCAAAATAATTCTGTACTCAAATAATATAAACATTTTAGATAAATGGTTGAAAAAATGCCATATTGCCTGATTTTTAAAACATAGCCTATTGTCACGTTACTGCAATGTTAGTGTCCACGAAATTCCCAAACAAATCATGCTGTTGTGTAAAAACAAAAAAAAAACTCTATATATTGTAGACCGGCCGCAATAGCTCAGGTGGTAGAGCGTCGGCTTGCGGATCGGGAGGTCGTGGGTTCAATCCCCGGCCGGGTCATACCAATGACTTTAAAGTTGGTAGTAGTGGCTTCCCTCCTAACGCTTGGGGCTAAGGGGACAGCATTACGCCTGACTCGCCGGTGTCGGTATAATGGACCGGCCGGGTTCAGTCCCTGGGCACCTCATAAGTGCCCCTGTGCTATAATGATAGAAATGTCGCTGCGCAGTATCGGCCAAAATGCCGGCTAATCCCAATCCCATATTTTGTAGTGATTATGAAAATACATGTACATTGTATGATTGCTACACATTGATAAAACACAAACAAAAACACTAATGTGAAACTTTAAATGTATAAGCTGTTATAAGGTATAAGAGTGGGTTAATTTAAAAGAAATCTACAAAAGTGCTGTTCTACGATATAAGTGTGCTGACATTAGTGTAACAGGGTTAATTTTTATTCTGGTAAAACTCAAAAATAAATACAAGTGATAAACAACAGAGGAATTGTAAGTAAAGGTTAATGATTAGGAAACCGATTTTAATTTTGCACGATTTATGGCAAAATAATGCAGTGCTGCATTTGGATGCGCAGTAATCTTATCACGAAGGCGGTAGGTGATTAATTACAAAACATCTGAACAAAACTGTGTTATTCTGACCTATTTTACACAAAAACAAACTATGTTTCCATTCTAACACATTAACTTGACTTCAAAGTATTGAAAGAGACACAAATGCATCAATTTATTTTGTGGGGCATTGTTCAATTTATTTCCCTTGACACAGGCACCTGTTTTGCGCTATAATTTTTGGCTGTTCTGTTCACTTTGTATGCTGCTTTGGAAAAATGAATTATTTAAGTTACCTTTTAAAAATAAAACAACTACACATTTAATAATGTTATAACATACAACGGTTTCATAGCATTCATAAGTAAACAATTCAAATAAATGGAGAGCGGATACCATTTCACTTACATGCTGGTGGTAATTTCAACAGCCGAAAAAATGTTCAGAGGAAAAAAATTCATATATCGGGAAATAACGCACAGTTAAACCCTTCTATGTTTACAAATTGATTTCAGTTGATAGTAGAATAAAACGTTAATAATGCAACATCACCTAAACTGCATATATGAGTATTGCAGAATTTAATTAATACAAGAATATCCTAATAAAAATTTGATAACAGATACATCCTCAGTTTCTAGATAATATAAGCCACTACTACTAACTTTAAAGTCTTTGGTTTGACCTGGCCGGGGTTTGAACCCATGACCTTCCGATCCGCACGCCAACACTCTACCACTTGTGTTTTTATTTATAAGTTACACTTGTATGCGTTTAAAACTATGAAGAACAGCATGCAAGTACAAAAGAAGCCAAACAGAGCAAGCAAACCATGCATGGTGCAAGAAAAAAAGAAAGAGGTAGGAGTCAACATGCATAGGTGCAACAGAAAACTGCAAACAGAGAACTATCCAAACAGCAAGAACAGTTTCTTACCTGTGGGACAATGAGACAAAACACATGGAAGTAAGCTGGAAATCTTTAACACTGATATCAACCCAAAGTACAGTTGGAGAAAATTAGAAGGACATTTGTTGAATACTCTTCATGCTGAAAAACCAACTTATTTAACTGTTGTTTTTTATGTGGGTATTGCTAGAAAAAAAGTAAAATTAAAAATAAGGTTCTATGTTGTCTAGCAATTCTTATACTTTAGTCATGATTTGAACTTAAGTATAATTTTTTATAATCTGACACAAAGGCAATATATTTAGTTTTATATAATCTTAAATGTTTAAGTCAAATGTTGAAACCAATGAAACAAAAGTTTTTCTTTTTTTCTGTTTATATATATATATTTTAAACCTATACTCTTAATTGTCACCTTAGGATTTGCTGATGCTAATGTGCATGATCAGCTTTGATAACCTGTTTATTTCATTTCTGTAAGAGGGTTAATGAAGTCAGTGGATAGGCCTAACAAAGTCATCAATTGGGTCTAACAAGGTCATCAATTGGGTCTAACAAAGTCAGTGGTTAGGTCGAACAAAGTCAGTGGTTAGGTCTAACAAAGTCAGCAGTTAGGTCTAACAAAGTCAGCAGTTAAGTCTAACAAAGTCAGCAGTTAGGTCAATAGGTATAACAAAGTTAGCAGTTAGGTCTAACAAAGTCAGAGGTTAAGTCTAACAAAGTTATAGGTAGGCATAATAAAGGTTTTAATTAATGGCTAATTTGGTTGTAATCTTTTTCTGTGCCACATGGCCTTGTTAAAAAAAAAAACGCAACAAATATTAAATGTACATAAGGTTCAGTTTCAGACAGAGTAAGAATGCAGTAGAAAAATGGGAATGGACATTAAAATTCTAAATCACATGTAGTTTGAGACATCAAGTGATTTTTTAAATAAAAAAAGTTGCGACAAATTAATTACTTCAAAGACAAATGCCTACAACATGGTTTCATTAAAAATACCTTTATAAACAAATCTCAAATATATATTATAAATAGTTTGTGTAAAAGAGATAGATATGGATTAAATATTATATTTTTAAGCAATGATTCTGTTTTTCAACAATATTTGCATAAAATTCCAAACAAGACGTAAAAGAAGGAAAACACGACAGTAAAAATCCTTTAATATTTTATTCTATTTTGCAACAGTGAAGGAAAAGTATGAATTTATAAGATAAATGCAAACATTGCCAAACAGCAAAGAATGTTTCAATATAATATATATATGCATAGTGAATCAAGTGTTAAAACAGGATTTTATATAATGCAGGAGACTGGAAGATAAGGTATTTGCAAAATCTGCAGTCAACTAAATAAATAAAAATCTCATTGAGGGGGCAGAGTCACAGAATTATGATGAAATTAGTGTCGATAAAATGGTGTGACGAAATGTAAATTGGCTGTGTTTTTTCTCTCTTCACTTTCTATCATATGCACAGCTTCAAAACATTTTTTTTCTATATATATTGTTAATATTTACTTGGATTTATTACCAGAAAACATAAAGCTTATAGTCTATCTTAAACTGCTGATCATACATGTTTATTACAGTTGTTACATGGAACACTTAATATAACAGTACATGTATTTAACTGAAACATGTATTAACTATACACTGCATTTATTATTTTTTTGTTTTCCTGACAAATATTTAAAAAATAATTCAGCATAACTCTGTGACAGTGTGTATTTAATATGATAACAAATACAAACCAAAGCATGTTTGGCCTTCACAACAGATGTGTGAAAATGTTTTTTTCAATTGGTGTGAAAATCTACATTACTGATAAATATAGGTTAAATAATTAAATATATGAAGGACAGGTATAGTATATATTTATCATTACAATATAGAAAAAGAGCCCTATACATTATTTACATAAATTATGTAGTTGTACACAGTGAAACCATTTGTACAGTTTACAAAATAGATGATTAATAAAAGTATACTGTGGTAAATTATAACCCACAGGAACGGCCGATGACAAAGACTTGATTTGTCAAGATGGCCGAACTCGGCTCAACGATACCAACTAGCATGCACAGGAAAGAAACTGTGGTGAACATGTAACAGTAAGAGCAATGAAACAGATAGAGCAAGAAATAACAAACATAAACTTCCTTGACATCAATGACCTAGCAACGGTTTAGCTTTGACCTTGACCTTGTATTATAAGGTACATGATACTAGTTAAGTAATCACACATACACACATGGAAATAAATAACTAAATAAACATCTTAATTAGTTATGCCATCATGAAAGGTTCCCATTCCAAATTAAACATTAAATATTCAGTATCTGGACTGCATTGACCTCAAGGTCAAATAAAGTTTTAAAAAAAATTCCACAGTTGAGAACTTGATTCAGTGATGATAAAGCAAAAATATATTGTCTAGTATTCAGGCAAAGTAACCCTTTTTTCAGTATTTATCAATTTAGCCATTTGTGTTCCTAACATGAAATACTGTCAAGGACTGATTGATTTAAAAATATTTAAACAATACTAGAATTAAAGAAATTTGAAGCTTCTGTTAATATCCATTTTGGGCTTTTTAGTCAAAAGGAAAACAATATCTTTATTTTATCTGTAATGGCTCCATCAATATTCTCTTTGTTGATAAATTTATTGTGTTGAAACACTGCATGAATTACTTACCATTACAATAAATAATTTTAATGATTTTCATAAACCGCTTTCCCATGAGTTCAAACTGAAGCTTTTAATCTCCCCTAACTGATATGAGAAATTGTTCAAAGGATATAATATATACAACATTTTTCAACATATTACAAATTGTATGCATAAAATTATAAGAATTACCTTGTTACAGGATATACACTATTTGAAACATAATACTGTTTTTTGGATTTAGCTCTAAAATGATAATTTTTTCTCAATTTACTCTCCACCAATCATATTCACTTTAAGAATCATTAATCTTTCTCCACCAATCCAATCAGAGTCATTGTTACAAATCCTTCTGCCCCATCCAATCAAAATCATTGTTATAGATCCTTCTCTACCAATCTATTTTTATCCATTTAAAAAGATCATTAATACCCCTCCACCAAGAAAATGTTATTAAGACTTCCTTAATAATGTAAGTTCATAAAATAATAACAATATTAGATGACAAATTGTCCATACATGTGAACTTTCTTTTGAGGCCAAACTGGGAGATTTGTTATTTTCATATCAACATTGAAGGAAAAATCTGTTTCCATGTAGGGGGGATTTCTGAAAATGTGTAAAACATGCCTTATTTCAAATAACTTTGAGCCTCCTTAAAAGTGAAAGTCTCCCTCCAAAAGTGGGAAAGTTCACAAGTATGATAGTCTGTGCTAAAGATAATTCAATGCTGTATGAACAAGCACTGTGAAGTGTCAGCAATACCTTACCACTTGGACTAATATGTTTATAAAATGATGTTTGGTCGTTTGTCAAATTTTTGCTTACGAATTATCAAGTTGAAAATTTGAGACCGATTCCCAACAGTAGCCCTCACCTCATTTACATAAAAGGTACTTTTCTTTTATTCGTAAGAAATAATGGCACAAACCTTTTAAGTATTACATTATGCCTGCCCCCTATACCGTTCAAAACTCAGTTCATTTTAATTATAGATGTAAAAAGTTTAATCTGGTCTTGAATTTTAAATATCAATAAGGTAATAGAAACATGCCCAATCACTTTAGCTACTCCTGGCCATAAATGAAACAGATATCAGGAGACATAAAAAACCATTGTATCCTAAATGTTTATTTTACTAGCCTGCAAAAATTGATACAAAGAATATGAAATTTTAGCCTCTGACTTGGTTGAATAAAATAACAACAAGGACCATGATTGGATACAGGCAAATATTCTCAAATCGCAGAAGAACTATTTTTCCAATTTAAAAAAACACAACAGTGTTAGGAAATAAAACTGAGATTTATGACTAAGCCTCTGTCAAGAAAAGGGACCACAGGGTAAACAAGGACTGCAGAGCAATCTGCAACTATCATGGAAGCTTGAAAACTGCAACATGCATGTCCTTATTTATTGTGATGACTTAAAGGGACATGAAAAAAACACAACTAAAACAGTTTGGAACAAGTTATAAAAAACAAACAAAACATAACCAACTGGGCAAACAACCACATTGAGCAGATTTAAGACTTGAACAATTTTTACGACTCGGGGAAGGAACGTCATTCAGTCTTCAGCCTATTGCACAAGTGTGGCAATCTTTGACGGACACACAGCGAGGTTCGTGCTTACAGGGAGGCACACAACGTGGTGCAGCCATGCAACCAGGTGCAGCCTTGCAACCTGATGCAGCCTTGCAACCTGGTGCAGCCTTGCAACCAGCTGCACAGCTAAGATGATGTGTGCATCGTGTTACACGCACACAGCGTGTCTCTTTCACTGTAAGGAATCAGAATCTATTTAGATTAATAAATTGCCCAGTAATCCAGGATATACAGCTCACTAAGTAGTTAAGTTTAAACATTTTGTTTTTCTTCACAAGTTTGTTGGGCATCAAATCAGAAACATCCAGTAATGTATGTGAAGAAATTGATATCTTTTGTAGCTTGTAGTCTTTGCAAACATGTAGTTTAACACATCCTGGGCACGATTTGCCTAAAAAAAACCAATCATCTTGCCCAGATTTAATCAAGCTGCCAGCAAATGAACATAAGTTTACAAGGAATGACAAGACCTACAGTACATGTTGGTTTGTCAATGACCCTGAAACTGCTATGTCCTAGGTACATGTAGCTACTACCTGAGTACGGATATTACTAAGAAAGTAGAAATTCACAATTATGATTTGAGAATAAACAGATCTGTCATTTTTTTATTGACTACATACTAACTTTTAATGCGAAATAATATTTCCTTTACAACAAAGCAGTAACAATTTACAATCTCTAAAGAAATGACAATTCATGGACCTCCCATCTCAAATGTGTACATGAGGGGCATAAAAAGCAATTCTGCCAATAGAAAAATCAAGATATCATAACAAGCTTATATACATGTTAAAGGACTGTTTGAGCTAAATAGGTTCTTGAAATAAAATCACAGCTTTTACTTGAACTTTCTCCAAAGTTTAATAAACAGAACTACCGTTATTTTAAATTAGAGTCTTTATCTTTTGTGATCTTATAAAAGTATAGAGCTAGTTTGAATAGCTGAAGAAACCCCACCCCACCCACCACCTTGTACTTCACGCTGAAGGCAGTTGCACTTGTATTACAAAAACATATCCAATGCTTCAAAAAGATCATTGATTCATCTAAAATAGCAACATTCTGATCTAGTTACATGTAGGCTTTGCATATTTTTTTAAGAAAATGAATGATTCAACTATTTGATAATTTAAAAAAAAAAAGGTATTTAATCTTTGAATTTTAACAAATGTTCCAATATTTTTAATCCTTTTTTATGTAATTCCAAAACATCTTCAGAAATCAATTAAACAAAACATATATAAGTCTCCCATTAGCTAAATAAATTCTACTACTTTTAAGTGGCTTGACTCAATACCCACACAAAACTGGTCAGCATTCACATAAACAACAGTGAGGTCTTTAACATGTGTTCACATCACAAATAAAAGTTAGTTAACAATGTCTTAAAAATTGTAATAATTATATTATAACAATATTTAATTACTTTATACACATACCAGTAAAAGTTAATATAAAACTGCTTAACACTCAATACTATTACTTTTTAAACTTAACAATAACAAAAATTAGTTTAAGCAACATTTTACATAGTTCTCATAAATGTTAAGGGTTAGTTTTTAATTAAAAATAACAAACTGTGACTTTATAAAAAAAAACATCATAAAATTATTTAAAAAAATAATTTTTAAATAAAAATTAAGTGTCTATAATTATATTAAACATATTTTATCATCAAATCACAGGCAAAAAATATTTTTTCTGAGAGGGAATATTTGTAAAAGTGAAGTTATCTATAAGAAAAAGAGAGGAAAGCAGAATCTTTTTAATAGTATTCAAGAAAAGATATAATAATGTTTAAGAAATATTAAAGGTGGCACCCAACAGTTTGAACCAAACATTTTTTCTTCTTAATTAACAAAATAAGTCATTGTTACTAGAAAAGGTCCTGCAAAGTCATTGATGACCAAGATCTGTGTGAACAGTGAAGCATTAATCCACACTAGTCATTGCCAACAGGTACTTTCTTATCTGAGCCTTGCTGCAGTTAGGCCACTCCTTTTTTATTTTATGGTTTACAAAAATTTTTGGTTAAAGTGTCCGTAAGGCGTCGAAAAATAAATAAATAAAAAAATCCATCCCCGGCCCGTTATATTTGTAACCCCACAGTGTGACCTCAACGTTATACTCCAATCGTACCTACTTGGCAATCTCCGGCAAGCTTCGGAGATAATGCCTCGGATGTAATTGTATGAATACACCAGTTGGTGATTTGCCCCGGCGAATAACTTCTCATTGCATTATGTAAACAAAGATGGCTGACTTTTCAAAGTGCATGCAGTACGCTTTAGATACAATGGAGGTTCAATACTCCTTGAAAGAACAGCAGATTGCTTCGTTAAAGAATATTTTTAACTTAGTTGATACTGTATGTATATTACCAACAGGATTTGGTAAAAGTGTAATATACCCGTTATTACCCTGCATGCACTCGGATCACGCTTCGATGATTTCGAAGCTTGCCAGAGATCGCTGTTTAGGTACGATTGCCATTTTGAAAGTAGTTCGTCAATATGGCGGCGACAGCATTATTTCCAAGGTGATTACGTAGAGGACGGAATTACCCGAGGAGTTCCGAGTGCTCGTCAGCCATTTCTGCGCTGGACTGGTTTACCAAAATCCGATCCGATACTCTGTGTATTGCTATTTTATCTCTGAGACATAAAACCCGTCTACCTGTTTCGAGGGCGCATTTAAAACGCGGCCTATTTATATAAAAACAAGTAAAATGGGATTTGTTTCGATAGTTTTCAGCTCGTTTTCATAGAGTCGGAAATTATTAATGAAAAAAAAAAATCGTCGAATTCGATTTTTTTTTCCGATTTCTTGAAAAAATAGGTCTGCCGGTTTTGTAAACCATCTTATATAAAAGAAGTGGCCTTACCTCTTTTAAATTAATAAAACCATATGACCACTCACTGACGTCGATATGTATTTTTAGCAGAGATCAACATTATGCTTATTTATAGATTGGGAAAGAATGCCCATTTACATTTTTTACATTTACTTTTTACAGATATTCTTTTTGCTATTTGTACAGTCTAACAATATAAAAAGTGTTCAAAATAGTCTTTTCTTGGACTAAAGTATAGTTTAATGCAAAAAATTATGCCCATTTTCCCCCAGGCATTGGTAAGGGCTATAGTTAAATGTAACTGATATAGGCAAACTGTCAGATCTCCCAGGCATTGGCAAGGGCTACTGTTACATGTAATTGATATAGGCAAACTGTCAGAAACCACCTTTACAGTTGCTTATGTAGAATGTTTCATCATGCTCTCAGATAAAAGATAACTGCATGTAGTATGTTTATCTTCAAAATGAAAAGAAACATTCAGAAAAAATAAGAAAAACAGAAAAGTTAGCATATGTAGCTTGTATCAACCATTTATAAGACAAACATTGTCTAAACATATTTTGAAACCCCACCACAAGGAGACTCGTAACAAACATGAAGCTCAGCAGATATTAAGTATCTGACAATATAGAAAGGTGTTCTCATCATCAACATATAACATACAAAGATTACAATGCAATATAAACCAATCCAATATAAACAACATTTCATAGATAACAGATTGTAAAAGGATGGAAACATACGAATGGTAGATGAGCATTATATGATAGAAAAAATATCAAAAATAATTATATTACATAATCATTTTGCTTTAAACATTAGAAGAAGTTTTTGCACAAGTCTAATGGTACTTGTGTGAAAGAATGCCACATTGCATGTCAAGCAATTTGAAAATGAATATCAGATTTGAGAGCATAAATGTAAAATAGACAATTTAAGAGCATTTACTAAGAGGTAAGAAATATGAGTTTTAACTATTTATAAGCCATATTTATCTGTATTGCATAAGGGATGTAACACAAGATGCTAAATGAAGAAAACACCAATTGGAAAGGTTACTTCAGACTAAGAATGTGATAGTAATTTAATCAGAGAAAATTCTTTAATAAGAAAACAAAATAATCAAGATAATGTTTCTACTACCCAGTCCTTCTTTTAAATGAATACTTCAAGGAACACATCTAATATTTAAATCAAAATGTTTTAATAGCTGGCAAACAACTGCAATAGAAAGATAGTCATGTTTAGCCATTTCGTGCACGCATATGCCATTTTATGATTATGAAATGATAACACAATTATTTACTTTCATCTTCAGTAGAAATTTGTACAAGTATGAGTTTAACAAGAGATATTCAATTATTTGTTGAACAGTCAAGTTTTAAATAATATGTAAAACAGTTTAAAAAAAAAGCTAAGAAATTAAGTGATTTTTTAAAATCATTTACATGTACTATGAATGAAGGGGTTAAAGTATTTTTTTTTAGAAATGAACAGTTGAAAATCAAGTGGTAGCTATACTTAGTCATTAACTTAAAGAGTGATGAAGATTTAGGTTGATATGGAGTGATGAGAAATGAAAAGAGATGAAAACATAAAACAATCCAAATAGGAAAGTAAAAAACACAGGCTGATCTCAGGAAAAATATCAGCTCAAATATTCGGAGGCTCAGAAGAGGCAGATGTTAAAGCTGCAGGAAGCAAGACGTAGTTCACTGCCGGCGTACAACACCGATTGACCCAGAGCAATGACCCACTGACCCACATAGAGTCATGGCAGAGAAGGAGACGACAGCTTCAGTGATCGACAGCGATCGAGCACAAACATACGATTAAAGATCCATGCAAAGAGAGTTTTTTTTTTCTCAAGAAGGTGCTCAGACATTTGTAGGGCACTCAAGAAGTCACAAGTTTTACCACGACATCACTTTTTGCTTGTTTTACTTTGCAGGGTTACCTTTCTGAGCGACCTTTCCCTCCGGTTTTGGTTCCTTGGTGTCTGTGCTGTTGGGAGCTTCTTCTGTTTTCTTCTCTTCAGGTTTTGATTTCTCTACAGCAGCAGGAGTTTCAGTCAATGCCTCAGGTTCATTCTTCTTCCTTTCTTCAGCCTCTGTTTGCAAGGAAAATGATCTTGATAAATATATTTGTATACATTATTTTTATGCATATACAAGTATATGCCATTTTACACCTTGGGCAACCAAAGAAGTGGCCACTCAACTGACCTTGTGCAAGAAAAACACTTTTTGTAGAATATTTGAAACAATTATTAAATGGATAAAATGTAAACCAAATTTCTTTACAGATTCCCAGCATTTTGTATATCTAAATCAGAATATAAATTACAATAAGTACATGGATTAATATTTTGACAATATTTACATATTTCGTGCTGTAGAGATTATTATAATATTTTGAAGAAAATCAAATAGACATTTCCATTTTCAGCTTAGTGACACAAAAAAGGCAAATCAAATGACCTTTAAATAACCTCTTGTACCTATCTTGTACCTACCTTTCACAGCAATGGCTTTCCACTCGCTTTTATTGTTAAGCAAACATTCTACCCATGGTCGCACAAAATTACCTGCAAAAAAAGGTTAGAGTTCTTCAGTCTTCTAACAAAAAAACAAAACAAAATCTCCATAATCACAATATCACCGACATAATGAGAACATTGATATAGTTCAGCCACTTGGCCAGAAACAACAATCAAGAATAGGTAAAGACAATCTTGGATAGGTGGTCTGTGCGAGCTTCAATTCTATGCTGTTGACCAAAGGAAACCGGTTTAAGCACCCCAGTCGGTCCATATTGCTGACTGACCGTTCCAAGGCGGTAACTGTCAGGTTTGCTCTTTTCGCTAAATGACTAATCACAAATTTGTTCTTACTTTTCGCTTGGCTTGCATCTGAAATACCTTTGTTCTGTGCCTTTTCGGAGTTTGGTATATGTTGCAATGCTCATAGGACTTTGTCATATATTCTTATGGTATGAAACTGTGCAAAAGGATTTAGTCTGAATTAACCTCTCAATGACAATTGCTATGGATAGAAAGACTTGGAGAGCAGCGATAGAAAAAAGTCCCACCCATTGACTGGAACATTAACTATAAATGGACAATGATGATGAACATAACTTGTTTTCTTTAGAAATAACAATTAAATTACATAACAGACTAAATTAAAACACACATGTGCTAAAATATACCATGATTGAAATCTCCAAATCCAAATTAAAACTCTAATAAGTTATTAATTTTCAAGAACTGTAACAATGATCTTTAGTCATTTTAATAATTTTACATTCTTAATGTGTGTTGTGTTATGTTTGATGCAGATCTTTAAGTCTGACTCCTTATATTTCCTTAAGCTTTTAAAACTTAGGAGAGAGTAAGGATAACATGTAAGAGCAAAAGCAACTCAAGGTTAGAATAACTATTTTGAAATGCACCTATTTTTAACTGAATGTGTACTTGTTTTGATATGTAATATTTCATCAGTGGGTGAAATGCCACAAAAAAAACTTTACATTGATGATATATGATAAAAACTTAACATTACAAGGTGATGACTAGCTTATTTGGAAAATTCTGGGCGAAAAGTGCAAAGAAAAGAAGATGGATTAAAGAGTTCTACTTTGAAAATTGTATCAAGTGCCCTAATTTTGCATTCACTGCATTAGCTTTACCAATCAAGGAAAAACAGCCTACTTAACTAAGTTCAACAATTTCTAGCACTACAAGAATTCCATTACTAGGTGTGAAACAATAGTCATGCAGTTAAAATCCCAAAGTAGTAGAACACCATCAAATGTTGACAATAGTATGTCCAGACTGTTTAAACTAAATAATGAAATACGTTATCCATAAAACACCATCTAGAGCATGTAGAAATACAGCATCCTGTGACATGTAACATAACTAGCACAGGGCAATAGAAATCATCCCAGTCCTGGGGGCTTAGCCTTCTGCTTATCCCATGGCCACTACACTGAATGAAGAGTTGTCTAGTATAAAAAAGTGATAATATGATATAGTTTATCTTCATCGGTTTTCATTATCTCAAAATGTGACAACCTTTCCAAAGAGATGAATACGTCATTGCTTGCTTTCATTTTAAAATTGAGAATCCTACCAATTAATCATAAAGTATCTGAAGAGACCAAAAAAAAGACTTTAGCTTAAAATCAAAAATATGTATCAAACATTGTACCTGAGCTAACAGACTTTGAGGAAGAGCATCGTGAGGAGACAGACTTCTTGTCCTTGGCATCAAACACTTCCTCAGAGATGGGGGCGTCCTGGATGCTGGCCTGGGATGGTGTCCGTAGAGGCGTCAGGATCTTGTCCAGCATATCACCCATCACCTGGAAACTTGGCTCCACGATGAAGTCGATAAAACCTGAAATATCACACAATATAGATAAGGCATTTAAAAAAAAGTTTTTATATTGATCCAAGACCCGAAATGATGCAATAATTGTTGGTTGGCAGTTAGCATTAATTGCCACAAACCCCTAAGAGCAATAATGAACTCGGCCTGAAGTTATCAACAGAGCAGCTTTAGCCAGAGAATGAACCAGAAACTCAAACTATTGTTTCAATGCTATCTGATGGCATCTAGACACCACAAATTCCTATACATTCTGCAAAATATTATAGCATACAGATTCAAGAAAATGGGGAAGATTTGAATGTGGGTCTTTTTACAAATGACACAATGTTTGTTTACAAAGGGGTTGGCCAAATACAGCATGGCAAGGCCTGGATGGAGAAAGTTGTTTGAAAACTCTGTAAACAAACCCATTTTTTACAGTGCTGTTTTACAAAACTATATGGGTATAGGAACTACAGTAATCTGAGCTTACTTGACCAGAACAAAAAGATGGCTTAAAGCAATGAACATTATGTAACAGTTAGCTCTGCCAGCACATTATTCAATAAAAATTGTGGTGCATTTTAAAGACATTTGCTGCAAACAAGAAGAAAAAGCTTCACAAATCAGCAGCTTACTAAAAAAAATATTTTCCCACCTAACCTTAACGTAAAAATGTAAGCAAGACAACTATAAACCTATGAGATTGGGCAAGATGACAAAGTGTTGCCTTTCTTAAACATTAAATAAAACCCAAGCAATGCTACGGTTAAAACATATTGGAAGTTATTTTTACAACAGGCCTATTTAATGGTGGTATCTGGCAGTTGCATTTAGCAAATGCATGTAACAATTTTCAACTGTTTTAAAGACTTTAGGCGAAAATTCTGCAAAAAACATAATCAGCCTAATTAAAGACCATTTTAACACTATCTTTATTGTTAAGACCGTAGATATTGCTGCAAAAATAACTCTAAATATTCATTCTTTCCAAATCTATAAATAAGCACAATAGTGATCTCTGCTAAAAATAGATATCTATTTCAGAGCAGACTACCAGGATGATGATTTGAAGTCAGTTATCATGTGGATTTTTTAGTTTAAAAATAACTTACTCTGAAGTGTGGTTCAGACAGGAAATACCTGTTTGCAAAGAAGAGTGGGGATTGATGCTTCACTGTTCACACAGATCTAGGACATCAATGAACAGCATTTTGCAGGATCTTTTTGGGTAACAATGACATATTTGGTAACTTAAAAATTGTTGGTCCGAACTGTCATATACCACCTTTAACAAAGGATAGGGCAGTGAATGGGATAACCATCAAACGTTAATCTGAAAATGACCATGGAATCTTCAACATTGTTTGTTAAAACCATTCTACTTAATCATTATAACTTATCTTAATGTTTGCTTGTATATGCCAATGGCTATAAGCTAACAATGAAACCAGAAATATTGCAAAAGCGTCAACAGCAGATAGTGCAGATCTTGATCTGACACCTTGTTACCAACTATGGCTGATATTACTTCTCTTGTAAAAATTATCACACATCCCTGGAAAAGTTGCAGATTTGTAACAACTCTGCTAAACCTCTCACTATATGGGTCCAAGTCTTATTTGGGGTGGACCACTTAAAGTGTTGTTTTTTTACCTAGACATATTTCTGGGTTCTTTCTCCGACAAAAAAGCTGGATATCACTATTAATTTAAAATACAAACAACAAACAGGCACTGCAGAGACGCTTCTGTGTATAATTATAAGTATTATCTAACACCTGCTTTATACATGTTAAGTTAACCCATGAGGTTGTTAAATTGGTTCTTCAATTCCTTGTCCAAGTTTGAGTCCAGGTACATATGATAGTCTTTCAAGCTATGATTTGTTATGGCTATCAGAACCTCTGGTACCTCTAAAGAAGTATGGCTGACATAAGTAGGTGACAGAAGAAGGTAGAATAAAAAACTCTTACATTAAAATCGTGGAATACTTGCACCAGGGCCATAATCATGGGAAATTTTGTGTAAGCAAGATAAAAAATTAAATTCATATTGCATTAGAATGCAATGTTTTATTCAGTCAGACTTAAAAACAATAAGCTTCATTGGTCATTAATTCATACTGAATAATGAAAGTACACTAAATATTTAAGGTCAATAATCCATGATCGTTTTTTTACAGATTTTAGCAATAGAGGCAGGTCGTTTCAGGTTCATAAGAAAGTCTGTAAATGGTCATGGCATTATTACAATGGGAAATACTCATTATCCCACAGCATGTGACCACTTTCCTCACTTACCTATTTGTGACTCTGGAACAAGAGTATTTTTTCTATCACAGAGGGGAGAAAATGGAAGTCCAAGTTCGTGTTCGCGGTCACCCTGAAAAAGATTTTTTGTTTTTGTGGATCACAGCTTTATTTTGACAAAGGCGTCTTACATGCCTGGATTTAAAGAATTTTTTTCCCTAGTACTTTAGTATCATTATATCCTCTACCAGAAACAAAAAAAATCACAAAAAAAATATTTTAAACTATTGTATCTTCCAAAAATGCATCAATAATAGATAGAAACATGAAAGCTTTGACATTTATAAATCTGATCAAGATTCGTTTATCGTCAAACAAGAGTTGAAAACTATATATGACTAACAGCTTGAAATTAGTTTAAAAACAAAACAACATCCCTCAAGTCAGAAACATGAGAGATGTGCTGAAGACAAAGATGGCTATCATTGAAAACATTTAATCTTAGAACTTGTATATATTAACCAAATGTCATCTTAATATTGACCAATCAAATTGTTTGTAAATGACCATACTCTAAGAGAGTATCAAGGTCAAGAAGTTAGAGTAGCTGATTTACAGTTTCTGAGTCCCCTTACCAATGGGTAACATTTCTGTGGTGGGGTGGTTTTCTGGCTGATATGCAGTTTGACAACAGGTTTGTGCTGCCAACAGTATTTCAGTTATCTGGAGACGGTGTCCACTTGAAGCAGATATAGTGCTGCCGTCACTGTGTAAAGCATGCCGTGAACACTTGGCAAGATTCCACACCCATCACATTATCCTGACACCGGGTCAACCAGTTGTGGAACTACCCTTATATTTGCTTGAGCATTAGGAATTATACAACTACCATTTTTAACTTTGGTATGTCGCGGCCAGGATCGAACCTGGGGCCTCTCAAACTTAGAGCTTACTTACCCCCCCCCCTTTCCCAACTGATTATGAGGTCAAAAAGCATAATATTTTAAGAAAACCAACCTTTGTAGGACATGATTATCAAGAAAGTTTTGATTTTTTTTTATTTACTATCAAATTCATTTTGTGTGGCAAATAGTAGATGTGTAATAAAATTAATGAAGAATTGAAAGTCAAATGCTTACTTATATCTGGAATGCTCTTTGACAAAAACTGCCTGTCAATGACATCATGAAAGGTCCATGTAAGGAAAACTGACGGATCTTTCCCTAACTCGTGAATTTTCGCATTTTCCAAAGCAGAAAGTTTGTAACTTAAATTTGCCAAAGAAAGGTGCCATGAAACATAGTTAACGTTTTCAGCTATTTATAGCCTTGCATTGAAAATATACTATAAACCAGCATTCAGAACCTTTAGGTGAGGCGAAGTCAACCGTCTGAGTTGTCTGTGTCGTCCATATGGCAATCCAGACAATCCAATTTTTTACTTGTCCATGGACAATAAAAATATTCCAGCAGTTCATATGTCAAAATTTTATGGACAATTGAAATTTATGTACAGACAAGTAGAATTTTTGGTTTGACAGTCAGTGGAAAAGTAAGATTTTCTCATATTATGCCACACCTGTCCTTTAAAAAAAGCTACAGGGACCAATTTTTGCCTCCCTTACCTGTCTGAAGAATTCCTCGAGCAGCAGATCTGTCCAGCGTTTGTGGATTTCCCAGTCCTTGGCAGGGTGGCTGATGTCAGCACAATGGAGAACCAGTGAAAGTGCCTTCGACTTGTCAATACTGAATCAAATACAGGTATATAGGGATTATGTTTTTTGCATAAATGGGTGAAAATTTTATCTTTCATTTTGAATTTGTATAACCTGTATTTGTGGCTTCATGACGATGCTTGTAAACCTATAATGCTTTAAGATCAATTAAACTGTCCATATTTAACTGATTTAATATTTTCTGAATAAACTATTGAATTTCTGTTACATGCATAAGGATTAAAATTTAATAAAAGTCAATAAAAAGGCATGGATACATCACAATAGGATCAATTAATTTGACTTCACTGATATCAAAGATTAAGCAAAAAAACAACAACAAATTGTTGAAACATAAATAAATTATTACATTAGGGGCAAACAAAAAAGATTTAAATATTTTAAAATATGTGCATAATGCATGATGATCTTCTAGGAAAATTAGTGCAAAAAGGTTACACATTTTGATCAAAGATTTATCCTTAAATGTAAAGTCATTGCATTTAATTTGTTACAGACTTACTTCTCTGGCATACTGAGCATACTTTTCATGTTTTTAATCTGCTGGAAATGAAAGGACATGTCAGTTGCTAGCACCATGTCTATCACTAAGTTTCGGAACTCTCTGAAAAGAGAAAAAAGACAATAAAAATAAGATTTTATTTGATTGGGTCTAACTGTCCAACCAACAATCCTGCTGTAAACATCACATTATGCATCAGTATGTTATTTTCTAATTTTACTCTAAAAGACAACAAGAGAATAGTCAGGTAGAGCTAAATATGCCCGTCAATTGAGCAATTTGAAACAAACTGCTGTGCACTCTTGTGCAATGCAGTATGGCAAAGTTTTGGACTGCACTCTGGGTTATTGCAAGAAAACCCGAAATTAAAGTAGAATAACATGAAAAGAATCTTTAATCTGCCAAACTGCTGTGCACTGTTGTGCAATGCACTCTGGCATGATTGTGGACTGCAATCTAGATAACTGGAAAAAAAATATCAAAGGGAATAACATCAAATATACAAAAAATTAGATGAGAGTAATGGCATTTGTGTTGAAAGGGATGTTACTCAAAAATAAGAAGAGCAGAGTGACAGTACTTGTGCACTACACTCCATTTTAATAACAGCTATCCACCTATGAAGTTTCAAGATAAAAGCTTTGAAAATGTATGAGTACAAACATTAAGTGTACAGTGACGGTTCTTGTTCACTGCACTCTGTCGCAATGAGATATATCCAAGTGTAAAGTTTCAAGTCAATAGCTTTGATAACATAGAAGTTTTGCCCTGGACAAGAAAATTAAACTAAGGGGCATAACTCCAAAATCATGATGTGCAGAGTTACGATTCCTGTGCACTGCATTTTGTCTCAATAAGACCTATTTATGTATCAAGTTTCATGTCAACAGCTTTGATAATGTAGGAGTTATGCCCCAGCAAAGATAATTAAACAAAGGGAATTAACTCCAACATCATGAAGTGCAGAGTGATGGTTCTTGTGCACTGCACTCTGTCTCAATGAGATCTATCTGCCTATGCAGTTTCAAGTCAATAGCTTCGATAGTGTTGGAGTTATGCTCTGGACAAACATCTAGACAGAGCACAAACCACCCAACCGCCGGCCATGGGTGATACAATAATACATCCCGTCTATGTGGGCATAAAGAAAGTGATACGTAATTAGGACATGAACAGAAGTGACAAGTTAGTAACACCATCGTAGGTATAGTAAAAATGTCATCTCCTGATGTAGGCTAAATTTATTTTCAATCTGCAAGATTGCAAAGAGTCAACATAAGCCCTCAATGAGCTCTTGAGCTTATATTGTTATAGGAGAAAGAGTCTTGACTTTATTATAAGTGTTTTATATCACACTGCTGTTTGACTGTAACATAGAATTCAATTGTATTTTTGTATTTGGGGTTTGATGGCACACCAAAACTTGAAAGGTCATACGGCGCTGAAGAATTTAATTAAATTAAACATTGGTAGATAGAAGATTAAGGAGTCTTGTACCTGTATTCTTCTTTGCTCAGGTTGGAAAGGATATTGGACTCATCCTCTTTCATTATACGGAAACCTGCGCTGATGTGATGGTTCTCTAACACAGCACGATCATTGTATAACAAAGCTACATCGGACCTGAAACACAGTACGTGCATAGTATAACAAAGTTACATCAAACCTAAAACATAGTAGAAGCACAGTATAACAAAGTTACATCGGACCTGAAACATACTACAAGCACAGTATAACAAAGTTACATCTGACCTGAAACATACTACAAGCACAGTATAACAAAGTTACATCTGACCTGAAACATACTACAAGCACATTATAACAAAGTTACATCAGACCTGAAACATACTACAAGCACAGCATAACAAAGTTACATCGGACCTGAAACATACTACAAGCACAGTATACATGTAACAAAGTTACATCAGACCACATACTGCTAGCACAGTATAACAAAGTTACATCAGACCTGAAACATACTACAAGCACAGTATAACAAAGTTACATCGGACCTGAAACATACTACAAGCACAGTATAACAAAGTTACATCTGACTTGAAACATACTACAAGCACAGTATAACAAAGTTACATCAGACCTAAAACATACTACAAGCACAGTAAAACAAAGATACATCAAACCTAAAACATAGTAGAAGCACAGTATAACAAAGTTACATGGGACCTGAAACATACTACAAGCACAGTATAACAAAGTTACATCTGACCTGAAACATACTACAAGCACAGTATAACAAAGTTACATCGGACCTGAAACATACTACAAGCACAGTATAACAAAGTTACATCGGACCTGAAACATACTACAAGCACAGTATAACAAAGTTACATCTGACCTGAAACATACTACAAGCACAGTAAAACAAAGATACATCAAACCTGAAACATACTACAAGCACAGTATAACAAAGTTACATCGGACCTGAAACATACTACAAGCACAGTATAACAAAGTTACATAGGACCTGAAACATACTACAAGCACAGTATAACAAAGTTACATCGGACCTGAAACATACTACAAGCACAGTATAACAAAGTTACATCGGACCTGAAACATAGTAGAAGCACAGTTTAACAAAGTTAGATCGGACCTGAAACATAGTAGAAGCACAGCATAACAAAGTTACATCGGACCTGAAACATACTACAAGCACAGTATAACAAAGTTACATCAGACCTGAAACATAGTATAAGCACAGCATAACAAAGTTACATAGGACCTGAAACATACTACAAGCACAGTATAACGAAGTTACATCGGACCTGAAACATACTACAAGCACAGCATAACAAAGTTACATAGGACCTGAAACACAGTACAAGCACAGTATAACAAAGTAACATAGGACCTGAAACATACCACCATCAATGTATAAAAAAGGAACATTGTACCTAAAACATTTCATCATCAATGTATAACAAAGATACATTGGACCAGAAACACCACCATCTATGTATAACAAAGATACATTGGACCAGAAACACCACCATCAATGTATAACAAAGATACATTGGACCAGAAACACCACCATCAATGTATAACAAAGGAACACTGGACCTAAAACATACCACCATCAATGTATTACAAAGCTACATTAGACCTGAAACATACCACCATCAATGTATAACAAAGCTATATCGGACCTGAAACATACCACCATCAATGTAAAACTAAGCTACATCAGACCTGAAACATAGCAGAGTCGTTTGAACGAGGCAACATAAACCTGAAACAAACTAATAATGCATTATACTTCACTACAGACACAATTCACATATTCAAGCTGACAACTATAAAAGGAAGAAGGTTTCCTTGATGTTTACATGTTTTTGAGAAAAAACATATTTTAGTAGGCTCTAGCCTAGCCAGTACAGTCTGTACACCAACAGACCTAGTCGTCACCTTGGGTTTGAATCTTGTTAGAGCTAGCAAAAATGATCTATTACATTCTGCTCTTAAAAAAGCAAGCTCATATGAAGATGATACAACACGGCTTTACACGGATTGGAAATTAAAGATCTTCAAACACAACTACATAGTAAATCTTTGCATTAACCTGGTTCTCAAAGCAGTGAAAACCAAAGTGTTTGAATCGCATAGAAAAGGATGTTATTTATGGCGTGTGGAAGGTTGTAATATTAAAAAAATATATATATTTTAGATAAATAGCATATTTATGTTCTAAAATTTTTCCATTTATGTTGTAAAAATAATATTTCTACGGTAAAATTCAGCATTTACATAGAAAAAACATATTTTTGTTCTATATTTATATGGTAAATTTTCATAATGTGTTATAAAACAAGCAAACTTTTATATTCGATAAAGTGAACAAATATTTATGTTCAATAATTGCATCATGGGATACTTGTAACATTTGTTATGAACAATTTCAATGGACCGGATTATTAGAAACATGGCTGCCCCCACCAGGTACATATCGGTAGTTCTTTTTAAAATAATTGATATAACTTTTAATCTTTATATCATACAGTAAGCAGTCTGTTTAAGATAATATCATTAACTGCTATTATTAACGAAGTGGCAATTTCCAAATTGATGGTGGCAGCCATGTTCGGAATGTTCTCCAATGAAATCGTTTGTTACAATCACTACCCATGATGCAATTATTGAACACATTGTTTATCTTGCTTTTTATAGAATATAAAAATAATTTTACCACATACATATTTTTTTGAATGTAAAAAAAAAATATTGAACATAAATATTTTTATGCAATACAAATGTGGAATTTTACCACATCAATATAAAATTATACAATATAAATGTGTATTCATAACACATAAAAATATTTTTTGAATTTTTCAACGTTTCACATGCCATAGTTATTAATATTTTTTTATTTTTTTGTTACCTCGCACTAACAAAATTATGGTCATATTGCTAATGTCCAGCTGATAATTAGTGGAGGAAGACCCCCAGACTTAAGTCTGGATAGAAACACCAGCGCACTGCAGATAAGCTGGAAAAGCTTCCTACACGGAAGTTCTTGCACTGATTGGGACTCAAACTCATGCAGAGAGGGGCTGAGGAGTTATAAGTCGGCTACTCTAACTGCTCGGCCACCGGCACTCCATGTTGTTGACTGGTGTTACTTACGAGGTCTGTATGTGGAAGTTGTTTGTTGTCCCTGTGTGCTCGAAGTCGTGTAAGAGAGCTGCCACGATCGTCGCAAATACCTCAAGGTCTGTCAACCAGTTCTGAAAGTCAATACATACAAAATTAGTACACAGCTTTTATTTCTACAGTAACATTACTAAAATATAACTCAGTTACCGTACTTACTCACTTATAAGACTATTCGCTTATAAGACGACCCCCCTACTTCATCTGTGAAATTGCCGGTTTCTGCTTCGACCCGCTTATAAGACGAGGCGAAAAAATGAAGAGGAGCGTCGACCATTCATGCTGTCTCAACAAAAGGGTTAATTGGTAAACAGTGACTGTAATCTTCACACGTTGCGGGATGTATCGAGTGTCATTTGCTCTGCTATCCTGTAGCTCGTGGCGGCATGACATTAATTTCTTTGATCTACGTCACCAAGTCTGGTATGACAGTACACGATATATCGGGGAACAGTGCACTCTCCTTGTGTACATGCCACCAATCAATAATTTCATGGAGAAATGTAATCGGCAGCTGCTTATAAAAACACATCGTTCACACCCTCACTGTCAAACTGCTCCGATCGATATCACCTTGACAACAGCTTATCTCAGAGTCACTCACTTGACCTGTGTAATGAGGAAAGTCTACACAGAAACGCCAAGTAAATTACAGCTTGGTGTATTTAGCAGACTGAAGTTGAAAGTTTGTCTCAGTGTTAACTGATGGATAATAAGCTGTTTCATGCAGAACAAAGGGAAATGTATGTGAGACAGTTAATCGTTGACCGACAGAATTCAAAGTTCATTGAAGGTAAGTTATCGGCGGTCGATAATGACGGCACGTCGGGTCATTGCATAACTGCTAACAAGTTTATGTGGTATGTTTTCGCCCTTAAACAACGTGAAAACTTTTTGCCAGGTCGCTAGACCCCGCCTATAAGACGAGCCCCACACTTTGAACATGAAAATTAAAGGAAAAATCCCCGTCTTATAAGTGAGTAAGTACGGTAACTGCATGTGTAAAACTTCTCAGCATTAACTAGGCTGAACTTTTTCGTTTAAGTACTGCCAGGATGCATTGTATCTTGATATTGAAAATAGTTTTATCAAAAAGTCCAAATTAGAAAAATAAATATAACTGAGTGAAGCAACATATCCCAAAAATCTCACCCAAACCTCTTATTTTGGCACTCCTGTAAGTTGTAACATTTTAACTTTAGCAAGGTCAGCTGATAGACATTATCAAAGTTTTGAAGCGGGACAGTCCAGTGGTAAAAATCAGGACTCGGTGGTCCAAACCTCAATTGCGTTGCTGCTAATTTCCTTGAGCAAGCAATTTACCTTGACTTGTTCTGCCCCACCCAGGTGTATAAATGGGTACCTGCAAGGGTTTATTCAGGCCATGCACATGACTTCCTTGCGATATATATCTTAGCTTATGATATTGGATTTACGAATATAACGACAAGAAGGTAAAACTGTGAGATCGGCTGAGTATGCATTGGCATAGAAGTTGCTTATCGAACCATACTTTTAAAGTTCTCGCCGTCATCAGGACACGAACCTATGCAGTGTGAGGCCGCAGTCTAATAAGCAACAAATAAATGACTACTCACTAAAGTCCAGCCTGTCACGTTAAAACTGTAAGTAAAAAATAATAAGGGAAATGTTGGCGAAAAACTCCCTTTATAAGCCATCTCTACTCCAAAATGCCTAATTAAAAATTCTGTATAATGTAAAAAAAAAACTGGGTTAGAAATCAAGAAAAATATATTAGTATCATACCACGAGTTTGCTCTGCGAGAGGATGGTGTGAACCGTTTGGGCCACGTCTCCACCGTGGACGAGGTTGTGGTACGGGTTCTTGTACTTAGAGTAGCCTGCTTCCAGGGCCAGGAGGAAGGTATCCAGTACACTTGTGTTTATTTTGAACTTTGTTATCAAGTCATATTTTTGCAACAACTCATATCCAACATATTTAAGAGCATGTCCATCCGAGGCACTGTTCACAGAGAATATGTTGAAAGACCAGTCATCCAGGTGCTGTAGGGAACACCAGAGAATTGTAGGGGTTAATACAAAATTATGCAAGACTTTTTATTTCTTTAAAATTACATTATCATAAGGTTCAATGTTTAAATTTTCTCTGGAGGTTGATATTGTCAAGCTTTTTTGGGAGAATATTAACTTAATGGTCTTACAAATGTCACTTCCATTTAAAATAGAATTTACATATATTTATGGCAGAGATTATTACAAAAATTCTTACAAAACTTAGCATCTGTGAACTGATAACTATATTTATCTTGAAAACAATTTCTTTTGTGGAGTTTACAACAAAGTATTATAAACGTTACCAAATAAAAGCAAACCACTGAGTATGCATTGAGCGTTTGAAAACATGTTATACAGTAAAATGATGTTGGACCAGTGAAAGTAGTAACACAACAACATTGAACAAAACAGGAACACACTCTACCATAATTATTGTTATTTCATCTTAAAATGGTGCATTAGAAGGACAGTGTTATTTTAATCTTGCTCAGGATAAAGTGTTATTTCAATTTTGCTCAGCAAAAAACTAAATTAACTGTGATCACAACAATGAACATTCAAAACATTTCCACAAATCAAGTATTTCAAAATGGATACCACCTGTGGTTTAGAGCCTTGCAAAGCCTTTATAGTACTGAAATATTTACAATGATAAAATTTACAATATAAGTGGCGTCAAACTGATTTAATGTAAGGAATCCCATAATTCTCAACCAAGCCCTTCATTGTAAGTACTCATTCGATTGGTCATACTGCGAAACTTCCTGAGACTAGGAGCAATGTAGGGCTTAGATGTGAACGTAGGAATTATGCATGAAAATCAATCCTCTTATAAAAACTTCATGAAAGATGCATGTCTTCCGTTGAAATAGTGGTATGCATTTATTTGTAACTGATAACAGATCTGAACAGCTTCTTTTACCAAAATAATCACTTTACTGTCGAAAGACGATACTCCGGTGTCTTTTCCAAATCTCCTATAAAAGGGAAAAAGCCCAAAAACATCAGGCATTTTTTTTTTTTTGGTAACAGTCTGTTTTTTTGTTGTTTTTTTAGAACTGCCTCTATTTGATTTTTTTTGTTTTTAATAGGATATAACCCCATATACCCCTATTCAAGTACACTCTCTCCCTCATTCTCTCAAAACTACAAGACATACATGTAAACACAAAAAGCAATTTTGAAATGTTTATATAAATACATGCATATTACATTGGAGCAATAAAAAAAATCAACTTTTTTTGTTTTATGACTAAATTAACCTTTTATAATCTGACGTGGGCATAGCGCAATTTCTATATCTAATTTAATATTGTAACCAAAAAAAATAGAAGAACCATGAAACAATATGGGGATATGCAGTGGATATTTATCTACTTTTAATTTGATACCACTTGGTCTTATGAACAATGTATGCTTATCAGCTGTTGTTTACAGTAGTATAGACTAAATTAAATGCTGATATATTTTTTTTACCCTTTTAATGTAACATTACAAAAAGTGATAATCATTCCTATTTATATTATTTTATTTTCTATGTGAAGCAGCAACATGCATTTTACATGTAGCAAACATGCATTTTTCATAAAGTTTGATTTTTACACATGCTTTATCTACATATACACTACGCAGCTACGCATTGTTTTACCTTTAAAATAAGGAGTACATGCGGCGGAACATTTAATCCTGTAGAACTGGAAAGTCGTCTATATATTCTGTAATAGAGGATCGAACAAAGTCAACATCACTTACACGCAAGTCAACGGGTTTATCTCTGGTATGAAATTGTTACAACACGTATTGCGACTACAATTTTTTGGACTACATGTAGTATAGCCCCAAATTAATCATCAATGCTATACAGTTTATTTTACAATGCACCTCTTTCTCTCTCTTCTCTCACTCTTCTAAATTGTTTAACCGGCCTTCGGGATCATTTTTAAAAACTTTCTACTTAAGATTAATCTTCGTTGTATCTTATGTCTAATTAAATGCTGGAAAATGGTCTGGGGCTCAAAAATTGGCACTGGACTCTTGTTCTTTGTAAATTGTATTTTATATTTGTATAAAATAATTTATTAATTGTACCTCATTACTAATTTACCTACATAGTCAAAAACACTTCCTAAATAAACATGTCATTTTAAAGCATCTGAGAAAGATAAAACTTTAAAAAAAGCTCATAATGTTAATAAAGGAATTTGCAGGCAACATTTTCTTCTGCTTTCATCCCACACTTTCCTGACACATCAAAGCAAATTTTCCATTACAATTAACGATTTGAAATTCAATCAATTTCAGACCATATCACGCATTGAGAGTCATTTATTATAATTATTTTTCTCAAGACACCTTAAAATGACACTTTTGGCAATAAACACGCCAGATTTGACACACTTGAACACTGGCAAACTAGAATATTGGCCAATTTCAACATTAGCCAACTGGAACATTGGCCAACTTGAACAATGGCACAACTTGAACATTGGCCAACTAAAACATTGGCCAACTTGAATATTGGGGGAAGATGAATCCTGGCTAATCTGCTGCTCTTTCACAGCATAAAGTAACTCCCAGAAGAAGATACAAAACTGGAATTATATGACACTGGACCTGTCTGCAAGTTTTTAAAGGTGGTATTCGACAGTGTTCCTTATTTCAGTAAATGTAACAGTAAATGTAACAATGTCTTAACCTTGTTTGGGGGAAATGAGGCATCATTTCTGCAAAAATGCAAACTTTAGTCTAAGAAAATATTTGAACACTTAACCGTAAAATGGTGCAAATCATGAAATAAATCAATGTTAATATTCTTTCTAAATCTGTAAATAGGCATAATAGGGATTTCTGCTAAATATACTTATAGACGTAAGAGCAGATGCCCTGGATGAAGATATAACGTAACCTCAAAAGTATGTGGTCTTATTGTTTTTGTAGTTTAACTGTGCGACATGGCTCAGATAGGAAATACATGTTTGTAATGACCAGTGAAGAGTTATCTTCACTTTTCACATAGATGGAGGTCATCAATAAACAGAATTTTGCTGTATCTTTTCAGAGAATAATAATTTATTTGGTTGTTTGAGAGAACTTAAATGGTCCAAACTGTCAAATATCACCTTTAATATAGAATATGAGAAATAATGTTCCTGCTGAATGTCACAAGGGACTTCCATTATTCAAAGTCTAGTTTCAAGAAGGAGCATGAAGACTGCACATTGCTGTGTTGCTCTTTTAGAGAGGTCAGCATGCCAGCATAAATCTTATCTCATGGCGCCACATATTCAATTTAATCAAGTTTCTATGACAGTCTCTGTCTAGATCTATATATGATCAAACTTTGGGTTGCTATTTAAAGCTTATGATGCAAGAAATTTGTTGGCCTTTATGAAAATCAGTTTCAATATATTCTATATATCAGAAAAAATGCCGTAAAATTTCAAACAGTGGGTGGTATTAATTGTAATGATACCTCAACATTTATTATATCTATTAAAAATTGCTATAAGCTTACAAGTTGCTCAGATTGACTACCACCTAGACAAAAATACCAGTATTTCCCAGTTGATGTTCCTATAAATGGGAGTCAGGGTGATAGTGAATACACATGTATTGTCAACTGTTGAACATGAATTTTCGCTTGAATTTACTGGAATTATACATTCGACTGCACCTCTGTTGAAATTCCAGTTCTCTGGTTGGCAATATCATTATTTAACCTCTGCTACGGTCTCAATTAAAAATATTTATAGGCCCAACAAGTGGATCGGATAGAATATCACCCTGAAAAGATATTTCTCAATATCATCCCTAATGAGAATAATTTTATGATTACTGTCATAAGTTGTACAAAATAGTTGGAAAACTGATGAAATGTATTATCTTTAACCTTCTGGCTTTTTACTGACAAAGAACATCAGGACAACTAAGCTACTATCAGCCAGAATTATCATTTTAAAGTATAATAAATAATAAATGGCTTTCAGGGTTGAAGTGAATATTGTCAAACCTTTAACCTGAATATTACCTTCGGCTAAACCACAGTTATTATTCCAGTACTCAGGTTGACAATATCCATTACATGTATCAACCTGTGTCATAAGTATTGATAGATAATTTGCAAACGAGAACTATTTGCACACAACAAGGCCCTCCAAGTGTATTTAAAAATATTTCTATCACACAATTTTCTTATTTCTGATGCATTAATTTTTTAAAATGTGTGCAGACAAAAAGTAATAATTTGTGTCTGCAAAACATTACAATTTCCAACAAATTAAATATCGATTACAAATTCATTAATCTCCAAAACAGTTCATGACATTTTAAAATTTATATAAAAAATCATGATTTCAAATTGGGTGAATTTGATTTTAATTTTTCAAATGAAAAAGTATATTTTGTGAAAGTGTCTACAAAAACACAAACACAATAGTTGATATCAACGCTTTTCTTCCTGAAATCATTTTAAAGTAAAAAGAACAAAAGTTAATAAAAAGAGTTATATTTTATCATGATCCTGGAGTAACTTTGAACATCTACAATAGAGAAACAAATCACAAAACAATTCCTTTCATTTCCTCAAGAAAGCCTTGCATGGAAGTCTTAATGAGAACAAACGAGCAATTTTTAAAGGGGATCAAAATGCCTTTAGCAGGTGAAAAAAGTTATCGTAGGAAGTAAACAAGCATTCAAAACATGCCCCTTTCATAAACTACCTTGTATTCTAAAAACAGTAAGTATTTATAACAATGAGGGTAAAGATTATGAATAAAAATATATTGCGGCATAACACCCCCACTTCTTCTGTTTTTTCTTGAGTCAATGGCAGGATATAAAAATCAAAAGCAACAAAACTGATACAAATTTTAAACATCATTTTGATTGGTCAATTCTTGAAGGCATTAATATCTAACCAATCAAAATGCATTTGAGTAATCTCAGTCTAAAGATAAACATTTTATAAAACTGGATCCAAGGGAGGTTATTTCAATTCTAAATTGGACATAATTTACCAAATTAAATCACCAACCTGTCCACCATGATTCCAGCTCTTATTGCATTAGCAACACTGCGAAATTTCGGCTTCTCCTCCCCTCGCCGCTTGATGTTACTCATGGAGCGTGTGAAGGTAAGGGCTAACCAATCCCGCACCTCGGTGGGAACGGCGTCTGGCTCCACCTCACTGAGCTCATCCTCCTCATCACACAGGCGTCTACAACATAGAAAAAAGTTTTTTTCTATCATGGAACATTTGTGCAAAACTCAGAAGACTAAAAATATGATATAATGATAATACTGAACTGACCTTATGTAGTGCAATGTGAAATTTTTTTATATATATTCTTTTCTTTTTTGTTCAGCTGATTAACTGTCATCAACAATAGAGAACCTGTTAACAATGAACTGGCTTAGCATAAATTGATTACGGATAGGCAAATACATTTAGGATAATTCCAGCTCAGCTTTCAAGGATCTGCACTATTTGCTTTCCTGTCTCAAGCAGTGGGAATGTAAACATTTGCATGTGTACCAGAATGTTAACAAACCAATCAAGTTTTTGGTAAATTAGGTCAATGAAAAAGCTCATTGCCATTGTGCTGCAGCATCATAAAATATATAAAAAGTAAATTAACTGTTTACTTGGCTTTTACAAATGGTTATTTTAACCAAATTTGGTGTGAAAGAAGTTTTCTCTGAGCTGAAAAAAAAAAAAAAAAAAAAAATGGCATGCAAAAATGGCTCTTGTGAATTCTCTTAGCCTTCTGTCTTTGAGAAAGAATTCAGTCAAAGGCCAAGACCAGAGTAAACACTGAAGTTTGACATGTCTTTTTGTCTGATTAATTTAAATGTTGATGTTAGCTTAGAAGCATAAATGTACATGTATGTACAAATCTATCAACAATCTTCTGTTATTATCTTGAAGATATACTTGCCTTCCGGACAATGTATAGACTTAGGGATACTATAACTGTCATTATCCAATGTTGAATATTAACTCTTAGTTTGCTACATGTACAAGTAAAAAATTACCATGTTTTTGTTATTTGAGTACAACTGCAGAGATAGAGATAACAAAAACTATTGTTGGAGATTCGGCAGCATATCATGAAGATCCTGATCAGACAGATCCCAGCAGGCAATTGGCTGATCTGAGTCTACACTATTTGCCCTAGATTTATAAATATGTGATAAACAAGCTAACAGTTAAGTTATAGAATAATTTAGAACAAATATTTAAAATGATAATATAGGACCAATATTACCTTCAATCTTAACTATTAGCCAAAAGAAAGTGTTATTTTTAAGGTTAACCCTTTCATTCATGCATACACCATTTTATGCCTTCATAACATGCACAATTGTTCCTGCTTATCTTCAGTATATTCTACAAACAAGGGGTTTAATTGTAGCTTGGTTTAGCCTAGGATATACATTTATATGCTTAAGCTGCATTTCTTAAAAAAATATTTTAAAATGTTTCATGGAAAATCAAGAAAATCAGGTGATTTTGTAAAAATCATGTACATATCCTATTATTTACGTGTTGTTGAGACAAGAACATAGCACAGCATCATATGAGAAATTAACACATAAATGTATGTCATATAATATAATTCTGTTTAAAGCTAATTAAAACATTTTGAGTTTCAAAGAAATATTTTAGATGCTTTTATGACTTGGCAGTGATTTTAGGTTTATTAGTATATATGTCATTAACTCATTTGAAATAACATTAACAATGACGGACAAACAGCCATTATATGTCATACCATATATAAGAGAAGTTATCTTATTTGGTTGAAAAACAAATTAATACATAATTTAATATACAAAGTGCAGTTTATATTCAAATAGAAAAGAAAAAAAAATGCTAGAAAAAGACTAAAGACTATCATTACTACAAACATTGTATCCCAGGTAACAGCTACGAAACTTTGTAATTCCTTAGCAACAAATACTTTTGATCTTATTGCTAAAAATATACAAGTCATTACAAATTTGCAACCCAGCCCTAGGAAAACTTCCTTCAGACTTAAAAAGAAACTTGTATAAATGTAACAAAGCAGCTGTTGACAGACAAAAAAATAAATAAACTTTTTGAAAAAAATTATCAGATGAGGAATTCCTAACAAATAATTAGTAAATTATTCTAAAGATTTACAAAACAGGAAAATGTTACTCTGCAGCAAAATAGGCCACATTATTCCCAGTTAAAGCTACAAAATTATACATTTCAGTATATAACATGTTGGTTTATTTTATTGGAGGCAAAAAAAGAGCGAATAATTATTGTCTAATCCAAAACTATCTACTTATGTTGTTACAAATAAAATGTTAAATATGTGCATGGAAATGAAAACTTACATGTGATATATAAAATCCAATATAGATAATTATTTAGATAAATATTACTATATATCCTAACATTTAAAACAAAGAAAATTTTTGTATATATATATGTAGCTTATAAACTTTTACACTTAATTATCCATGGAGGTACAGTTCCAAAAGTAATAGGGGAACACACAGAGTACATGTATGCGTGTGATGCATTTTGTGATCAATGTTTGGTAAATTCAAGGTTAGCACACATTTCTATCCTAGACAAAGCAGACACTGCAAATATGCATGTTACATCCTGCAATCTATATATATATATTTTAATATATTTTACACACATCTACATCATGTACTACTAATATTTAACACAAGCTACAGCATTGGTTGAGTAACAGTATACAGTATAATGGTGTATATACGTTTCTAATGATGAGGTTGTTTTGCAAGATGAAAAAACAACAGCAATCTGACAGCATTTTTGAAAGAAGTGATCTCTTCTCCGGTAAATTATCTTCTCACAACTAAAACTGAAGACATTTTCGTGAACGTAAAAATAAAAATTCAATCACTACAAAATTTTATTTAAATGGTTTGGATCTGCCTAAAAAAGCTGCAAAGATTGTTGTTCAGCCAAGGACTGTCGCAATGGCCCCTAGGGCAAAAGTCAATTCAACTGTAAGAGGCCAATGAAACAGAGGTCAATATTAATTGACCTTTTCTCTTTTTTTTTTTTTTTTAAATAAACTTCATGGCACTAAATTATCCAACTTATTTAACTATTCAATGTCAACTTCTGAAGTTAACTATTTGAATCAGTTTCAATAAAAAATAATGACTCCAGACTGCAGGGAAATGGGGCCCACATTATCAACTTCATTATTGTGGTAACAGCCAATCAAATAGTTTCTTTTAAGCATTATGGATTCTCATAGTGGCCCAGTTTTCACTAAATAATATTTTTTGTAAACATGATGAAAAAACAGGCAAAAAAAACTCAATACCACTCACACAATATGAAATAATAACAAACAACCATTTTTATCAATCACACAGCAATCACAGATGATTAAATCTATTTTTAAATGTATTATATAAATCCCCACAGGGTTCTCCAATCTTTAAAACTTTAAGTTACTTGTAGTAAAATACTATTCTGCACCAAAAAATCAGTTTTAAATGTTAATAAATACAATTTAATGTCTAAAAGTATATAATTATAACTTGAAAATATAAATAATAGATTAAAAAGTCTAATTATTGTAAAGTCAAATGAATTAAGTATTAGGACCTTAAATTTGCTATAACCTGACCCAGTTTTAAATGTTTTAATGACTGTTAAGGATAATAAGTAGAGTAATCCCAGGTAGGTATAATTCAACTGCCTCCATGGGGGAAGATAAAAAAGACAAACCACACATGACAGAAGAAAAAAATCCTCAAAGAACTTAAAATACAATATTTCACCCTGGCCTGCATATCAATATAATTAAGTGTAATTTAAAATTGTGAACGACAGAATATAGTCACCAAATTTTCATCTGTATTCAACTTAAAGACTCACCGGTACTATTAAAAATGAATACAAAGTAGTAATGTTCTTCGGATTCTTGAAAGAAGCCTAGTGAACTGAGTTGATTTGTGTCAAAAAGAAATAGCAAACAACCACATGCATTTAATGATTTAGGTAAAGAAAAACAAATATTTTAAATACAATGTATACAAAATGTACAACTTCTCCTGATGTCAATGTTTTTTTCTAATGCCACACAAATTCTGGAATAGTGTCCCAAATCTTAGTATTTGTTATTTGTTGGGTTTTTCTTTATCCAACTATTAGTCAAATATAGCTGAATTATTTTTTTTCTTACAAGTTTATTCCTTCAAGAAGGAATTCCACAAGAATAATGACCCTGGTTTTCATGAAATTGTCAACAACAAAAAAATATAAATCAAAAGAGTTTGAAAAATACAATTTAGGAAAAAAAGAAGGAAAATGCTCACAAGTTGCTAGATATAACTGAGACACACCATTTAGGCAATGTTTTTTTCATGTTCTTATCAGCCAATTTCCAAGGTAAAAGGTGATATCCAACAGTTTGGATGTTGTTGTTTTTTTCCAACTAGCCAAATAAGTCATTGTTACCTGAAAAAAGTCTTGCAAAATGCTGTTCATTAATGCCCTAGATCTGTGTGAACAGTGAAAAAGAAATCCCAAAGTGTCACTGCAAACAGGTATTTTCCTATCTGAGCAACGCTGCAGAGATAGTTATTTTTTAAACTAAAAAACCCACATGACAACCACCTTTTAACATCGCTTTATATTGTCATCCAGGCAGCCCAATGATTTCCATGTCTATTTTAGCAGAGATGACCATCGAACTTATTTATAGGTTTGGAAATAATGATCAGTTAGAGTGATTTGTTAAGCAATTTGTAGTGTCTTACATTACAGGTCATGTTCCAGATCGTCTTTACTTAGACTGAGGTATGAGTTTACCAAGAAATTACGCATATATTTTTCTTGAACTGTGGAAAAATACTGTTTCATGCATTTAATACAGATAAACTGTTGGATACCACCTTTAAGGCTACATTTAAAAAACCAAAGTTCAAGGTCAACAAGTTCCTTAAACCAGTTAAAGATGTACATGTACGCTTCATATTACAGTGACATTTTGGCCCAATGCAATAAAACTTGAATGTGGCCATTGACACCATTCTCAAGCATCTGATTGGTCAGATTTTATTTAAAATTTAAATATGACCAATCAGATTTTTAATTAGGACTTCAAACGACAATTTTAAGTTTTATGACTGTGGACTCTTAAAGAATGACAAAACAAAAGTGTATATCTCAAACACATGTTGTACCAGTGTCATTTCACTTCAGTCCTTTAATATGCCAATTAGGTATGTTTTCCAAGAAAAAAACAAGGTTAGTAAAACAAACAAAAAAGTATTTTTACCTCCAATTTTGTTTTTGTCATATTTGCCATCAAATGATATGAAGCAAAATTTACAGGTACGGTCTATCATGCCGCCAAATCCCCTCTATTTTCTACGAGCTAAATGCACACTAGGGGTTGTAAGCTAGCTACTGCAACTAATGATTATCGTCCATCACTCATATAAAAGCAGTATAGTATGTTATAGAAAGCAAGCAATAAGATAAACATATAGAAGAAAATACTAGAAAAAAGGGAAAAGAAAAAACGGCTGAAAAAGAAAAGCGCAGCAGGCATGCAAAATGATGATTTAAGACTATGGATCTTTTCTGGCATTTTTTCTTCTTTTTCTCTATAAGTGATTAAAAAAAATTCTCATTCACTAATAAAATACTTATAAATTTGCCATATTTTTTATATTGGCTATTGTTTTTGAACATCATTCTTCAACAAAGCAGAACATATTTTTAAATGGTCAATGTAGTTTTTCAATTATATCACCTTTCTACACTGACCATTTTATGTTTTGATTGGCTGCTTTCTGTTGTAATAGCTACATTTCAACCAATGAAATTAAAGAGTTCAATGTATGCATAGAAAAGGGCTATAGCCTCTAAACCAAAATGAGCTGATTACCTCGAGTCACCGAGCCTGTTCTTACACTTGCACGTGGTTTCTCCTGAGCATTCCTTACATCTAGATCCAAAAAGAAGTGGAGTAGAAGAGAAAGGCGAAAGATGAAAATATGAAAGGTGAGAAATATTAGAGCCAAGTCTTGGCAGACAGAGTTGGCCTTCAGACATACAAAGTGTTAGTAAGCAATTGTCTTTATACATACTTTTCATAGAGAAAAAAAACAACATAGTGCAATAATAATCAATGGAAAAACCCTTGTTAACATAACCCAAATTTGATGTTTTTGCTTATAAATTGTTTTCAAATAGGACACACCAACATCTTTTTTTATTTCATTATGGTGGCATGAAGCTTTTATTGGTAGAGGAAGTTTGTTTTTGTTACATGACACTGACAGAAATTATGGTCATACTGGTGACGTCCACAAATTATTGGTGAATGAAGACCCCCCAGACTTAAGTCTGCGTAGATCCACTGGCACACCACAGGTTAGCTGGAAAACTGTGACCATACTGGGACTCGAATCCATGTGGCAAGAGGTTGGAGACTCTAACCGCTCAGCCACGGACACCACCCTTGTGGAGGAAGAAAATTTTACAGTATAACCACCAGTGTAAACCTAGTCAGCCGGAAGAATTCCTATATAAAAGTTTCATCTCTTTTCAGGATACGAACCCACAAGAAAGAGAATATGTAGTTGAAAATACTGCCTTCTTTTAAAACTTTTTAAACTCCCCACACCACCAAATTTGTTAGTTTTTATTGACAATTCATCAATTCTTATAAATTATAGCCATAAAAAAACAGGCTATTCACATTTCAAATAAAGTAACAGTTGTAATTATTTGATGTTGTTCATGTATGTCTGAAAACTGTTGATGGTTCAGACAAGAAAGAGACATAACAAGATGTAAGACAGATCACTGTGCAGCCCATGCAACTGTCAATACATTCAGTGAGGGATGCAGCAAGATTCCAACTCAAATCCTGGCTGCATCCTTAAACAAAATCAAGATGAAGGAACAACTCAAACACCATTATATTCACTCTCAACACAAAAGTTATCATTCAATGTAAAACACCTTCAAGTACAAAAATCACTGACAGAAAAATAATTAAGTGCAACAAATGTTTGAGAGAAACACAATGGAACTAAATATGTTGTGGGTGTGTTGTAGTTATTTATTTCCCAGTCAAACACAATGATATACCATACATTACCAATGTTAATTCTGTGCAAAAGATGTTAAACTAATTAGTGTGTTATTTTTTTAATTAGCCGAATTTCCTTATTTTCCATTCAATACAGTCATTATATATAATTATTATATTACACAAGTGTAATATATCTTTTTGATGGATGATGTCATCAAAATGCATATTGTCTCATACCACTATCTCACCAAGTATTATTGTTAAAATTTCGTAAAATCAACCAAAGTCATGTGATAAAAAAGGATCTGACACTTGTTGTCATTTAATGCAAACATTTTGAAACTCGTTCATAGGTTCGCTTACTACTATTTTTCCTGAACCTGCTGCGATACAACAGACCCATTATAATGCAGTATGTAAAGTTAACAATAGTCTAATCATTATAAGTTAGTAGGCCAATAATATTTCATTCAAAATTGACCTACACTACATGTATCTAATTAATGCAATTTAAATAAATGAAAGTAAATCAACCGAACTATTAACACTAGATCATTATGCATAAACAGCAAAGATATCATGGAAACATGACATTTTGTGGGGGGTTTTTGTATAAAAAAATAAATCAAATAAAACTCAGTTAGACACATAATCACAAAACTAAGCAACATAATTATGATGTCACAATGTTTGTACATGTACTATTACATGTCACATGTTTTGCGAAAGAATGAACTTATACAGACATATCTGTCTGCATATTACTGAATGTATGCTGTTGTTTTTATAACATATTACTTGAGTTATTTGGAGATGAAAGTTCAACAAATTCATATTTCCTACTTCTTTGATTTCAATGCTGAATGGCCACTTTTAAATCACTTTTTTTTATGTGAAAATAAAACTTTCATACATGTTTATACAGCTTTAAAATGAGCAGGCCAGGGTGTTCTGTCATTAGAGATGTCATTTTAAATGTGAACAGATTTCGGACATCAGACAGTGGAAAACAATTCTATGAAATGTTTTGCACAGCAATAGAAAAATCTCAGGCCATTTCTATAAAACGCGATTTTGAAAGAAGTGTCAAGAATTTTGGAAAAAACACTCCACGTCTATCATCATTATATATACTTTTTTCATGACTTCAGTTATATTGTGCACTGTTATGCAAATCTTTTAAGATCAATATGTGACATGATATTTCAAATGCTTTTTGATACACAATAATTTGAAATATTGGCATTTTTACTATTTTTTGTGTGTGTACCAGTATTTACGCAAATACACCCAAAAAAGTAGCCCTGTGATGCAATGTCTTCAAAGTTGAGAGATTCCTCAATGCTTTCAACAAAGGATTTTCTTCATCCAAGCTCTTAGAGCTTTTACTTTTCTTTTTATACCTTCATTGATCATTGAAACTGCAATACCCTTTTAACTGGTTTCATATTTGCATTTATAGCCCATAATGTTATTCATATCCAGTGATAAATCTTATTTACTCATATATAAATACACAATGAATACAGAAAATATCCAATATAATACAGAATGAAGAATTTAAACCAAATCACAGTCAGTAAGCTAATCTTGTGAAACTATAACATCTGTTACAAATATATCTAAAGCTAGTTTTGTTATCTTCTTTCTTTATAGATAAACTTTGTCTTTGTAACGTTATGACCACTGCTAAAAGTTAAATAATTTGAGAAAAGAAAAATCTGATAAACATACAAGTCCCCTGACTACCTAGTTTTACTCTCCTATCTGAAAACTAAAAGGGTGCAGAATCATCTCTCAGTTGAGATTTTAGCTTATGCTAGTTGTTTTTTTACACCAACAATATTTATTACTGGGACTCTCTTACAATTACAATATTTTATACATCATTAACATGGAAAATTAAGGTAAATGAACTGGTATTATACAATGAGGTGTTAAAATCACTGATTCTCGAGTGGGGCCTGGACCTTTTGATCACTGGGTCCCCCAAACCAATACTTGTATTCCCCTCTTTGCCGACTCGTTTCACTCACAATAAAAATCTAAGCATTATTTAATACTATTAACTGAATTTTATTGTTTATACATATTCACTTCAAAACTTAGGTTTTATGTATTAAAGCACTTTGTACAATTTCTATAGTTTACTATACATCCACTGCAGAGTTATCTCTTTTTTTAAATGTTTTTAACCCTTATGTTTGTAACATACAAATGAATTCTACTGTAAAGCACTTTTGAACATAGATATACTTATGATAAGAGTGCTATGTAAATGTGGTGAAATAAATATAAATATATTTTCAACGATCACTGTGATCTTGACCACTGGGATAGGGGGTGGGGGGGATGAGGGTGTAAAGGAGTTGGGGGTTGGGAAAGGAGAATGATCCTTAGGTTGAAAGTCAACAACTCTTAACTGCACAGCTATACAGTGCGTCTTATGTTGTTTTGTTTTTTAAACAAAAGTTCAAAAATACATGCAAGCTGTGTTAGTTCTATAAATATGTTTTACAATTTACAAGAATAGACGCTCTTGAACATTATTCATGGGGGTGTAAAGGAGTTGGGGGTTGGGAAAGGAGAATGATCCTTAGGTTGAAAGTCAACAACTCTTAACTGCACAGCTATACAGTGCGTCTTATGTTGTTTTGTTTGGGGGGGGGGGGGGATGGGGGGATGGGGGTGTAAATGAGTTGGGGGTTGGGAAAGGAGAATGATCCTTAGGTTGAAAGTCAACAACTCTTAACTGCACAGCTATACAGTGCGTCTTATGTTGTTTTGTTTTTTAAACAAAAGTTCAAAAATACATGCAAGCTGTGTTAGTTCTATAAATATGTTTTACAATTTACAAGAATAGACGCTCTTGAACATAATTAAATCTTAGTGAACCATTGTATCATTTCTACTAGAATAGTAATAGAAAATGGTACTACATTAATGATAGTCTAGCATTAAAATGATCTATAGATAGTTTCCATGTGATGTCATCGATGCTGATAAGACAGTTTAAGGCAGCCATCTTTGTGGGCAGAAGCTAATGCAGGCCGAAATTGGGAAATATGTGCTGTATTAAACTCACCACTGTGTTTTTATTTTTCAGTCTATTTTATTGAATTTTACATCAAATTTAACAGCTTTTATAAAGTATTTTAAATATCAAAACTATATTTTGATAGTTTAAAAGGTTAAAGAAATACAACCGAAAATGATACACTTATTATTTTATCTTAAGTATGAGCCTATTGTTTTATTTATTTCTGTGTATTTATTCTGTGTGCATTTATCAATTGTTAAAATATTGTATTCTAAAAAAATGAATTTCAAGAGCTTTCCAATGGTGTATAGCTTTTAATTTCCGGACAACAAATGAAGACATTACCAGAAAATAAAATTTACCCTTCTATACAATTCATATGAAAATTCCTTGAAGTTACCATCAAAGATGGCTGCCAAGATAAGGGATTTTCACTGATGTGGAAACTATCTATAATTTGATATAGTCATGCTCAAAAGAAGACATGAAGTTTTAAGTCATACGCATTCAATATTCTGCTAAGAAAGTTAGCAAGACAAGCAAAAACAAAAAATGTATTTGCTTAATTAACAATTTCAATAGCTAGATATTTACACCTAAGAACATCCATAATTAAGTTTTAATATAGGCATGCTGATCAAGAACTATGTTATCAGTTAGATCTTGTAAATACGTCTCTTCGTAATTTTGTATTTTACAACTGACTCCTGCTACAAATCAAGGACCTGATTTTATACAACTGAAGATTGTGCTTAAGTTTCTTAAAGGTGGTATCCAACAGTTTGGACCTGATTTTTTTCCTCAAACATCCCTATAAATTTGTGACCTGAAAAGATTCCATAAAATAATGTTTATTGATGGTATACATCTACGTGAAAATTAGAGCTTAACACAGCACTTTACATTTCAAACAGCATTTTCATATCTGAGCCATGCTGCACCGTCTGCTATTTTTAAACTAAGAAAACCACATGACCACTTACTTTTGAGACTGCTGCACAGTTAGCTATTTTTAAACAACACCTCTACTTTCTTTTGAGGTCATGTTATAGCTTTATCTGGGTTATCCGATCAGATGTTTGTATATATTTATAATTTATAGCAGATATTCCCATTATGCTTATTTATAGAATTGAAAAGAACAGGCATGTAGAGCGATTTTTTTTCACAACAGGTACTGTCTAGAAATTGAGGCAGTGCTCAATATCATCTTTATGTACATTTAATCATAAGTGTATGCAGTGTATGCAGGAATTATGCCTTATTTCCCCCCAAAATGGGGTTAAGGTTTTGTTTATTATCTAAGATATAGGCGTACTGTTGGATACCACCATAAATTGTCAATGTTGTTGATTTGCTTTGTTAACATATTAACTTAAAATAACTAAAACAGATGTATAAAATGGTTTTAAAACTTTTCTTATGATTTGCTTAGCCATATAGTAAACATGGGAGATCAAGCTAGAGAAATCTGTCAAAGTAAATAGTTTAGTTTACAACCAAACAGTGCAACTTTATATAATGAACTCTCATTGAAACTGTCATACTGAAATTTTCATACACTTTATATAAGAAAAAAGTATTATTAATTATTTAATGTGAAAGTTGTATACTGAAGTCTCTAATGGAGAAAAAAAATGTTTTGTCTACAGTAACAATATACTGAATATACGCACAATGTTTTTGTTGCTAATGAGCACCAACAACATATACATGGGTGCAAGTAGAAAATTTTGAAAAACCTGAACTTTTGGCTGGGGGGCCTGGGGGTTGCTAGGGCCCCCGGTGGGTCCAGGGCAACGCCCTGGCCTGGGGTCCAGGGGGGCGGAGGCCCCCGGAAACTCCTGGTTTTAAGCACATTATAAGACCTTGACAAGTCATTTTCTGATACAACAACCTGATTGTCTGATGGAAATTTAGCAATCTGTTATGCCCTATTATTGAATATCAATGAATACTTGACAAAATAAATCCAGTTTCAACTTATATTTATTTTGAAACGTTCATTGAGTTTAACTGTTCTTATTTTTTTTATATATTTTACAAGTGCAAATCAATTCTGGGTAGGTTAATGTCTTATATTTGTTTTATAACAATGTTATCTTTATATTATTTATTGCTTAACACTTGAGGCTTGGCTCTGCATCAGACTGTAATATTAGTTTACAAAAAAAAAGGGCATGGTGTCCACTACTGGCACTAGCCGCTGGGCAGAGATTTGTAATCTTATACTTAAGTCTAACACATCACTGATGACATCAACTTAATATCATGAATATGAATACAAACGCAATTCAAGTATCAAAGAAAAACGTACATGTGCAGTAGGGCCTATCTATCATTCTATGCCTAGTAGATATATCAACATATTGAATTTAACTATTAACACATTTGTTGATAATCGTTCGCGTGGTTTTTATGCATTTCTTTCCGCTTGACCCGCATTTGATAGTTTTGGCACAACACTCGCAGAAAGCTACACCCGCTGTCAGGCTTTTTCAGCCATTGTTCCCATTTATCGCCAGCTGTGTCTACTTCCGATAACCATTCCCAACGCCACTTGTTCTTTGATCCTTTTTCTAATTCCTTGATGTCATAACCAGCGGGTAAAAACTTTATGTTCCAATATTTTGTTTTCTATCTCTATAAATATCAATGTTGTTTACGTCCTCCATGTATGATAATTCGTCTGAAAGCGCTTATTTCATTGGACGGTTATAATAAGACAGCGAATCAAACTTGCTCTTATAATCAACACATTTATCGCGCCAACCGCATTTCAGAACGCGCTTTTTCATTGGGTTGCTATAGTAAGACAGCCAATCTTCAAGTTTGTGAAGGTCAGATAGCCGTATTTGGTAATTTTCGGCACTTGCCGGTCTAGTACGGCAAGCTCATTAACGAATCGTTATTTTCGTGACATTTACGTGTTAGTTGTCCGAAGTTGCATCGTACATCACACGGTAAAGTCCGTGAAAAGGTCGAAAACAAGCACATGCAAATGAATTCTTAAAATAGACAATGAGATTGGTAACGTTGTTGAAATCGAAACGAACTTAATTTCAGAGCAGGAGTAGGTCTATACCCCCCCCCTCTCTGAAAATCTCAACGGATTTGCACGATTTGGGAAAATTGCCCTCAACGTCATGGAAAAACCGGAAGTTCCGGCATATGCCGGAAAACTTGCACCCATGCATATAGTTTAAGAAATAATCATCACTCCCTTGACTTGTAATGTTAACAGTTCAATTTCACAATCTCCAGCTACACAAGATCAGGCAGAGAACCTAATTATGTCAACATTATTCCATGATGCTTGCAAGTAGAACCAGCAGCACTAGCATTTCTATCTGAATAGTCATAACTTAAAGTCACCTACCGTATCTGATCAAGATGACTCCCTTTACATCTTCAACAATAAAACATAAAATAATTGAAAAAAGGTCAATAAAAGCATTAATACCAAAGAAAACTGTATAGTTTTAACATGATACATTGTATTATATCAATGTCAAGTTAACCTTTCATATATTTTATTACATGACCTGTATACAATGAACAACAAAAGATAAGGCAGCAGGTTTTTTGCACCCTTCTGTGAATGGTTCAGGTTCTTGCCAAATTGTGTATGTTCGCATCGTGCAATAATGTAAATTGTTTAAAAAAGTTGTGACACCAAACATAATGTGTATTTAAATAAAATAATGTTAAATTGATTTAAAAAAAAAATCTTATTACTAATAAATACTGTTTTGGCAATTGTTCATGTACAGAAATCGCAGGATTAACTCGTTAGCATTTCCATTACCACAGTACCATACCTCTTATCTGTTAACATTGCTTCATCTAATAACAATGGAAAATTTCTGCAATAGATGGAAGATGTTTTACAAGCTAATTTTTTTTACAAAACAGTATTGAGTAGTTTGTGCCCAAGTACATTGCTCTGCAGAGGTATGGGAAGATTGAAATGCCAAATAAAATTATAAAGACCAGACTTGTAAAAAAAATAATAATTTGCTTGAAAATTTACATTATTTATAATTGTGAAAGATCCTGTCAAGATGCAGGACGGGTCTGTTGTCACTTATGAGCATGTCCCTTTAGCCATTCAATGAAGGAGAAAAAAAATGCTGTAAGATCCTGATTTGCATGCCAGGAGCTTATACGATTTTTACTTTTATACAGTCATGGAAGGATTCATTGTAATAAGTTCTCATAGATTGTGCACGCCCAGAATTCGTTCCTTTAGAAGCAAACATTGGATATTAAAATATGTGCACAAAACATGGTCTTCTAAAGTATCCAAGTGACTTGGATATACACTTCCATCATCTTAAACTGACATTAGCTATACAGTCCAGGAGTAAGGTGTCTTATAATTGATCTAGATGAATTGTTTAGTGGCTGTAAAGATATAATAATCTACATGTACAGTTTGTAATCACGAAACACTAAATACTTTATATATTTGTGTATGCTGTAGTATCCATTTTCCTGCTGGAAACAACGTAAGGGTGGGTATTTTTTATGCTTATGAGTTAATGGTGTTTCCAGCAAGTAAAGGGTTAATACAAATATATTATATTAGAGAGCTTTCTCATACTTTTCTCAAATGATTACATCAAATATTAATATAAATCTTGATGTTTATTTTGTAATCATACGTACAAATAATTTTGTTGTTGTTTATTTGAAGAGCTAAATGCATTTAGACATATAAGAAAGTACTAAAAGCTATTAGGAGTCTAAGCAGTAACAGCTGAAAAATATGCAAAAAAAAATAGGTATGTAGATAATTACATGAGAAAATTGTATCTGCAATCTATTAAAAAGGACAGGTCTAATATAGATTAAATATCTGCAGTTATATGATACAGATAATCTAATAGCATTGATTTAATATCTTCAAGATCTTCTTTTTACAGATCAATCTAATTAATACACATCTAAAGGATTAGTAACACCTGAATACATATATTTCAATGTTAATAATGCACATTCACTTTCATTTGTTAATGGATTTAGGCTGCATTCAGTATTGCCCGGCAATAAAGATACTTAGCTCTGAAGCAGAAAGATTTAATGGCTTAACATTAAAATTTATTAATACTTGTTTGAGTGTTGGCATTCTTTATAAATATGCTTAAATTAATAACATGTTTATGTTTACAGACCCTAACCAAAGCCTCTTGTATGTTTAAAGCTCAAGACAAGGATATTATGAAATATTCAGGCAATATCAGTGTCATTTTTTTTTAAAACATGCAAAGAGCCAAATTTTTGCTTTAAAACAGTATATCAAGTAGATTTTTCTTTTCTTATTAAAACCATTGGTATTTAATACCATGGTATTAACCCAACTTTTCACGAGGAATCCAATTTAGGCTTTACTTTTTTCTTTTATGGCCTTATAATGGAAAAGAATTTTTGCACGCACTATCGTATACAACAAAGAAGCACATGCAATTTATCCTATTTTTAGTGCCCACTATTGTGCAGTAGTCCCCACTTGTCATTTAGTTCTATTTTGTAAAACATAAATTGTGGCCTTATTTTTATGGTAGCTAACACACACTAATATAAAATAAATAACAAAATTATTGCTTCCCTAATGGAGTTCGTAAAAAAATGAATAGATCATTTTCAAATTAATTCATTTTGGACCACAAATGTGTTTTATTTATTTTTAAAACCAGTATTTTTATAATTTATTTGTCTCATATATTAAACCGACAACAATATGGTCCATTTAACTATGACCGTTAAAAAAAGGCAACCATGATGAGGGTGTGTAAACAGTCAAGATTTTGTTTTTAATCCTACTTTGTCCAAACTAAGCAAACACATATATATATAGAGAGAGAGATTTGACACAGATCTAAACTTTTTTTAAAGAAATGCAGTGCTTAGTATCTTAATTCAACAGGCAGCATAAAAAGTGAGACAAAAGCTGAGACTTCAAATTTGGTGAATGCAGCAAACATCTAAAAAAATAAATAAAAGAACCTTGTGGATTGTTTAGAATCGCTACCAGACTCTAAATCACTTAGAGGAATCTCAATGATTTCGGAAGAATCATTTCTGAAAACACAATATAAAGCAAAAGTAAAGAAATAGAACAAAAAGCAAAGATTACCCCACCCACCCAACAGCTTAAACTTTATGAAAGCAATGCAAACACCGAGTAAACGGACTAAAATACCTACAAATGCTTTAAAATCGTTGAAGACGACTCTGACGAGTCTGACTCAGCACTAGGGGGTCTATCTTTTCCCATTTTCGTTTCTTTTTTAATTCAAATAGGTCAAAGTTTAATCAAAATAGGTTCAACAGATATTGATGACATCATCAGTTGGAATGACATCATGCACTGGTCACATGACAGTCGGATGACATCATAGGTCACATGACCTTTGCTGTTCAAAATGAAAGTAGCTTGTTCTAAAAATAGAATTTAAACTGAAACAAAATTGATCTAGACTAATTATAATGGTTATTTTTGGTTATTCTTGTTTTATTCGATGCAAAACCAAAAGAAAAATTATTGAATAACCGAGCTCAATTAAAAACAAATAAAAATCAGGAAAAGCTTGATGTCCTTTTTTTGTGCTGTTTAATGTTTGATTTATTTATTTTTAGATATATTTGCAACCTTTCTTTATATTTCCACATTATAATAACTCAGTTGTGTGTGTGTGTGTGTGTGTGTGTGTTATTGACACATTCAATTATTATCTCACTACACGTTAGCTACCAGTATTACTTGAAAGAGTTTTGTATTATGCCGAGATAGATTTATAGAAACAAGTGTCCTTTCCATCATATTGTTGATATTTAGAATCTACAGTTCTCAAAATTCACAAAATGAGACGATAAAAAAAAAAAATTAAAACTGAGTCTAATAATGAAAATCACTTTTTTAACATAATAACCAAAGCTTAAAAAAATATCGACAATTGCATCACTGCGGGATTAAAAATTAGCATCAAGCCTGCTAACCTGGTTAATCAACCATGCTGCCATACTAGCTGAGGCAACTTGGTCATTTTATAAAATATTGTTTATCTATCGTCAGTTAACTGGAATACCTGACCAATTTTGTTGAAACAACCATCGATAAAGTTTTTTTAAACTTTACTCTGTAATTTGCTGAGATGCTCTGGTAAGGAGCATGAAAATGATATAAAAACTACATCAAGACCAATTTTGGGTAGGAATACATAAGACATAAACTTGTGCTATACTTACTGCAGCAATTAAAGGGGTTCAATTACATTTTAAAGTTTTTATTTTTTGTGGGCTGCAAACCAACTGCAATGCTGTATACTTACATATTTATTAATATATATGTAATAATAATAATAATAATAATAATAAATACAGATTATTTATTTCCAAATAAAAAATAATTATATTTTACTTTTCAGAGCTGGTGTTCACTTTGATAGAAATTTAACATAGATAATATGTTTCAACAGCATAAATCATATGTTGTGATTAGGTAATTGTTCACTCTACCTGGTATCAACATTCTGAGTATATAAGAAGGGATTCTTGAAACACGCTTCCTTTTCTCTTGACAACCAAAAAGGTACACATCACATACATAATAAAAAATAAATAAATAATAATAACAATAATGTTAGGAATAATAATAATAACAGTAATAATAATAATAATTAATGTTGTAGTTAATCTTGTTTTAAATGAGCAAACAACATTGAAACTATGTAGTTGAACCATTCAGCATAGAAGAGTTTCTTTAAGGTCTGTTAAAAGGTTATTTTCCTAAAATCAGCCAAAGAAATATCTTTTTTAACTTGTTACGATTAGCTTTCCATGCACCATGCAAGCGAAGCAGTGTATCCCTCGGTTTTAATATTGGAAATGTTGAAAACTTAAATTTACTACAAATTGTTTGATTTATTATGGCGCAGACATTGTTTATAGCAAGTGTGCCAATGCTAATATCATACAATACCTTGTTTCATCAATGTAGACAGTCTCCAAAACTTGGGCTGCATATTCGAGATTTCTGAGAAGGTCATCTTTCGATATATCTTCCTTTTGCATCTTTCGAACAATATGTCGTAATCTACAAAATATTAATCTACAGTACAGTGGTATATTAACAAAAAAGGAATCCCACAAATCCACAGGAAACACCTAGAAAATGTTGTTTCATCTGAACACTGAAATTTAAGTCATCCATTACAATGTTTTAATTTTTTCTTTGTTAAACTTCCTTAGAGCAACACTCTTTCAGTTTTAGAGTTCTTTGAAGCAGACACAGTGCTGCCTTCCCTTTGAATAGCATGCTATAAACACTTGGCATATCATCACGCCCAGTCACTGTTCCTTACAGACTAGTGATTGTCTGACAGTAAATAAGGTACTAATACTATTTGTTTATAACTTTTATATGTCTCGGCATATGTTTGAACTGTGCGCATAAGATCATAAAGCTTTGAAATTGAGCCTGTGACGAAACCTGACTCGGACATAACAGCTACACCAATACCAGAACAAGTCCATTAAAATGATTTTCGACAAACAAAAATGATGTACCGGCAATCCAAAGACTGCATGTTTTATAATGCATTTGCTAATGTCTTCAATTGCTCACAGTTTTCTAAAATTATTTCTGATATTGATTTTGTTTGTTTGTTTGGATAAATGTTAGCATAAGTACTAATATATAATAACATAGACGTTTATTTTAATTATTGCATAATTCTGGGCAAATTTGTATTGGTGTGTTTGTTTTTTATGCACAGCAACACAGTTATGGTCATTATAGCAACACTGAGCTTTTACTGTCAAAGGAAGACTGCAGACATGCCTGGGTAGAACCTAGAGATGCAAAACATTTTAGTAGGAATAAGTGTCCTATTTATTTCTGATATATAACTCTTCTAAATAGTAAAAGGGCCTGTACTGTTAAAAAGGGTCAGTCAATCTACGTACCTTAATGAGCAAACATGCGAGGCTTCTGGGACGTCAACGGGCGGCAGTTTGTCCGTGCCAAGGTCGACGCTTGCGTATGAGTCACTCTCAAGACTCGCCACACTTGATGTGCGGCTGCTGTTGTTGGAGACGACCTTGGTTCGGGAGTTGGACCGCCGTAACACCGTGAGGGAGCCCGTACCTAAAATAAAAATAAAATGATGATTAATAATAAAATGATAATGATAATCTTCAGTAAATATTATTCCGATAGGATATTAAAACAATAAAACTAATTTTGAGTCCTTGAACATTGTTTTTTATATTGAAAAATGTCGCATGTGCCGAAACATCAATAGAGACTGTAATAATGATAGTGCTGGCAATTATATGTTTAATTTGATAACAAAGTGTCTTTAGAATGATAATTATTTAAACAAAATGCTTGGGATACTAATGCCAATGATGTTATTGATTTCCTTTTGCTTGAATAATAATTAATATAGTAAAATTAGTAATAAATAATGCTTTTGTCAACATCTGCTCCATTCATTTCACCATTAACAGTAATTTCTATGTTTTTATCAGGCTAAACAATGGCAAAGACTTTCCTTTGTTAGAAGCAAAGACAATACAAATTTATACATTTAAACATTTCTTTTAGCAACACCAAATACCATTAGTATGTAGGACAAGGCAGGTTTCTTTTTGCTGGTTGTTCATACTGGTTTTTAATTCAACATTTAATCACCAATCTTTCATCTCTCTGATGTTTTTTTCCCAACTTTTGAAGCTACAGATACTTTGGAAAATCACTGACAATTCATTTCAAGAATGTTCTAATTTCCAACTCCATAAAATGTCAATACTAATGAATATTTATTATTGCACTATACTGAGTATTGACCTTAAAAAAAAATAAAAATAAAAAAACACACCCAAGCACCATGCTGATCAGTAACAATGAAGAACTGTACTAATTACCACAAAAACTGCTGGGCCATATCAGTAAAAACTGCTTACAGAATTGAGACTACATCAATAGACAGTTAATCAACCTGACACCGGATATGCTTGAAGCGTTCCTGAAGCCGGAGGTAATCAGAGGTAATCTGTCAGTCATGGATGGTTTTATAGCATGACAGTTATAATCAAGGGCATATATGATCTTTGATGCATTGTCACCAGGTAAACCTTGACCTGGCTACATTTAGTAATTAGCTACACAAAAAGCATTGTTATTTGCTATCAATTGTATGAAAATCTGCCTGGACAATTTCTTTTTAAAAAAAAAATGAGGTGATGGTTGGAGCTGGCTGGTCTGGATCGATGCAATTTTTGCACTAACTGGATAAGTTTGTTTTAGGCAGGTTAAGCATTACCGGAATCCAAATGGTTTCCTTGTTAAGATTTGATTGTTTGATGCTGTAAAGAAACTACAATCATTGCCTTGCTTTTGGTTGCTGTTGCTATTTGCTGACAAACTATTAAATTAATTGCTCAACAAAAAGCTGACTTTTGTTCTGTTTTACTTTTTGTTACATCGCATTGACACAATAATGTTCATATTGGCCATGTTCAGGTAAGAACCACCTACGCAATGCATGTAAGCTGGAAAACTTTGGACATGAAAGTTCTTACCCCGACTGGGATGTGAACCCACACGGTGGGGGGCAGAGGGGTTACAAGTCACAGGCACCCCCATGCAAAGCTGAGAAATCAACCTATTCAAGGTTAGAATAAGAAAGACACCAACCACAGGTATACAAGCATGTTATTATCAAAGCACCTTAACATGTAACGAAATATACATTGAGGCTTCTGCATCAGTATAATGTATAAAACCTAAACTATCTGTCTAGCCAGTTTATCCTTTCTGTTCAAGTGTAAAACACAATAGGAACAGTTGACCTACTTACACATCAAAGAACATTTATTTACAGAACAGAACACTTGCTATCTTTTGTTTGTGATACTGCTTCTTTGCCTTTGATCTAGGGAGAAGAAACTGCCAATGTACTTATAGAAGGAGGCTTTTGACGAAACTCTGCATAACTTAAATTGACCAATTGCAGTTTCATACCAATTGTTGACTATACAATATTACACTGACATCACCACTTCTTTTTTTGAGATAAGATTTGTGCTGGGAGGAAGTATGCAACGAAACTTACTGCATACTGCTTAAAACTATACATTATTTCAAGATTACAATGCATGCAGTTTCTATTATACACTATTTACTAAGAGATTCTTTTTTTCATTTTATATTAAGTGGATCATTTGCAAAATTTAAACCAATACCTCACTCAAACCTAATTTTGTCTGCCCAGAATAAGGCTGGGATGTTGTGTATGAGTAAGGTTTTTTGTTTCTTGTTTTGATCTTTCAGGAACTTTGTCTTGTCATGAGTTATGGTTCTTTATTTAGTCACTCCTTATTTCATTTAAATTAAATTCCCAAATTTTGTTTAAAAAAAAGAAAACAGGCTTAAAAGTCCCCTTTTATAAAAACAGGGCAAAAGCACAAGTGTATGCATCTTGTTCAAGCTCTACAAAGTTTCATTCATGGTTTAAAAGAAATCTTTCATGAAAACAATAAACAATCATGTACACATTACTCAGAAGTCCAACCAAGTTAGTTTTTTTTATTACGCTGCTTCTTCAAAATGATTCCAAAAGGGATTACATTTCTAATTCCCTCTATTAGTGTCACCATTTGACTGCTACTATGTTTTGAAAGAGGAGACTAATTACAGAATGCAAAATAGATTTAATCGACCATCTTACTGCATGACCGGTAATCAAGATGCTCAGAGTTCGAGTCCAGGCTGTAGCGCTCACTACAAGACTTACCTAGCTTTGCTGATTTTTTGTACATATAGTTCTTTGTCATATCTTTGTCATTGTATACATATTTTGTTTTATATTAACCAGATCAATATTTCCCATTAGCTTGATTAATTACTGCTGAAATCCCAAAGGAGTGTTTCTAGCAATAAATGTCGAAGAAAATTACAAAACAGCCACTGATAAGGACCTGCAGTTGACACCTCTCTGCTATATTCTGTCCCTCTGATGCCTTAATAAAGCTATAAACAAATCTAGACATATATATATATATCTAAAAAAGATATTCTGTCCCTTTGACGCCTTAATAAAGCTGTAAATAAAAGTATTAAAATGTTTCTACACATATACATATCCATGATTATATTCTGTCCCTCTAACATCTTAATAAAACTATACATTAATGTAATAAACTGTTACTACACATACATTTTCTTGTAATTTTTGGAAATTTACACTTAGGAACACTACCTTGCATTAATCAAGTAAATACAGTTATTTGAATATAGATAATATGGATATTAAATATAGATAACTGAAATATTAATTCTAGGATGATAAACTCAACACAGTGACAAATGTAAGCTGATATTTTACTGAAATGATTCATTAATTAAAGAGAAAATCTCAATACTCTCAAATACTTTTATTGAAGATGTGATATTGCAGCAATCTTGCAGTTATTACAAAGTTACATGATGAATTCTTAAGCTATAATTCTGCAGTTTAACTACAGCTGAAAATGTTTATAAACAAGGGAAGGAATAAGGTGGCTAAGACTATAGTATGATTAAAATCTATAATAGAAAAACCCGCATAACATAAGTTATACATGTACATGTGTATGAAGTTATGAGATCATGTAACTAAAATACAAAACACAAAACAAGTGAAGGATTGTACTTTATTGTGATTTCAAAATGCTGGAAGGACATGCTACGCCTACTACACTCACTTAATACATGTAAAAATACCTGTGATATATACACCAGCCTAGTATACTCATACAAATCTAATGTGCAATGTCTTTACAATTCCATTCTTAACATACATTCAATGCATTTAAATAAAGTTGAGCAAAATACATCTATTATAATTGCTGGGATGCATATTATATGTATAACAAAAAACAAACTATAATTATGTAACCTAACTATTAAATAACAATAGCTACATAAGTGAATTCATTCTCAACTAACAAAATGCAATTGAATATACTGGTATGTGAATATATGCATACATGTGAACTATCCCGCTTAAAGTAGGATAAATGTTATCGTAGTTTCATGTAACAAATGTTATCGTATTATATAATAAGATCATAGTTTCATAAGATAAATGTTATCATATTTTAATATAATAAATTTTATTAAAGTTTCATAAAATAAATTTTATCATAGCTTCATATTATAACTAACTTTTAAAGGTGGTATCTGACAGTATACCTATATCAAATTCATGTAACATACCGTACCAATGCTTTGGGGAATTAGGGCATAATTTCGACTTAAATTCATACTTTAGCACAAGTAAAACGGTTTTGAACATTGTACAGTACAGTATATATCATGATAAAATCACTCTTAAAGTTCAATCATTCCAAATCTATAGATAAGCACGATAGTGATCTCTGCTAAAAATAAATAATGATGTCAAAGCGGATTGCCGGGCTGACGATCTAATGTAATCTGAAAAGTGAGCTGTCACATGATATGTCTAGTTAAAAATAGCGATCTCTGCAGCGTGGCTCAGATAGGAAATACCCATTTGCAATGAGGAACAGGGAATTATGTTTCACTAGGGCATAAATGAGCAGAATTTTTTCATGTAAAAATGACTTAATTTGCTATTTAAGAAAAAATATTTTGGTCCAAACTGTCAGCAGGCGCGTATCAGGGCAGTTTTTTAAGTAACGCACAATTACAAGGGAAATAACCTTTGTAATACTTTTGAATCTATTCGGTTCTATACTAATAAATAAACAGTTAAAGTGCGGACATGCGAGGAACTTTAACGCAAAATATGAACGACTAAAATCCGGATGTGTATAACTTTAATCATTTTAAACATTTTCAACTTGATTGGTGTGGTAATATGATTTTATAACATAGAAACTACGGAAATAAAATATATCATTCCTAACCCGGGTTAGGCATCGACTTTCTTAGTGTTTTTGGTACTTTTTGATTTTCGATTTTTCGAACGGAGGTTACGCAAGTGCGTAAAGTGTGTAATGGCAGAAACACGCCTGACTGTCAGACACGACCTTTAAGGGACGGTTCCCAGCCCAGGCAAGGAAAAGAGGTGAGACAAACCAGCAACCCATCTATACGTATAACTCAACAGCTACAGAATCCAGTATAGGAAAATATGGTAATTGATTATAATGACTACAGTAAGTGAGCTAAGTAATTATGTATACATTTATATGTGCCACTGCATTCAAAAACATCAAACTAATTACAAAATGCTTTGTTCCAGATTAATACATTTCTGTATATATGGGTGCACTCCAAACATATTTTAAATCAGGCGTATATGAATTTGTAGCTTCATCATCCCACCATGTTGAAAGATTTAATTTCGATAAAGCCAGTTTCAAAGTCTGAGTTTTTGCCAGTGTCATTGTTCTGATTGGCCAAAATTTCATTGTTTTAATCTACCATTTTTCTGGACTTTCCAGATTTGTAGTTTAATTGGCCAGAGTTCCATAGTTTTGATTGACCATTTTTCAGGATTGGCCAGTTCATAGTTTTGATTGACCATTTTCAGGGTTGGCCAGTTCATAGTTTTGATTGACCATTTTTCAGGGTTGGCCAGTTTCATAGTTTTGATTGACCATTTTTCAGGGTTGGCCAGTTCCATAGTTTTGATTGCCCATTTTTCAGGGTTGGCCAGTTCCATAGTTTTGATTGACCATTTTTCAGGGTTGGCCAGTTCCATAGTTTTGATTGACCATTTTTCAGGGTTGGCCAGTTTCATAGTTTTGATTGACCATTTTTCAGGGTTGGCCAGTTCCATAGTTTTGATTGACCATTTTTCAGGGTTGGCCAGTTTCATAGTTTTGATTGACCATTTTTCAGGGTTGGCCAGTTTCATAGTTTTGATTGCCTATTTTTCAGGGTTGGCCTGTTCCATAGTTTTGATTGACCATTTTTCAGGGTTGGCCAGTTCCATAGTTTTGATTGACCATTTTTCAGGGTTGGCCAGTTCCATAGTTTTGATTGACCATTTTTCAGGGTTGGCCAGTTTCATAGTTTTGATTGACCATTTTTTAGGGTTGGCCAGTTCCATAGTTTTGATTGATCATTTTTCAGGGTTGGCCAGTTTCATAGTTTTGATTGCCCATTTTTCAGGATTGGCCAGTTCCATAGTTTTGATTGACCATTTTTCAGGATTGGCCAGTTTTAGAGTTTTGATTGACCATTTTTCAGGGTTGGCCAGTTTCATAGTTTTGATTGACCATTTTTCAGGGTTGGCCAGTTTCATAGTTTTGATTGACCATTTTTCAGGGTTGGCCAGTTCCATAGTTTTGATTGACCATTTTTCAGGGTTGGCCAGTTTCATAGTTTTGATTGCCCATTTTTCAGGGTTGGCCTGTTCCATAGTTTTGATTGACCATTTTTCAGGGTTGGCCAGTTCCATAGTTTTGATTGACCATTTTTCAGGGTTGGCCAGTTCCATAGTTTTGATTGACCATTTTTCAGGGTTGGCCAGTTTCATAGTTTTGATTGACCATTTTTTAGGGTTGGCCAGTTCCATAGTTTTGATTGACCATTTTTCAGGGTTGGCCAGTTTCATAGTTTTGATTGCCCATTTTTCAGGATTGGCCAGTTCCATAGTTTTGATTGACCATTTTTCAGGATTGGCCAGTTTTAGAGTTTTGATTGACCATTTTTCAGGGTTGGCCAGTTTCATAGTTTTGATTGACCATTTTTCAGGGTTGGCCAGTTTCATAGTTTTGATTGACCATTTTTCAGGGTTGGCCAGTTCCATAGTTTTGATTGACCATTTTTCGGGGTTGGCCAGTTTCATAGTTTTGATTGACCATTTTTCAGGGTTGGCCAGTTTCATGGTTTTGATTGACCAGAGATTTGTAGTCTTGATTGACCATTTTTCAGGACTGGCTATTTTCAAAGTTTTGATTGGCAAAAGTTTCATTGTTTTAACTTACCTTTTTTCAGGATTGGCCATTTTCATTGTTTTGATTGGCAAGAGTTTCATAATTTATATTGGTCATAGTTTTATAGTATTGACTGACCATATTTCTGGATAATCAATTTTTATAGTGATGATTGGCCACAGTTTTACACCTCAGATTTTCCTTAGTTTCATACAAGCCAATATGTCTGGCCAAAGTTACATAGTTTTCATGGATGGAAGTGTCATGATTTTGTTAAGCCAAAATTTAAGTGATTTGATTGGCCAAATTTGAAATATTTAACTATTTCAATATGTGTCCAAAGGTCTTTAAAATTATAAATACTTGTCCCAAAAGTGTTGTAATAAATGCATTTGACCCAAAATCTTAAATTGTGAAGAAATTTAAGACATTTTAAGATGCATATATACCTGATAATATGTTTTATATAAACCTTTCACCAAACAACCGCAAACAGTTTAAACAATTTACATACCTCCATCTGAAATAAGCAAAACATTCGGTTTAGTTAGTAACTTCAATACTTTGTAAATATACAGTGTGTATTATACAAATTAAAACATTTCAGTAATGGCTGACAGTGAATAAGTATTCAATTAGTAGTGTTCGAGTAAATTAGCATTCAAATGTATTGTGGTGTTACTGTGTTTTAGTGTTCAAATGTTTAAGTGTTCATTTGTATCTATGTATGACGGCATCAGTGTAAAAATGTATTTGTGAATAAGTGTACATATGTATGCATACAAGTGAATTTGTGTATTAATGTATAAGTGTTCAAGTGTATAAGTATACAAGTGTATAAGTGTATAAATGTATTAGTGTAAAAGTGTATTAGTGTACACAAGTACTTGTGTTCAAATGTGTAAATGAACAAGTGTAATAGTATCCACCTGCATTAGTGTTAACATGTATTGATATTGAAGTTTGTAACTGTTCCACTGACTTAGTGTTTTAATCAAAACTCCTTGAGTAATTCTGTCCTCTGGACAATCATTCCTCGGATGTTTCTGGTGCAATGATATCTACTGAAATCACAATTGTTTTGTTTGTTGAAAGTCGGAATAAGAATAAGCCTGAAATGTAGTCTGCACAAAACACAAACAATGTCACCGTTTGACAGCTGTGTGTCCGCTGCGCTGGGTATATTAAAATTGGATGATTTAAATTTGAAGCCGCCACAAATTGATTATTTACAGGCATCGTACTGTAGTGAGCTGTCACCCGAGCTGCCATCTTTGTTTTGATGCCTATCTCAAAAGTAGCCCTATTTAGGGAAATGGCCAAGGTTATCCGACTACCTACATACATGTACATCCAAGAGATGATTCATGAATTGTCCGAGGTGTTCCGATTGTTAGTGTTTAAGTAAGCATTCAAGTGTATCAGTGTTCAAGCCTATCTGTGTTCAAGCCTTATGGTGTAGAAGTCCAGTCATTGTTAAATGTGTTTATAGTGTTGTTTAGTGTATTTATGGTTGATTATTTGGCTTATCGTCCCACAACAGTATTTCAGTTATCTGGAGATGGTGTCCACTTGAAGCAGAAATAGTACTGTGTATAACAAGCCATGAACACCTTGCATGATACCACACCCAGTCAAATTATCCTGACACCTGGCCAACCAGTCGTGGAACTACCCTTATATTTGTATGTTGTTGCCCGGGATTGAACCCGGGGCCTCCCGTACCTGGAGCAGATGCTCTACTGATTGCGCTACCAGGTCTGCTCTCACATGTAGTGTATTTATACTGACAAGATTATGTTAAGATATTCTATAAAATGCTTGTATTGTTTTATTGCCTTGTAATTATTCCCATATAAAAATGTGGTACAGCTAGATGATTATCTAATATAACACCATCTTTAAATGAAAGAAGAACTTCTCCAGGGAGTTCTCCATTTGTAACATAAGACACTAATGCTCCATCAGTAATAATGACTTCCAAAATTATCATCAGGAAAGGCAGAATCTTCTTCTAGGATATCATAATGTGATTAGCCATGAAAAACATCATTAACGTTCTAGAATTCTAAATGTGGCTTTTTAGTATCATAGTTTGAGAGCTATTCTAAATATATACTAAAATATAATCTATAGTTATACTGTAGCACTATTGACAATGATGATGATAGTTAAAAAAGAAAACAAGGAAAAAAAGTAAACAAGTTTCTTATTTTCAAAACCCATGAATAAATAAATATTGGTTTTATAACAACACTACAGCATGTCGAAATATAGCATAACAACCATATTTATTTTTATTTAGTGCGACAAAGATACTGATTGGGAGATAACAGGTTTGTTTGAAGAGCTTTATACTCAAGATAGCTGCAAAATTGTTAGAGATTTTTGTTTTTAAATCTTTTCTATGGAACATGTTGTCTTACCTTAGATAAAATATTTTGGTCAGCTTATTAGCAGTGTTTACAAGGTATGTTTAAATTGGTAAACTATATTTTGTTTTTGTTTTTTGTTGTTGCAACAAGTCAGTCAATATGTTGATGTAATTGCTATGGGATGGGATTTGCCAGCATTTTCATACTGTGCATTTCTATCATTACAGCACAGGGGCCTTTTGAGTTGACAAGGGACTGAACACAGCCGGTCCATAATACTGACACTGACAAGTCCATTGTAATGCTGTCCCCTTAGCCCTAAGCGTTAGAAGGGAAGCCACTACTACCAACTTTTAAGTCTTTGGTTTGACCCGGCAGGGGTTTGAACCCGCGACCTCCCAATCTGCAAGCCGACGCTCTACCAACAGAGCAGAATCCTTATTATTTTAGACACCATGTAAAATCAATATAATAATTGTGTGTTTGTAGATTAGCACATGGGTTTTAACTATAAATATATATAACTATCTCTGTATGCTGACAACACATTTTGCTTGTATAACAAATCTAAATAGATAAAATATTTAAGGTATACATTATTACCGAAATCGGAAGAAAAGTAAAACATTATAAGATTTGTCTGAACCATTTAAAGCAAGCGCCCATCCATGAAGACGTGCCTGGAAAGTGCCTGGTTCGAGGAAATGACTGGGCACCGCCCTTCACAACTAAGAACCCGCCCAATACCAAGGTCCGCCTCCAACCTTTTATCGAGAGAAGAAAGGTGTGGGATACTTTACTATTCATTTACATGTGGTACATTATTGGCGAATCTGGCAGGGGGTGGCCCGGTCCTGAGCTTGTATTTTTGACACTTAAGTGATGTGCACTTATAGTATTAGTGTCGCTTATGTGTTCAGTTAAGACGAGTAAGCACATGCGGCCGGTGTAATTGCAATAGAGTTTTGACAATCCCTAGACTTAGCAAATAATGAATGGTAAAAGTGATCACCATGTTAAAGGCAGATTGTTCTTACATAAAGCAAAAAACAACCTATCTTCTAAGTTCAAAGTGAATATGCTGCAAAGTGATGAAGTTATGCTCCAGCGAGGTAAAATCAACAAAGAGGGATAATTAAAAACTAGATAGACTAAAGTCATGATTCATGCCCATAGCATTTGGTCTCATCACAAACTACATTTATTTTTATAGTATGCATTTTAGAAATAAAATAAAGAGATCTTTTCCACACTATAAGCCAGATATTTTCATTTAATAACGTGGCTGAGAATGATAAAAATAAACTTACGCGCCAACTGGCCATTTCGTGAGCTGAGGTTACTATCATCTTTGGCTTTTTCTGGTGGGTTGGCCACTGAAAAGAGAAAAAAACACAACTTAACATAGGATGAATGAAACTTTTAAGAATGATTCTGTTAAAAATCTTCATAACATAGGATTTTGGACAACATTTTTTAACATTTTTTTCTTAAGACAGAACACTTTACAAAGGATTATGAAAAAAACAAAATTAAACAAAAAACAACAACAAAAAAAACGACATACACAAATTTGGAATAGAATTATGTGGTCAACTTTCCTTACATGGGATTCTGAGGACAAAACCGTCTTTACATAGAATTCTGAAGACAAAACCTAGGAGTCAGAAAAAAGACATTTTACGTAGGAATGTGCAATCACAACACTTTATATTGTATTCTGAAAACAAAACAATTTACAAAGGAATCTTAGGCAAAGACACTTTTCATAGGATTCTACAGGGGCGACACACACTTTTACATAGGTACTACTAACAAAACCTTATTTACACAGAATTCTAAAGACATAGGCATTTACACAGAAAGCTCAAAACAACCTACAATCAACCATTTTCAGGAAGTGAGTGTGAGTGTTGGCCAACAAAGCAGACCACTTGATTTGACGTGACTAAGTTGAATCAGACTGGCAATGAGAAGGCAACTTCAAAAAACTTATCAGAGAGCTTTGAAAGTGACCGACTTTATTTATGATTCCAAAACTAAAATAACTGAGTAAGGCCAATTTTATCAAAATTAACTTAAAAAGTGAACGTGTGTTTCAAATAGTATCATCAATTAAGCATACTTTTCTAAGTGAGAATTTGGGGATGCTAGAAAACTAGCACAAAACATGTAGAAGTTCTGAGACTTGTTTGCAGATAAAAAGCCCATAAACCAACTCCAAGATCCAGAGACTCGGTGAATTAGTCTCTCACTTATGCACAAACAACAGACCTGTAACACAATAGTATTTCTATGGAAATGGCACTCTATAAATCACCCATTTCTGAAAATAGAGAAGCCTCTCCTACTGTTTTAATGAAGAAGGCTTAACACAGAAACCTTCTTGCATACATAACAGGGAATAACAAATGGAAAACAAAAATATTTGTTTTTATTGAATACGATTATGAATCAAGTTTCTGCTTAATATTAGTAATTATAGATATATCACTACCTTAAATAAATATAAACACCATTATTTTTTGACCAGTCAGACCAAAAGCTAGACTGAGCTTTCTGATCAGTTCATAAATGATGAGCAAATTTTTTCTCCTATAGTGGCTGACCGCATTACATTTTCACAAGAACAGCCTCTCTTTCATACCTTTTCACTGAGCTTCAAAGATTCTATTTTAACAGTTTCTTGCTCTCTTGTTTGTTTTGTTTTATAAGATACACCACAGCAACACTAAAGACTTGTGTGTGGGTAGAACTGCTTCTGCACCCAAGGTCAGCTAGAAGATTTCCGCACATGAAAGTCTTTGCCCAGAATGGGCGTCAAACCTGTGAGGTAAGGCATCATGGAGTGAGAGAAGTTACAAATCTGTGACTCCAGTCTCTTGGCAATGGGCACCCTCATAAAAACAGTGTCCTAGTCTTTCATTGAGACAGCCTTTTATAAGCATGTTGTCCTGCTCCATCTTAGAATGAGAATAGTCAGTGCTCTCTCTTGCCATGACATTGAGAGATCTGTTCATAAGGACAGTGTTCTGCTCTCTCTTGCCATGACATTGAGAGATCTGTTCATGAGGACAGTGTCCTGCTCTCTTTTGCCATGACATTGAGAGATCTTTTCATGAGGAACGTGTCTTGCTTTCTCTTGCCATGACATAAAGAGATCTTTTCATGAGGACTGTGATCTGTTCTCTCTTGACATGACATTGAGAGATCTTTTCATGAGGACAGTGTTCTGTTCTCTCTTGCCATGGCATTGAGAGATCTTTTCATGAGGAACGTGTCTTGCTTTCTCTTGCCATGACATAAAGAGATCTTTTCATGAGGACTGTGTCTTGCTCTCTCTTACTATGTTAGACAATATGGCTGGACTATGTGTAGAATTTGTCATGAAATATCCATCCATTCTTTACAATGCATTATCATGTCAACAGAATGTCTGTATTTGCATCTAAGCATATATCATTATGTTGGTGGTGATTGTGTGTAGAGCTACATGTTTCAAGTTTCATGACTGGCAGACTGGAAAACTCTTTACCTCTATATCTACCTTACATATTCTTATGACATCAGCATTTTTACAATGCTCATTTGAAAACTAAGGTATATTATAATTTTTATGCACACATGTGTGCACGAATAGTCTTGAAATAAACTGGGCAGTTTAGGGCATAAATACATCACAATGACATAATGATTGTAATTATAATTTAGTTATTTTTGGTAGAAATTAAGGCATATTACACACATGCCATGGCAGATACCCTGGTTCACCACAGGTCAGATGGAATTATTTGGTCCTGACCGGGAATGTAACAAACTCACAATAAGAAATTGCCACACAATGCTCTCAGCCCATGCTCAAATCCAAGATGTAACCAGCCAACTAGTATTTGGACCAGGCCACTCACGACTTGGTACAGGGGACTAACCACTTGGCATAGGCAACTAACGACTCGACACCAGGCCACTCACACCTTGGTACAGGGGACTAACCACTTGGCATAGGCAACTAACGACTTGACACCAGGTGACTAACCACTTGGCACAGGTGACTAACCATATGGCACAGGGTACTAACCACTTGACACAGGTGACTAACCATATGGCACAGGGGACTAACCACTTGGCACAGGTGACTTACCACTTGGCACAGGGGACTAACCTGTTGACACAGGAGACTAGCCACTTGGCACAGGGGACTTACCACTTGGCACAGGGGACTAACCTGTTGACACAGGTGACTTACCACTTGGCACAGGGGACTTAACTACTTGGCACGGGGAAGTAACCACTTGGCACTGGGGACTAACCACATTGCACAGGGGAACGAACCACTTGCTACAGGGGACTAACCACTTGGCACAGGGGAACTAACCACTTTGCACAGGGGAAATAACCACTTGGTACCTATGAGTCTGAAGCTCTGTCTAGATATGTTATTAAGTATGTGTATAACTTTTATCTCTGGTGTAAAATAAGCTTGATTTAAAGGCAGTAACATAAAAAGTAGTTTTCTTTGTTGTGTGTCAATCTTTAAATTTATTCCTTTCATATTATGCAAATTCAAAATTTAAGAATTAAAATTGCAAAATGTTCTGCAAAGAGCCTCACAATCTCATCTTTGCCCAGTATCCCTAATTCCTCAGGAAATTTTGAAATCTTTAAAGCAAAAAAAAAAAAACTGTTGGTGCAGAAAATTTGCATAAAATGAAATTCACATAATCTTTTCAAATTCCAAGGGACAAAGCATGTTATGAATATAAATCCAGTATCCATATTGTAGTTTCCATACTAATATACTTGCTATACTGCAACAATAGGCAACCTTGTCCTATAAATATAGTTCCATGGAAGGAAAATGCTGAATTCAATCAAAGTGCCAATGTTACAATAGAACGGTTCTATGAAAGGAAAAGGCTGCATTCTATCAAAGCGCCAAGGTTACAACATAGTACACACAATTCAGATAATCTTTACACTTCAATTTGAAGTAATCTTTAGAAAATGTCAAGTTCAATTCAAAATGTTGCAAAAAGCATAAAACAACATGGGATATCTTGTAGCACTTTTACCTGCGCTATATTTATTCATGAGAAATAAAAACTAGGCTACAGGAAGTTTTATCACATGAAAGGCCAGATAACCTGTACTCATAACATTTGGAATTTTTGTGAAAAAAACAACAACACACATTTGGGAATTTTTTGTTGAAAACCAAGACATGAGGAATTTTCAAAAGATAACTTTAAAATTAATATAAAAAAGTTGATATTTTTTAAATGTCTCTCATAAAAACAAAGTAAGAATATTTGTTTTTAGGATTTTGGATTTAAACTTTAAAATGGTACTGTGTCCCAATTAGGAATTTTCTCTGCCAAAGTTGTGGAAAAAAACACAGGCAATGAATAGAGAGTAACTGAACGGATTGGTCAAGGGTGTCTGGTGATGGTTCATTAGGCTGTATAGCACTAACAGTTAATGAAATACAATGGAATAAGGAATTTGTTATGGGTTTTTTTGTTCTATCAATCAAAATGCATTGAAAATTTCTTCAAATTTCTAAATATAATCATCTATGTTAATATCTGACATTTAAACTTTTGACAAGCTGTAACAACCCTTTTTTCTTGAAAACGCAAAAAAAGTCGCCAAGATTTATCTCTATTTATCGTATTTCTGTTTTTCATAAAGAATATCAGCATAAAAAAGCCTTATGAAGCCAGACAAAAATGTTGCAAGGTTGCTATGAGAACAGATTGCAAGTTGCCATTTAGTTTCAAATGTATGTCCTACGAATACTTCTGAGAGCCATTCAGTTGAACATTATAAAACAGCAAGAGACCTCTTATTGTTGCTCTTAGTCTGCTAGTCTCAATTGTATCTTCAGATTTCTTTCTATATATGCCACTGTTGTAAACATTACATACATTTATTGTTTCTTTTTGTAACATATACGCAAAATACTATAAATAGCATCATTTTATCATGTGTGGCCAATTTTCTTTGGTTTAAGAAAGGCATTTGATTTACATATTTGGGCAATATTGTTTATATTTTATCTTGCAGTGATGTGATGTCTGGCAATTACTATCTGGCTGAATTGTAACTTTGCACACGAAGGTTGTCTGCGACAATCGCAGAACAGCCAAGATAAAATGTCGGTTAATGTCCTCTGTTGTTGTTTTTGTTTGTTTGTTTATTTTGTTTTGAGAAACATCGCAGTGACAAATTATGATCATTATAGCAACGTCCAACTGTTTTGGTGAAGGAAGACCCCAGACAAATGTCTGTGTGGAGCCGGCGCACTGCAGGTCAGCTGGAAGACCTTCCCAAGTTAAGTCCCCAATCCCAGAACGAGACTCAAACCCAGTCCAGAGACAATGGTTCTTTGAGCTGCAGTCTAAGATTATCCTGATTGGTCAGATTTTTAATTTTCATTTAAAATTCAGCCAATTAGAGTTAAACTTCTGCTCAAAGTTGAAAAACTTCTGTTGTGCAAATATTCTTCTGTTTGTTGTGCATAGACCTGTCTGCTAGCATAACTGATCTGACAAGGGTGTTTCCTTGAAGTAGATACAGTGCTGCCTTTTCTGTTATGTCAAGCTGAGGGGTTCAGGATTTAAGTGCCACGTGGAAAGAAGACCAGTGTTTGTGATGTTTGTATAATTTTACATCCAACCAATAATCTTCCAGTTGTCTAATAAACACTTGGTCATTTTTTCATCAGCTTGCAACTGAAGCAGAAAGTTCATGTGCTGACTTTACTGTAGTTTGTTTTTACGGATATGTTAGTGCTGTTGTAACTTTCAGTCCTTAATGTGGTGGGGCTACAGTGGACAATAAAAAGCAAGAAATGTCACAGAATTTGATATAAGGCCCCCTGCGCTGCCTAAGGATACAATGACCTTAAGTATGACCTTGACATTGATGGATGCAAAACACTGTTAAGTATATGTCCGTTAGATGGTGAACTTTAATTAAATTACAGTAAATTATGTAAGAAAGTTAGGGCTAAGTCACAAAAATGGGAAGGTGAGATGTATGCATGAAGATTGACAAGGGGACAAGGAAATGTCATATGCTGTCAATCAGGAGAGTACAAAAAACATTTACATTGTTTACAATGTAGTGCTGCCTTCACTATGAAAGCATGCCACAAACATATGGCTGTATACAACAACCACCAGTAGTAAGTATGGTTTACATGATAGTGAAGCTAATAACAACAATATAAAACTGAATTCACTCAATATTCATTTATAAGCAATAACAAAATATTAATATTGTCTAAAACTTCATTGCCATGGTTACGAGACAGTATTTCTAGAGAGTATACAGGCAATAGTGCAAATCTTGGTCAAACAGCTTCCAGAGAAGGTGCTGGCTGATCTTGGTCTATACTGTTTGCCTAAAGTGGATGAATTCATGCTTTATGGAGGCTAAGGCCTCATAAAATGATACCGACACTGATAAAATAACCTGTTATTTTAAATTATTCAAACACTTACATTTCCTTACTTGGATTGCCAATGCTTCTAATCCTTTTTTGAACATGGTGAAAACTCCTAGGGCTTCTAGCGGCCCTATGCACCTGAGAAACCCACAATTACACTCCTTCTCTGCATAGTTTATACTTCACACAAGTTAACAGGCACTGTCAATTATCCCTTATCATGCTGCATTAGTATTTAAACCATACCTATTGTTTAATTGGCTTTTAATTGCTTTCTGCAAACAACTACATACAGTGGAAATTTGACACATTGCTATCAACTTTCTAGCAAATAGTTCAGATCCTTGTTAGATAATTGACCTCACAGAAACTGGCTGATCTGGATCTATACTACCTACCTTTGTTGTAACATATGCCTGCTCAGTGCTGTATAGGCTAGCCTAATAAATCAAATTAGCCAAGGTCTCCAGTTAGACTATGGCATAATTTTACAATTAAGCTACTTAAGACACAAATTAAATACATCAATGGCTATATAAGACATCAATTAAATAATGGTTCACACCTACACCCATAGCTTTCTAAATTAGTTAATAAAGCAAAATCATTCTATCTTATCTTCTCACACCCACTTGCAATGGTGCCTTGACATACTGCCAGAGACTGGGAAGCAAATAGTTTAGAACCTGATCGTACAGCTCTGAAGCTGGCTGATCAGGTGCTATACTACTTGCCTAAGTCCTATAAATACCTGAATAATAGGCTATGAGTTAACTGGAATAAACTTTATATTAACTGCTTTTAATCATCAGTTTGTTCATTCTATTTTGAACATAACTGACTAGAGGCTGACAAGGAAATCTGGACTGAAAATAGTGTAGAACCAGGTCAGGTTGCTCCCATCATGAAGCTGAATAATATAGACTCTAAACTATTTACCAAAGTTGTGTAAACCTGCTTAGCACGTTAAAGTTCAAGAATAAAGACTCTGCAATAACTGAGTGGTTTACAATTAGGCTATATATAAAATCAATTAAAAACTTCTATGGGTTACTATTAACACTTTCAAAGAGTATAAACACTCAAAATAAATCATAGTTATTAAAATTAAGCAAATAAAAGAAATCAATTAAGTACTTGAATGTGTCGGTAATGTAGGTAAACACCTTCCAAGAATATAATACGTTGTGTTCAAATGTTGTTTCATATCAGGCTAACAATAACATATACACATGTATGAATTTATACTTAATGCTTAATTGAAACTTTTCAAACATTTGGAAAAACCCATGGTCATAGCAATTAGGCCAGATATAACATACATGTATAAAAACTACAACTTTATAGGCTAACTAGAAACACTTTCAAAAATATAAACACACAGATAAAATTATTTTCACTAATTTAGGCTAAAACATTTATCAGCAATATCAGAACTTATCAGCAATATCAGAACTCCTTGGCAATATTTGACAATTACTTATATTCCATATAAATAGGCTGCAGGATACATTACATATTATACAATATGAAATTGTAAATTTAGTCATATCTCTAATTAATAACATATTAACATATTAGACATAACATTGAAATTATAAAAATAATATTAATTAACACTCCTTAAAAACACATTAGTGATAATTCAAATCAATTTATATTCTTTTATCTTCCTTTTCTACCTTGAATCATAGGTAATGTATCCTTTATGATATTTTAGAACATAATTAAAGCCTATTACACATTGTTCACTCCAAACACAACATCAAAACAAAAAAGCTATCCAAAAATGTTTCAGTCATAGTGAATAATTAAAATCCAATTAATGCTATTTTATCCATCATACGTCTGCCATATACACTTCTATTCATATCCGAGTCCACATGGTAGATCTTACAGAGATCATCACATTGAAATACATGCCTGAATAGTAAAATGAATAGAGAGGATGAAATCTTAAATAATAAAACATCTACCACTAATCTATAAACATATTCATTGAACAAACTTCAAATCAACCCCCCTTTCATTTCAGAGCAGCCTTTTCAACTTCTGTATTATCAATAAATATGTTCAACTGATACAAAAGTAGACTCAAAAAGCTTTCAATCACAATTAACTAGTCTACCCCATGGTACAAATAGCTTCAGATTAAAGGAGGATTTGTCAAGCTTCAAGCAAATCATTTATCCCTTATGTTATCATGGTACATTGAGTTTTAGGCAATACAAAATCTGATTTTATAACACCTAGATTTAACGGTAACAAGACATATAGCAGGCGCATTTCTGCCATTACGCACTTTACGCACATGCGTTACCTTCATTCGAAACATCGAAAAATCTGAAAGTACCAAAAACACTAAGAAAGTCGATGCCTAACCCGGGTTAGAAATGACATATTTTATTACTGTAGTTTCTATGTTATAAAATCTTATTACCATACCAATCAAGTCGTTCAAAGGTTTAAAATTATTAAACTTATGCACGTCAGATTTTAGTCGTTCATATTTTGCGTTTAGTTCCTCGCATGTCCGCATTTCGCCTGTTATTTATTAGAAAAGAACCGAATGTATTCAAAAGTATTACTACAAAGGTTATTTCCCTTGAAATTGTGCGTAACTTCAAAAACGGCCCAGACACGCGCCTGACATATAGCAAGAGGCTCAGCAGTAACAAAGTGTAGATTCTGATCTGACAACTTACGGCTTGAACGGAATGATCAGGATCTATGCTTTTTCCCTATATCAGAAGAACCCTTACCTGTAATTTGTTAAAAATCAAAACTAATTCTTGGCCATCTTCTTACTTCAATAGTAAAAGTTGTAAAAGACGTATTTTGGAGGAGAGAAAAATTGTCCGGAGGTAGGACATATGACTCTGGTTCACAGGTTCCGTGGTTCAAGCCACAGTCAGGTCACCAGTAGAGCAAGAAATTTACCTCATATTGTTCCACTCCAATCAAGTGTATAAATGGGTACCTGCAAGGGTTATTCTTGTCAGTAATATAACATCCCAGTGCCATGTGTCAGCTGCCATAATACAGGATTGACAAATATACCCAATGACCAGGGGGTAAACTGTGAAGTCGGCTGAACGAGCAGTAGCTTGAAAGTTGACTATAACTTGGTATTATGTGTTGCTAAAGACTCAGCAGTAAATAGTGGAGAACCTCACAGCTCCACTATATGCCTGTGCTTGATCAATCTGTGCTAATAACCCAGCCCAGAGTTATAAAAGCTCCAAACCCCTTTAAACGTAGTAGTCATTAAAATGGACCCTGTGTGACAAATATCATTGACCGGACAATCGACCCCGTGTGACAAATATCATCAACCGGACATGGTAGCGTAATCGGTTAAGTGTTGGCTCCAGTTATAAGAGCCCTCAGGTTTGATCCTGAGCCACCACATGCCAAAGTTGCTTAAATAGTAGTGGTATAGCTCTGCCCTTGCTAACACTCAAGCAAAAATAAGGGCAGTTCCACAACTGGTTGGCCCAGTATCAGAATAATGTGATTGGTTGTGGTACCATGCCAGATGTTCACTGCATGCTACATGTGAACACTGTGAAGGCAGCACTATATCTGCTTCAAGTGGACACCTTCTCCAGATAACTAAAATACTGTTGTTTGGACAATAAATCTAGCAACAATTTCAATACTCACGAAATAAAATTTGGTAAAGAATTATGGGATATACAGAAAGTCAGATCAGAAATACCCAGAGTACAGCTTTGCTACACTGTAAACACATAAGCAGCAAGGGTTAACCAACTAAAAACTAGATACTATACAGCACTAGATTAAACATAGCGGTACTTAATTGTGTATGCACTGTAGTCGATATCTCAAAATATCTTGTGATAAACCACACCCTTTTATAATAGAATAATCAAACACAAACAATGCCGTATTGCAGGAGTATGGTACTGAAAATTTAACAAAAATGTGAACAATGTGTTCTGATATTGTCCATTTAATATAACTCATACTGATAAACTCAATAACCTATTTTAGTAAAAAGCTATGAAAAAAAAAAAGAACTAAATATATGCAGCAACTTGTAGTTACCCTGAAGTGAACAATTTATTTTAATATTGTCCATGTATTTACACTTGTAAACATATTAACCTATTATTGAAGAATGTGCAGCAATAAATACAATGTAATAACCACACCCTGTATCTACTCTAAACTTATGCAAGTAAAACTTTGAACAATTGTTTTAATTGCACACAAAAATAATGTTCTTGTTTCATGTTGAATGCTTATAAATGAAACACAGTGAAAAGATGATCTGTGGAATTATTTCTACAAAAATAACCTTTTAAATAATTTATACTTATTTTAACACCGTCTATCATTGGTATACAATTTTGTTAATAACTGTACATATATGCTGAGAAAATTGCCATGCTTTGTTAATGTCTGCTTTCTTTGCTTACATAATTATATGCATAAAAAAAGTTAATCCAAATATACAATTACAAATACTTTTTTATCACAAATATCCATTAAGATTATAAAAACTGCCTGAACATGCACAGTAAAGTAAGAACCCTAATGTATAGATCTTTATGACAGTAATCAGTCACAGGTGCTTCTATAATACAATGTCTTTATCAAACATAACAACATTGACATGTATTTTTAATTAAATTATTCATCACTGGATTTATCCAGAACTTAATCAAAATATGTATAGGAAGGATGAAAGACTTGATAAAAAACACCATATGTGAGAAAAACAGACTTTCCTGTGAAGCTAGCTTTGTCCTCTGAGTACAGAGAATCTTCACTATTAAAAATAATATTAAAATTATAAAAAATGTTAAAAATCAAAAGATTAAAATAAAATTTTAAAACATTCTAAAATATTTAACATGATATTAAGACAAAATCTCAAATATTGAAAACATTTAAATGATTTTTTAATAACCTTCAATAACAAATATTACATTATAGTTAACTCCCTTTAATCCAAAGAGAGTACACATGTTTTGCCTATACACTATACACTTATTCTCCATACATATGAACTCTCCCACTTCCGGAGGGAGACTCCCACTTTTAAGGTTCAAAATTATGTGAAAATGAAGGATGTTTTACACATTTTCAGAAATCTCCCTATGTAGAAACAGATAACTTCCTTCTTTGTTTATATAGAAACAACAAATCTCCCACTTTGCAAGTGAAAATCTCCCACTTTGGCCTCAGAAAAAGTTCACATGTATGATACTCTCTTATACTTAAGAGTAGAACTGTAGTACACTACTACCACTACCAGAACGATATGGTAGAGAGAATGTACTTAATAAGTTAAACAGTACTAATCCATATAACCTCTCTTACAGTCCACAGGAACATTGGCAAACCATCCAACCAGAAGTTGAAATGAAAATTTATTACCACACTAAGACAAGATAGATTACTGTTATTCGACTGACAAACTCTTTAATTATTAATGTCAAGCCAGTTGCGATCTTTTAACTTTCGATCCTCCACCGGCGTTACAATTCCTAATTAACTCCAGTAATCGTCACTGTTGTTTATGCGTAAAATAAGTGACTTCCATGTTTTTTTAGTAAAGGATGAGTCTATCGTATCGTCAATTAAAAGAGACAATTATCTTCTTTTTTTTCTTCTTCTACGGCATTAGATTCAATTAAGAAATGTTTAGAGGTCAAGTAATTGTTTGTGCAGCTGAATTGGACTGGGGGATTTATTGCTAGCTATAGATTATTTAAGTTTTTATTTAAAGCAATATTAGAAAAAATGTGTTCTTCAAAATTATATAATACTGCTCTGCCTTACTAGCTAAATAATATTTTTATTATCAGCAGTAATAAAAACAAATACGTGACATTAAATACATGATTTAATTTCATTGAAAATTTAATTTTCATTAGCAAAATCCACAAGTGCCTTTAATTAAATATGAACACCCACAAAACATATAAACTGGATAAAACCCCCCATATATATTGGATATTGTAAAGAATAAAAATATTGCATGTATCATCATTGTACAGTTTCTCAAATGCAAGAAATGATTGTAAAATACTAACTTCTGACTTTATTTCCCATTCTGGTTCCAGACAGTGTTGTCCGACAAACTTATACCCGGTGGAAATCAATCACTTCACTAGTCTGATATGATGAATTCTTATTCAATAATCTTACATCTCACAAATACAAATACACTGTATCAAACTGCCTGACAAGGACAAGTTATGCTCGATACATCTGAAACTTTTTTTTTCTTAATCAATATCATCCTAAAGGTGGCATCACACAGTTTGCCTTTAATCTAAAACATCTAACAACATCTTACCATTTATTCCTATTCTAAAGAATTTGTACACACTTGCTGCATCAACGTATACTTTTAAGTCAAGACTTTATATAACAATTTCATGTGGGGCATTTTTCTTGTGGTGTTTTGCCGCCCAGTTAAGAAAAAAATAATGTTTAAAATATTAGTTTATGGTATTTTACAATAAATACCCATTTTCATTCAAACAGTGTAATTATTATTTTTCCTTACTAGTGAAAGTAGCTTTCTGTACAGCGTACGGGATTGAACAAATAACATAAATAACATTATCTCAGTTGTAAAATAGCACAAATCATGAAATAAATCGCTTTAAATGTCCATTTTTCCAAATCTATAAATAAGCATGATGCATATTTCAGCATTCAGCATAAAATATATACCAACGTCAGATAGAAATGTCGCTGCACAGTATCGGCAAAACTGTCGGCCAATCCGAATCCCATCCCCAACGTCAGAGTGGATTACCCGAATGATGATATAAGGTGTGATCTCAGAAGCAGGTCACATGGTTTTCTTAGTTAATTTCTTAGCTAACTGTGCAGCATGGTTTAGATAGGAAATACATTTTTGTAATGATAAGTGGGGTGTTGTGCTTTACTTTTCAATAGATGCAGGGCAGCAATAAATAGCATTTCGTGGGTAGAAAGAACTTATCTGATTGCACGACAGATTAAAAATTAGTCCAATAGTTACATAATTATCACCTTTACAATCAGTCAGTTTGACGCCTCAGAATAATCTTCTGCATTTTATGCTTTATACCTATGATAGGTATCCAAAAATTGAAACGGTAATTAGCAATTATAATTCAATTAATTAGGCATTCAATGGTGTATATTCAATTAAAAACATATTAGGCATATAGCAACTCTCAAGTCAAGTGGCATCTTAAAAATACTCTAAATAACTTACTATACACAAAAAAATAATTTTAAAATAAGTTTCTACCAAGGACAAGATTGATAAATGTGAATGCTTTTCAAGAGGCGTTAAATGGCATATCTACAAACAAAAAGGTTAACATTGTTAAAAACTTGAAAGAAATATTTTGCTTTATGTCTTAGGAAATATTTACTTTAATCGGGCTGTTAAACATATCAAACTGACTACTTTATATTTAATTAAAAACATATTAGGCATATAGCAACTTTCAAGAGGCATCTCAAAAATACTCTAAAAAACTTATAATACACCAAAAAATAATTTGAAAATAATTAATATGTTTTGCCTTTTCATCTTAACCCTTTCATTTATAGAACACGTTTATGATTAAAAAATTTCTTCTCAATTTTTTTTTTTTTTTTTTTAAAGTTAAAAGTATTCTTAAATACTTATATGTTAATCATATAATTTAAGATTCTGACCTTTAGCAGTCTACAAATATGCCCTAGGCTGTCAGTTTCTACCAAGGATAGGAGTGATAAGTGTGAATGCTTTTCAAGAGGCGTAAAATGGCATATCTATGAGCAAAAGGGTTAACATTTTTAAAAGCATTACCAGAAGGAATTATTTCTCTTTATGTCTTAGGAAATATTTACTTTAATCGGGCTGTTAAACACATCAAACTGACTACCACAATGTTCCCTGACTTGATCTATCTGTGATAAGACCATCAATCAAACACTGAAGATATTTATTTATTTATTTTCACAGATCGAATATATAAACATTATGGTAATGAGGCAATGATAGTTATTTTATACAGAAATTAACATAAATGTTTACGTATTTATAATCATATGAGGTCACAACATGAAAAAGACATATTTTCATTGCATAAAGATCCAGAAAGCATGCAAAGTAATTTCCAAAGATCATTGTCACTTTTTTGCAGAAATTTTTCTCCTGTTTATATTATGGTGAAGAAAAAGATTATTTCTTCTTCCTTATACAGGACAGGAATCTAAGACTGGATTGTATTGTGTCCACGGAATTTGGATGGGATAAGACATTCACAAAGTTGTAAAAGCTCAACTGAGTTTATGTTACTTGTTGAAATATTGCCAACTCAAATTAAATGTTATCCTATCCTATCCTATCCTATCATGCCTTGAATGATTTCTCCACCCTACAGTCATGAGTTTATGTCTGAGACGGCAAAATAATGATGCCTAACGTGTCCCATCCTGCCTTGAATTAAACTGTTAACCAAACAGTAATATGGCCACTTTTAGACTAGAGAGCATTGTGAACAAATTTCTTCACAGAATGAATTACACAATTTATGTGACAGAATATACAAGTATAAATATAGGCAGAAAATCCAACTTTATATTATCTAGTAAATCTTGATCAAATCAATCCAATTTTGGGAAACAAGCTAAATGCACAAGAGACACAATATAAATTTGTCTAGGAAACAGATGCCTGCAAATATACTTAAGGCATCATTATAATGTTATCAAATAATTCAAGATGGAGACTAATAAAATGGTGCATATCCACAGCCAGCTTCACTGGTCCATGACCTTGACTAAATTCTTCAGATTCTTGTCATTTTTCAAAAATACGAGGCAGTAAATAGTGCAGATTCTGGGTTGGAGATTATAAAGCTTTTGGGTTCGAGTCTGAGACAATACTCAATCATCTGATTGGCTGGATTCAAATAAAATTTAAAATCTGACCAATCAGATGACTGAGATTTGTCTCAGGCTCAATCTCAAGTTTTATAATCTCCAACCCTGATCACAGACAGTCTAGTGAGAGCTGGCAAATCTAGGGTTGTATTAACAAGGAATCAGTTATTAAATAAGTTAGTTCTTCCTTAAATTTTAAAATGTTTTCTGAGATATGAGTTTGTTTTGTTTTTGAAATACATGCAGCGACCAATTAGGATCATTATAGCAACTTCCAGCTTTTTGGTAGAGGAAGACCCCAGACAAATGTCTGGGTAGAACCGCCAGCGCACTGCAAGTCAGCTGGAAGACCTTCCCACGTTAAGTCCTTAGCCCTGAATGGGACTGGAACCCATGCGTGGGAGGCTAAGCGGCAGAGGAGTTACAAATCGGTGACTCTACCACTCCGCAATGGGTGCCCCGACGATATAAGGAATTGACTTAAATTTCATTCATAAACCAATTCAATCTAAGTTATTTCTTAAAGGTGGTATCCGCCAGTTTGTACCAATATTTTTTCCTCAATAAATAGATAGCTATTTTTAACTAAGAAAACCACGTGACAACTCCCTTTTGAGATTATGTTATAACGTCATCTCCGACGTCGGTATTTATTTTTAGCAGAGATCACTACTATGCTTACTTATAGATTTGGAATTATTGAACTGTAACAATGATTGTATCGGACTTTGTTCTGTCTAACAATGTAGGCAGTGTTCAAAATCATCTTTACTTTGACCAAAGCATGAGTTAATGCAGAAATTCCACACAAATTCCGCAGAGCAGTGGTAATTTGATAAAAGCAAAATGTTGGATACCAAATTTAAAAATAACTAAGGTTCTTTATGAATGTGACCCCCAGGATTTACACTATTTACCTAAGTCTTATGAATTCATGCCTCACAGTCTAAAAGGAAAGATGTTCCAAAAATGATATAAATCACTGTAAGGTTACTGGCCTATTCATGATTACATTTTCTAGACTAAAAATCATTTAACTTCAGTTATGTCTCTTTTTATGATAGAAAAGAGTGATACTGCTTATTTTCAGACATTTCATTTCCATTTTATAGACTATATACAGACATTAGACAATAATATACTCTTGTAAAACAGAAACATCTACTGAAATAAAAGTACTATAGCTTTTGCTCTATTCAAGTGACTTTGTTAATAAAAGCTAGCAGACACAAACACACTAGCTAACATGCACGCACACTTGCATGCACATGTGTGCTCACATACACACATATACACAGACATAACAGACATGCATACACACATACGTAGACAAGAAGGCAAAAAAAAAGAAAATGTTTAAAATGAGATTAATTAATTGCCATAAAAACCATTGAACAAATAAATTTATCTGTTCAAAGCATAATTCACATACATACAAACATGTAAGCAGCGCCATAGTGTAATGATGGAGTCGCCGACTTGTATCTCCTCTGACTGCTAAACCATTCATCTCGTGGGTTCGAGTCCCGTTCAGGGCGAAGGACTTAATGTGGGAAGGTCTTCCAGACCTACCCAGACATTCGTCTGGTGTCTTCCTCTCATAAAAATAGCTAGACATCACTACAATGACCATATTGCGTATAATAAGCAATGTATTTTAAAGATAAAAAAATCACCAAGAAGATTCACATTTTATACACAATTACATGTAAACACTCGATTCACAAAAGTAAATTAGATGATTTAAAAAATAAATGCTAAACTGAAGTAAAAAACAGATAAATTGGCTCGGGGCAATTTTGTTCTACACAATTCATTAAAGTATGCACTTGTATGGGTTTTATATTAAAAAGAGAATGTTTATAAGGCAGTTAAGAAATTAATTAGCATTAAAACACAAATTTGTGTTGAAACATATATCAGCATTACCAGCTAATATATTGATCCCCTTTGAAGGTAGTAAATAATATCCTGAAACAAAATTGCACTTGATAAATAGCTTATCAATATCATTAATTAATATTACTTGAGAAACCAATTTTCTACATCTCTTCTTAATTGGCCCTTAATGCAGGCTTTAAAGCTGTTAATAGCTAAATTATAGCAACTGTGAGTTAATTGAATATAGTAAAATGAGGTGAATTAAATTATCAAAACTGATAGAAAGCTTCACTAATGGAAGATTTGGCAGTTTGTATTAATTGTTTACTCCTCCCACAATTCTTTGCTGAGAGTTTCTTTTGTTTTGTTTTGGTTTTAGAAATATATAGCAGTGACCATTTATGATCATTATAGCACGTCCAGCTTTTTGGTGGAGAAAGACCCCAGACAAATGTCTGAGTAGAACCACCGGTGCACCGCAAGCCAGCTGGAAGACCGTCTCACATTAAGTCTTTTGCCCCGAACGGGACTTGAACCCACACAGTGAGAGGCTAAGCAGTCAGAGGAGTGACAAATCGACGACTCTACCACTATGCCACAGGTACCCTCGACAGTTTCTGTATAGACCTACAAACAGCAACACAAACAAAATTACACATTCATTCACCAAAACCATTGCAATGCTATCCCCGAGACAACACAAATGCAATGAATGAAAACATTTTCACACAAACAAATAATAAGTGGTAATAATAATGCTATTATTATATATAGTTATTGTTATAGTAATATAGTTAACTGAATATATGCAAACTGAAATTCTGAAATATATGTGAAAAAGTAAACTTGTTTACCAACGTGTTCCTGCCCCATTATGTAATATATAATAAATGAACTACAGGGTTGTCCATGGTAGAGTGGTTAGAGTTGCTGACTTGTAACTCCTCAGCCCCTCACTGTGCGGGTTCGAGTCCCAGAACATTCATGTGGTTAGGTTTTCCAGCTATCCTTCTGTGCATCAGTGCTTCTACCCTGATATATGTCTGGGATCTTCCTCCTACAATAATCAGCTGGACATCACTTATATTACCATAATTGTGTCAGTGCGATGTAACAACACACACAAAAAAAACCCATAAAACAACAACAAATGATCTACAAGTATTATAACAGAAATTGTGTATAATACAGCCCCAATCCAAACATCAATAACATGATGGCCTTATGATTGCACAAACCAAATCTAAAGGTATTGACCCATTCTTTCATTTTGACTAATATTTTAATGTGGATAATCATCTGCTTAGCTGATGCTAATACCACACAACTCCCTGACCGAGATGTCATCTCCAATCATTAATGATGAAGAGTCCATACAAAGGCATGATCATTCAGTATAGGATTATACTTTCATATATATCTTTATATATCACTGGACCAATGCTGAATGGTATAGCTAGCTGTATATTGAAATATACATATTCCACCCACACATCGAGAGCGATACTGCTTTTACATTCATGTATATTTTCATATTTCCCTGGACCCATGCTGAAAGATATGGATAGCTGTAGATTGAAATATACATATTCCACCCACACATCGAGAGCGATACTGCCTTAATTATTTCAAGATATAAGATACACAATCAGTTAATGTATGATATATTCAAGAAGATTCAGATACTTCAATATTTTATGCCTTTGATTAGAATGACATGGCAGTATTTCTTTGAACTTCTTCCGCCTTCTTAAAATTTTTTTTTCAAGAAAAGCATGGATGTGAGACATCAAAGGCATCATTGAGAACCCTTGTCTTAGAAGTTAATGTAACAATAAACAGAGTAGCTTTGTTTCTTATAATGGCAATAAGTTTAAGGAACAAAGCAGATGGAACAATACATAATAAAGTATTTCCTCCCAGTGTATCAAATAAATGCGCTCTTGATTGTATGCATCAGTTTAAGGTCTAATAAAGGTAACACAAGGAAAATGCCAAAGAAAAAGCAAGTACCTCAGCTGCCATACTTTGCACACGATAAAGGTGGGGAACTAACATTATTGCCACTTTGGTTTCTACCATGTAAAACTTTGGCGGAGTGCTGTTTTTGGATCAAAAGAAATTTTTGGTACGAACACAAAACACACTTCATCCTAACCATGTGTAACAATACTTGTATTCTTGTCACATGTCTGCAACTAACATTTATTCCAATGATCTATGTTACAACAAGAATTCGCCAAGGAATGCCAAGATTTATAAAAACATCAACCAACAAAACAAAGACATGACATTGTAGCTGGCTTCCAGAGTCTGCATGATTGAATGTTGACATTTGATGATCAACGGAACTGTCCGAAAAATATATCAGGGAATATGTAAATCCCCATATGGTGATCTTTGAACAAAACCCGCATCTGCTGGAATATACAGTAGGACAATGGCTACAGGAGAAAGAGCAATCTTTGGCATTACTGTGTTCAATATAGCCCCAGTCACAGTGACATTTGAACAGGCTGTTGCATATGTCAATCCTTTACTTGCTGAAAACACCATTCTTTTTGTTTGTTTTGATTTTGAAATACATTGCAGCAACCAATCATGATCACTAAAGCAACGTCCAGCTTTTTGGTGGAGGAAGACCATATATTAATGTCCACCGACTGACACACTGCAAGTCAGCTTCCCACATTAAGTCCTTTGCCCTGAGCCGTATTCGATACACTATTCACCCTATTAACATAAAACATGCCCTACCCTAATGGTGTTTCCAGCAAGAAAAGGGTTATGATAAAAAAAAGAAAAAAGATTTGAAACATCTGGATTGGTTAATGGAATTTAATTATAGCTTTGAATAATATTAAATCATATTTACTCCGATGACGATCATGGTAACCTTTTAAGGTAAGGGGGTCTTACGTAAGAAAACATCTGTGCAATCTTAATTGGCCAAGAGATTTTAGTTCTAGTTAAGAAAAAATATCCACCTGGATAATGATTATGCTAACATTTAAAAAGTATGTATGACATCAAAAAATATCTGCAAAATTGGAAATATGTATAGCCAATAGATTTTAATTGTATAAAGTACTTTCGCAAACTAACATGCCTCATGTTAAAGTTTAATACAAATTAGATAATACAGTTAGTTGTTTATGTTTATTGGGTTTATCGTCCCACAAACAGTATTTCAGTTATCTGGGGACGGTGTCCGCTTGAAGCAGATATAGTGCTGCCTTCACTGTGTATATCTTGCCATGAACACCTGGGATGATACCACACCCAGTTACATTATTCTGACACCCGGACAACCAGCATACCCTTATTTTTGCTTGAACATTAGCTAGGGAGCTATACCACTACTTTTTTATGACTTTGGTCATGGATTGAGCAACCAGATCTGGTTAATACAGTTTGTCTAGGATCTTCCACCAATAATTTGCTGGATGTCACAAATATGACCATAAATGAGCCGGTGACATATAACAAAAAGAAAACCAAACAAAAGGAAGAAGGTCTCTGTGAGATGCATTGTGGGAGTCAAGATTAAGAGATGAAGCAAATTATCTACTAAGAAATGTTTCTGCTAATGATGCCAGCCGGTCTGATTAAACCTATACCATTCCAATAGAAGACATAGATAAAATGGCAGCAATTGGGCATTCAGGAATTTAAAAGGAGAATTTGCTGATTTATATTAAATCAATAATATGAGATAAAAATTTCCAGGCCTCATTTAGAATTTGTTGTTCACTTTCTTGCCTGTCTTTACTGCAGTATAAAGGAAGGAAAAGTGACACCCAGATATTATTGTTGCAGAAATACCTAATGGAAAATGTTGGCATAATACTAGGAACACGTTTCAGGTCATATGGAATAAGAATATATGACAAAGTCCTATGAGCATTGCAACATATACCAAACTCCGAAAAGGCACAGAACAAAGGTATTTCACATGCAAGCCAAGCAAAAAATAAGAACAAATTTGTGATGAGTCATTTAACGAAAAGAGCAAACCCGATAGTTACCGCCTTGGAACGGTCAGTCTGCAATATGGACTGACTGGGGTGCTTAAACCAGTTTTACAGAGCTCTAACCTCGCACTTTCTGACGAGTTTCTCAAATGCAAGCAATGAAAAGAAAAACGATCTATTCGAATACAAAATGTCCAAGCGCTGAAATTTTCTACAAGTTATGACAAAAGTAGTGACGTCATTGAAAAATAATGTCCACATAGTGTTTAGAAAAGAATATGGTATTATTTGATTTGAAAAAAACAAAGACCACTCCACACAAAAGTCTTTTGCCTATACCAAGTTATAATTCAACCACTCTTCCCACCTGGCCATGAGCACATGACTCTGTCCCTCCCCACTCCCCCCACACCCCCGCACAAAAAAAAAAATTGTTCGACAATGGCATAAGTCTGCTGAGGCTTCCTAACAAAATAAGAAAGTTCCATTTTCATTTATAATAGTTTATTATTTTCTTTTGTCCTTCCCCTTAAGATTCAGGACAGAAAATAAGCAACAAAATGTCAATAAGGTCTATGTAATATGTTGTAAAGAAAGGGAGCAAAATATCCATCAATCAAGGCAAGACAGGCCAGAGGCCAATGTTCTGTGTCTGTTGTTAGAATGGTTCTTTATGGAGGATCGATCTTAGACTGGGCATGTTGGATTTATTTATTTGTTATTAGGCATCAGTCAACAAGGCGTCTGGGTATCAAATATTTATTTAGTTGTTTTGGGGCATCATTTATCAATATGCTTGGGCATAATGGATTTGTTTAGTTATTTTTGGACACCTGTCATTCAAGTGCTTATGCAAAATGGCTTTATTTATTTGTATCTGGACACCTGTCATCAAGGTGTTTAGGCATAATGGCTTTATGTGTTATTGGGCATCCGTCAACAAGGTATTTGGGCATCACAGATTTATTTAGTTGTTACTCAGAATCCCTTATTAAGGTATTTGGGCATCACAGATTTATTTAGTTGTTACTGGGCATCCGTCAACAAGGTATTTGGGCATCATAGATTTATTCAGTTGTTACTTGGCAGCAGTCATCAAGGTACTTGGGCATAATGGATTTATTTAGTTGTTAATGGGCATTAGTCAACAAGGTGTTTGGGCATCATAGATTTATTTAGTTGTTACTGGGCATTAGTCAACAAGGTGTTTGGGCATTATAGATTTATTCAGTTGTTACTGGGCATTAGTCAACAAGGTATTTGGGTATCATAGATTTATTTAGTTGTAAATGGGCATTAGTCAACAAGGTGTTTGGGCATTATAGATTTATTTAGTTGTTACTGGGCATCAATAATCAAGGTGTTTGTTTGGGCATATTGGCTTTATTTAGTTGTTACTGGGCATTAGTCAACAAGGTGTTTGGGCATCATAGATTTATCTAGTTGTTAATGGGCATTAGTCAACAAGGTGTTTGGGCATTATAGATTTATTTAGTTGTTAATGGGCATTAGTCAACAAGGTGTTTGGGCATTATAGATTTATTTAGTTGTTACTGGGCATTAGTCAACAAGGTGTTTGGGCATCATAGATTTATCTAGTTGTTAATGGGCATTAGTCAACAAGGTGTTTGGGCATTATAGATTTATTTAGTTGTTAATGGGCATTAGTCAACAAGGTATTTGGGCATCATAGATTTATTTGTTACTGGGCATTAGTCAACAAGGTATTTGGGCATCATAGATTTATTTAGTTGTTAATGGGCATTAGTCAACAAGGTGTTTGTGCATCATGGATCTTTTTCTTATATGTAGTTGTTATTGGAGTGTTAGTCCCCAAGGTGTTTGGCATGGCTTAGGGGAATAATAAGCAATAAAAGGATGTAACTGAGCATCACTGCCACAGACTCTATTTCCAAGGGACCTGGGTTTGGAAGCCCCCCATAAAAATGTTTATCCCTAAAAAATTAACCTAGCATGGTCTTATGTACATGTACTAGCTACCTCAACACTGTTTCTAAGGATGGATGTACCATTTGAGAGTGATTGATGTTTAAATAAAATAATGTATTTTTCCTCTCAACTAATGACAAATATGTTTAATTTTACCTGTAAAGGACTAGGAGATTAAAACAATAGTTTCTAGGATTTGGTTATGACATCCAAGCAATATAAATAAGTAATTTTAAATGGAAATAAATAAGTGATAAATTTATCAGTTGCAAGAAACTTTTTCTCTAATTTTTCACCATGGACAATAAATGTGAATCTGAACAGAACCCAGCAGCCTCCCACCGAACGGGCAATCAGTCAATTCAACCACCAACAGGCAATCAGTCAATTCACCCACCAGCAGGCAATCAGTCAATTCACCCACCAACAGGCAATCAGTCAATTCACCCACCAACAGGCAATCAGTCAATTCAACCACCAACAGGCAATCAGTCAATTCAACCACCAACAGGCAATCAGTCAATTCAACCACCAACAGGCAATCAGTCAATTCACCCACCAACAGGCAATCAGTCAATTCAACCACCAACAGGCAATCAGTCAATTCACCCACCAACAGGCAATCAGTCAATTCACCCACCAGCAGGCAATCAGTCAATTCAACCACCAACAGGCAATCAGTCAATTCACCCACCAACAGGCAATCAGTCAATTCAACCACCAACAGGCAATCAGTCAATTCACCCACCAACAGGCAATCAGTCAATTCACCCACCAACAGGCAATCAGTCAATTCACCCACCAACAGGCAATCAGTCAATTCACCCACCAACGGGCAATCAGTCAATTCACCCACCAGCAGGCAATCAGTCAATTCACCCACCAACGGGCAATCAGTCAATTCACCCACCAACAGGCAATCAGTCAATTCACCCACCAACAGGCAATCAGTCAATTCAATATATTATTGAAGGTTGTGATTGGACATCATTGATTAATGTTCCACCCACAGGATGCCATGACAACGGCCTTTTGTAACTGATTAATACCATGACCAAATAACGAGGATCAAGGGAGGTAATTCATCATCTTTAATGAAACAATTAAAAAAAATGGGGGCAGTAGGTAAATAAAAGAAAAAACAACAACAAAAAGCATTAAAATAGTTATTTACAGTAATCTACAAAGCTCGTCCTCAAAGGTGAGCAGTTGACTGGACAAATGTGGCCTGGTATTGGATCAGAAGATTCTAGCCTTGACTCCCATATGTGCATATTTTATATTCTTCCTTGGCTGCAATTTCGTAAGCAGTAGCCAAAGTTGCCAAATGATCATACTAAGAAATTGGACAAGAGGGTTTTATATGACTAAACTTTAAACATTTATGTCTTATATGAATAAACCATACACAAAACCTTCTAATCTGAAAGAACTTGCTTTACATTAAACTTCCACCAAATAAATTTAATCAAACGAGGGATTGGATGGGATTTGCCAGTATTTTTTCTGATACTGTGCAGCGATGTTTCTATCATTATAGCACAGGGGCACGCATGCAGTGCCCAGGGACTGAACCTGGCCGGTCCATTATACTGACACAGATGAGACAGGCGTAATGCTGTACCCTTAGCCCCGAGCATTAGGAGGGAAGCCATTACTAACAACTTTAAAGTCTTTATTTTGAATTGGCTGGGGTTTGAACCAGCTACCTCCCGATCCGCAAGCCAATGCTCTACCACATGAGCTACTGCGGCTGGTCAAATCAAAAGAATTACTTTCCAATCAGCAATACTCAAATAAGTTTACAGTGAAAAAACACGTTTCCCAAGCAACTATTTGCCAATACAATTAATCAGAAAATATTTGTTTCCCAATCAAGAATACACAAACACATTTACTCTGAAAAAATTTGTTTCCAAACCAACTACAAAACAGACATGTTTAAACCTACTACTGAAATAGGCCCATGAAAGAACATACATGTACATATATGTAAACCACCAAAGGGACAGTCCGATGGCGTTAATCAAATTTTCTCCAGCGCCTCCTACGCCCCACAATCTGATGCCATACAACAGGGCCAGATTATTAATGCTCCTAATCCAATCACGAGACAATGGATGTCAAGTTGGTGATGACAGAAAACTACTTATTTAAGAGGCAAATCTTGTAAGACTTAAGTTTAATCTTGTCCGCTCACTCAAGATCTGTCACTCTGATGGGATAGAGATAGGGATAGAGATGTGACCTGAAAGATTGTTCACCTCTGACCCAATTTGATGTTGACCTTTTGTCAACTTGGCTTTTTTTGTGGGAAAGATTGTTGTTATGTTTGTTTTTGTTACATCGCACAGACACAATCATGATCATATAAGCAACATCCAGCTAATTATTTTTGGAGAAAGATCCCAGACTTTAGCCTTGGTAAAACCACTAGTGCACTGCAGGTTAGCTGAAAAACCTCCTCACACGTAAGTTCTAGACCTGTCCATTGCTTTGTTCTTTCCTTTTTTTAATTACTTACAGTCAGTGATAATAAACAAGAATTTTTTTAGGGTATTTATGGTTCTTCATTACATGGCAATGCAGAGACAAGTGTTTTAAAACAAACATGAGTAATAGGAACTGAAAAAATCAGTAGGATCTGAACCAGACAATTGTAAATTGTGAATTATCAACATAACAAACACTTCTTGTAATACTAGGGCATAAGGCTGATCAAAAACGTGTCATATATGTGTAGTATTTTTTCAGTTAATGATGGTCTCGAATTGACAAATGGTAACTTAAGGTCAAAGTCTCTGGTTATAAAACAGTGAGCTTAAGTCTGCAGAACACATCTTGTATGTGAATTGCTAGATTTGATTTGAAAATGAATCATAAAAAAACAGATAATTGAAAAATGTTTAATCACATTGCACACAGGACAATGCTTTTTTGACACCACTTCATCCATTAAACCTTTTTGTTTAAAGCCAATTGAAAAAAAAATGTAATATAACTTACATAAACTTATATAAATCCATTTAAACGACAAACTTCCTGGGTAGAACTAGTATTCAGGAAGTAGATATGTGAAACAATGTGCAGTAAGTAGTCTTGCTTATGGGCTCACATCTTGCATTTAGTTTTAGGTTCAAAGCAAAAACCCTTTAGAATCTTAAACAAAAGGCCATTGACTCCTTATACTTTAAGTGGTAGCATCAGCACCCGAATAGACAGCTAGCTGAATGATTAACAATATCATCAGTGGCAGCTAGGGAATATTAACATCGACAGGGATAGTTCAAGATTAATGAGAAATCTTGAGAAATCATGGATCCTCATTCTGTTGACGCTGATTGTGATTTGTTTTTTCCCTTCTTTTATTTGATTAATGCTTACAAAAGCCAAGACTTGATTTGCATTTGGATGAATACCCAAGGTTGTAACAATTATAGCTTTCAGGAGAAAAAAAACACTATAGTTTTCTCCAAATTTGAAGGCAATTTAATTTTTAGGTTTCCTGTTCTGCATGCAGAGGTTACATGTAAAAGGGAATTTACCAGTTTGCCATTTAAGGGTAGAAAATTATACCAATACTAATACTATTAAGAGGACACTGGCTAAAAGATTTAAGTCCTTATTTCTTTATTATTTATTATTTGGTTCATTGTCCCACCTACAGTTATATGGAGATGGTGTCCACTTGAAGCAGATATAGTGCTACCTTCACTGTGTATAGCGTGCCGTGAACACCAGGTATGATACCACACCCAGTCACATTATTCTGACACTAGGCCAACCAGTAGTGGAAGTAACTTTATTTTTTGTAGTTAAAACAAAGTTTGGCTTTTTATTAGCAAAAATTTTAAAAAATAATGCAAATTTGGCTAACTGTGTCACAATTTTATCACAGAACTGCCATTGATACTCCCCACTGGGGCTTGTTATTCATAGCAAACTAATGATGATGGGTCTTGTAGGGTTTTACTAAACATTTTGGCTGAAAGTTGCTAAATTAACTTTGCTGCAGCTGTGTACTTCCCGGATCCCTAAAATGTATATGAAGTAAACTTTATAACCAAGAATGATTTGGAAGTGTTGTAAATATTTGAAATATGTGAGAATTTGGGAAGATATTATGTCATGCTTGCACATATTACTAGCTGTAAATTAAACTATTTTGTAATTTATTGCTTTTGTTTCATAAGGGTGTTATTATGTTAGTTTTGTTGTAAATTTAGTCCAATATTCTAACTATTTTAGGAACAACATCCAGAATATATTGGACCTGGTAGAGCAAATGGTAGAGTGCCGGCTCCAGATACATGAGGCCCCTGGTTTGATCCCAGCCACGATATACCAAAATTGTTATAAATGGTAGGTGTATAGTTCTGTTGCTAATGTTCAAGCAAACCTAAGGATAGTTCCATGACTGGTTGGCCTGGTGTCAGGACAATGTGAAATCATGCCAAGTGTTTGTGGCATGCTATACACAGTGATGGCAGCACTATATCTGCTTTAAGTGGACACCATCTCCAGATAACTGAAATACTGTTGGTGGGACAATAAACCCAACAAACAAACAAACATCAACTGTACTGCAGTTGATCTACCTACATGTTCAACCTACAAAGAAGGACCATAGATGCTTGCTGTATTTTATTAAAACAAAACAAGTCTCTTATGCAGTAACAGACAGTTTCATACCAAGTGCTGTGATTGGATGTACTTCTGTAGATTAATGTGTCTACACTGCTTTCAGAAGTGACAACTATCACAGTTTATGGGCCTTAATTGGATATTTTGGCATCACCAAACTTGTTGTCAACAAGTCGAGTTACTGATTCACAATATAAAGATTTTTTTTTTTTCTGACAATGAAAGCCATCTTTTTCTTATGTGAACTTTTCTTCATAAGTTACATTAAAAACAATGTGATAAAAAGTGATTTTAAAAAAAGTTATGAATGTCAAAAGGAAAATCATATGAAATATTTTCTCAGATTATTTTTAAGTTTGAACTTTTGATTATTTTTTTTTAAATTTGAAAAAGGTACTAGTTTGTTGCTTGAACTTAATGCAGTTAGTGCATTTTATCTTCAATTTATGCATATTGCTTCATATTTTAATTAAGACTGAACTTGGTGCAATGTATCTTCTATATTTGACACTTCATTCAGCATCTTTTTTAGATGTAACATAACCCAATACACCCAGAAAATGTCCTAAAAACTGCAGGTCAGAACTTTGCACATTCAATATGAAAATCAAGAGGTCTTCCTGTCCCATACGCTGCCTACAATCCAATTGCCTACAATCCAATCAAACAAATTACCTTCTACCTTTGTTTATAACCCGTACTAATTAGTAAAATATTTCCTTATGAGTTCACTAAATCAACTTGAAAAGGCAATCAAACAAAATTCCCACTGACCCAGTGGCCAACAGTGCAGATCCTGATTAGACAGCTTGCTCTACTTTGATAAATTCATGCGCAGCGGTTTATATTTAATCCAGTTACAGACTCAGCAGTTAAGTTGTTCGAACCAGGGATTAATCAATTTAGTCTGCACTTGAAGTCTTACCTTGATTGGCTCTACAGGTACAAATGTACACGCAACTCAATGAGGTAAAAGGAACAAATGACCACATATTGATGAGTTTAGCTGCATCTTGAAGAGACCTTGTGCCAGCCTGACTTACCCACATAACATATCTTAATTAATATGCTTTTATACTTACCAAGAAATCTTTATCATTTTACTTGTTCAGAAACATCATTCATCCAAATTACATCCCATTTACATAATACATACCCAACCCTAATGGTGTTTCAGGCAAGTAAAGGGTTATTTCATAATCATTTTTTTTTAATACATCGCAGCGACCAATTATGATCATTTTAGCAACAACCCCAAACAGATGTCTATGCAGAACCAACAATGCACTGCAGGTCTGCTAGAAGACCTTCACATATAATCCTTTGTCCTGAATGGGACTCGAGCTTTCACAGTATTTTTTATTATTTTTTTTTTTTATTTAAATACATCACAGTGACTATTTATGATTATTATAGTGATGTCCATCTATCTAGAGAAACAGACCCCAGACAAATGTCTGGTTAGAACCACCATTGCACAGTAAGTCAGCTGGAAGACCTTTCCACATAGATCTCAAACCCATGCTGTGAGGCTTAGCAGTGAGAGGACTTCAAAGACGATGGAGGGTTCTAATAATCGTAGTTCCAGAGCAGCATAAACTGACTGGGTGTTGTTTCATTTCAGGGATGAAAAACAACAAACAAATAAAATCTCATGGACTTTTTAAGACTTTCATTTGATGATAAAATGATCTGTGAAATAAAGTTGGTGGGGCCCTTAAATTTCTGGCTAAAGCTAAAAGCATATTGGGAAATGGAAACAAATTCATTGACATAAAATTTAATAGCATTTAAAAAACACCACAATAAATTTTAAAGGATTAAAAACAACAAATTAAATTTAATACCCTTTTTCAAAATGCATTTTTTAAACAATAAAATCCACTAATTACAATACTGACATTAAAATATTTTTTTTCTATGAATCATACAGACCTTTTTAGAAATCTTGTCTAACAATAATTGCAACACAATCACTTTCAGTCTGTAATGAATGTCTTGGAAAAATTTATAACGTCTCGGAAAATCAAGGATGTCTCGGAAAATTGTCTCCAATCTGCTACATTAGCTGAATTTTTATTGTCAAAATAAAGTCAAAGGTACTTAAATTTTCCACTTAAAAAAAACTGCAACATACTCTAAGTTTCTAACTCTTCAATGAAGACCTTTCCTTACTATGGTTTAGATAGATTTTTTTTTTTTTTTTCTTTTGGGTTTTGTTTTTTGATTTATCGCACCAAACACAATTATGGGTATACTGGCTAAGTCCAGCTAATTATTGGAGGAGTAAGACCCCAGACTACTGTCAGGGCAGAACCACCAACACAATGCAGGTTATCTGGAAAACCTTCCCACATGAAAGTTCTCGCCCCAACTGGGACTCGAACCCACGTGGTGAGGGGCTGAGGAGTTACAAGCTGCCGACTCTAACCACACATCCATGGTTGCCCCTAGATAGATTTGTTGCTTCAGGCTTAATATAGACAATGGTTATATTCTGTTTTGTTTTTGTTTTATTTTTGAAATACATCCCAGAGACCAATTATTGTCTTTATAGTGACATCCAGCCCTTTTGCTGGAGGAAGATGTTAGACAAATATCTGGGTAGAACCACCGATACATGGCAGGTCATCTGGGAGATCTTTGCACATCTAGTCCCAGATTATCTTCACACATTTAGTCATTCTTCCCAAACAGGACTCGAATAAGAACCCATGTGACAAGAGTCTAAGCAGTCAGGCAATTTAGCTGCTTGTCACTTGCATCCTTCAAAATTTGACAAACATCCCCAGAAGACTTAGTACTTGCAGATACAGATACAAATACCTTGTTCCCTATGTCAGTTTTGGAAATATATTACCATTCATTCATGCAAATGTCATTTTATACCTTTGCAAAGCGCAGACACTTACGACTGTTATATATATTGTAGAATCTGTACTGGGATGGATCCAGTGAGGGGAAGGGGTGGGGGATGCCAACCAGCTAAAAGCGTAGAGTTGTGAAAGCACACACATGTAAGCCAATTGTTACATTTTAAAATATAATAACATTTACGGAGTTAATGCAATCGAAGATAGGGTCCCTTTCTGTGTATATCTATCTAGTATTTACTGCTGTAAAGTTGAATGGATCTTGATTCATACCCCCTCACCAAAATTTTCTGGATCTGCCACTGTAACTGAAGGTTTATTAATTGACTGGATACAAGATTAAACTCAGAACAAAGATCTATTAAAAATACTAAAACTGTTTAAAAAAATAATATTTGAAGAATGATGAAGATCATATACACATACCATGAACTTGTTTTATCTGGATCATGAGCATTATAGAGATATTTTAGAAAGGAATACACTTATGAAGGACAAAAACTATGAAAAGCATTTTATTTACAGTTTTTCTGAAAAAAAAAAGATCCCATTAAATTTGCTACACAAGTTTTTTTCAGCATTAGATCCAGTCAAAAACAATGTTTTTTATTTGGACAATTAACCCAATTTAGTGCTATGAAGGTATGACCAATTATCTTCTATGTTTTGTAAATAACACAATCATACTCATACAGAGTTATCTCCTTACATCTACACAAAAAGGTAACTTGAGACAAAGAGTACAAGGGGGCGCCCGTGGTAGTCACCGATTTGTAACTCCTCTGACTGCTTAGCCTCCCACCACAGGGGTTCGAGTCCCGTTCAGGGCGAAGAACTTAACGAGGGAAGGTCATCCAGCTGACCTGCAGTGATCCGGTAGTTCTACCCAGATTTTTGTCTGGGGTCTTCCCCCATCACAAAAAAGCTGAATGTCACTTTAATGATCATGACTGGTTGCTGTGATGTATCTCGAAAACAAAAACAAAATAAAAACAAAAAGCACAGTTCCTGACTGGATGGCTCAGATCATAATAATGTTAATTTTATTTAAATACATTGCAGCAACAAATTTATTGTCATAATAGCTATGTCTAGCTTTTGGTGATCTCAGTCTGGATTGTGGGTAGATCAGAGTTGGGGTAGAACCAGTGATGCACAGTAGGTCAGCAGAAAGACTATGCCATATTGGGGTCTTGTCTGGAACGGACTTGAACCCACACGGTTAGCGGCCGAGTGGTGAGAGGAATTAGAAGTTGTAACACTACAACCTGCTCGAGTTGTGGTGCTACAACGGGCACGACTCTACAACTGGTAGATCTCATCTTATTCTGTATCACTAGTTCTAGACACAAATAAGCATTAAGCGATAGTAAAAGCCTGCCACGACTCTAATTAAGTGTGTCTGTATAAGACAGTATTGACAAATATCAATGGTTTACACACATTTTGTAACAATAAGTCACTTTTTACATTTTGTGCTTTGTCAACTGCATGGCAAGGAAATTGACCATACTGCTACTGACTTTGTAGAAAATAGTGTAGATCCTGATCAGCCTGCACGCCCTGCAAGCTTGCTGGTCTGGAAGTAAATTGTTGGAGTAGAATTGGTAGACTGGTGCTTAGCAATTTCAGATCTAACCTGCTTGACCTAAATCTCTCTAATGGACTGGTCTAATTGTACTTTAGGGAAGGTTTCCCATTTATTCCCCCAGGAGTGTTAGGTTTTACATCAAAAAAGGTGGGAATGTAAGCATCTGTGATACCAGTGAAGGAAAATCTTATTATTTCACTCTGATCCACAGTGAAATGATAGAGTTATCAATTTCAAACTGGGTCCCAAGGGAGGTAATTTGAGACAACTGATTAAAATGAAGATTGAGGATGAAAAAGAAATACATAAAAAGAAAATATGTTGATTTAACTGTAAAATCGTATTTGACTTCACTTGTCATCATTGAGTAATAATATTTTCATTCATGGCATAGCTCAGTAAGATAGAGCGTCGGCTTGTGAAGCGGGAGGTCCAGATTCGATTTCCGGGCCGGGTCATACCAAACACTTAAAACATTGGTAGTAATGGGTTCCCACCTTATGCTCAGGATTTATGGGATAGCATTACAAATGGCTCGTCTGTGTCAATATAATGGACTGGACGGGCACACTCATAAGTGCCCTCTGTGCTGTAATGCTCAGTAAATGAAAGGGGTGTGCATAATCTGGTAGAACTGAGAACTATGACCACTCATGATATAAATAAAATATGATAATACGTCGAAAACGACATTCTCTTCATCTCCACAAAAAAACAAATTCTAAAACCTACATCATACAGACCAGTGTATGAGGGGTTAACAATCAGGTGCGAATCTGCCATTATGCACTTTATGCACATGCGTAGCCCCCATTTGAAACAAATGAAAATCTAAAAGTACCAAAAACACTAAAAAGGTTTATTTCAAACTGGGGTTAGGCATTATATATTTTATTTCTGTAGTTTTTATATTATAAAATCTTACAAAACATCAATCGAGTTGCAAAGGTTTAAAATGGTTAAGATTTTAGTCGTTCATATTTTGTGTTAAGTTACTCCCATGTCCACATTTTACCTGTTATTCATTAGAAAAGAACAATATATCCAAATGTATAACTACAAAGGTTAACAATGATGCCTACATGGACAAAATTCAAACTGCAAGTTAAACTGTATTCTTAGACAAGTGCAAATATCTGTTAGTTTACATCAAAACTCTATATATGGCAGTAATGCTTTTAAAATTTAGGAAAGTAAAAAATAATATGATATAACATAAGAAACAATTAATAATTAGTAATAATAACTTTCTTCTACATGCCAAAAATACTGCATACATGATATGTATAAAGCACCAAATAAGGTGTATATCTCAGTTTTGGCAAATCTATTATTTTAAATCAAACCTCTGTAATGATGGCACGAATAAAAAATGTCATTATGAGGTAATTGTAGTGGGATTCCATAACATACAGTTACATGCAAGTAGAATTTTTTTTTCCTAATTTTTTTTTTTTTTCCTTTTACTTATTCTTGTTTTAAAAAAAAAAAAACCCAGCGGAATCCAAATTATATTTTCTTATTAAATATACAAAACTTAAACCCTGGATTATTACTTTCAAACTTTTCCATAACATACAAATCACACAATTGGTATTTTTCTTATAAGAACAAAATTAAACATTTGCCTATATATAGACATCTCCATTATTTCTATTTACACAATGTGTACCAATGCTAAAAACAATCGACAAGTATAAACAAAATTCAATAAAAGTAAGTGCAATAATTTCAAATGTACTAAATTGAAAATTTATATGAAAATAATCATAATAGAAAATTTCTGTATATTAAAAAAAAAAAAAAAAAAAAAAATGAATCCATTTACAACTGCATTGTTAGTTTTGCTTGCATGACATAGGAAATTGACTGGCCAAAGCACTTTATTCTGTTGACATTACCTATTCTGTTGACATTACCTGTTCTGTTGACATTACCTGCCATCTGATCAATGTGTTGTTTGAATGGTTTCTAAAGTTCTAATATTGATGTTTGTAATATTTTTGTACTTATTTTCTAGGCTTATGTCAATGAGTACAATCAATTAGTAAAAACCAAATCAGTCTTCAATTATCGGAACATCTGAAATGATAATGTAAATGGCATACTCAAATGGAAACTGCATGCTTTTTGAGGGGAAAGATAATCAAACAAGTTTTTTTTACTGTTTTTTTATTTTTCATTTTTATTCAAATATGAGAATAAATAACAAGTGAAAATAGTATTTTATGACCATAGGTGAAAAAATAAGATCATTCACTGAAATAAACAAAATTCTTTTTAAGTTTATGCCTATTTCATCTTTAAACTTTATTTTAATCCTTTCACTGCTGCTAGACACACAGCGTACGTCTATTTCTAACCACTAGCAATTCTCTTATATGTACACCCTACATCCTTTATACTACTATTTTTTAGTGTTTACAGCATTGCTAATTTCCTATAAAAGTATTACCAGAGTTACTCTCCTTGACAGTATCTTACAGTGTTTTTTTTTACCAACCATTATACATTTTTTAACCGTTTAATATATTAACCTATTTTCCATAGTAGTTCACATTATTTTAACCTGATAGGTTTTTGTATTTTTCTATGTATTACTAACATAGTTTTGTTTTTACCTGATTATTCTCTATTCACATTGGACTTCTTTGCATTTGCATCATACGACCTGTTAAGTGTCAGTGTGCCGTAAAACCCAAATAAATAAATAAATGATATGTAGTCTTATATATCCAAAATTATAAGCGATTTAGTGACGTATAGCATTTTCTTAGAAAATTCCTTAACATTGGGGTGTGGAAAATGGCTTAGCAGCGAAAGGGTTAATCAGCTTTTTTTGCCATATTCCCAGTAATTACTAATTACCTCCCTTGGGATGCAGGGTGAAAATCATAACCTTACCAATTTTTAGTGGACAAAAGTAAAATGATTAGGTTTTCTTTCAATGGTATTTCTAACTCTATCACTCAAAAGTATGAAAATAAAAGCTGTTCTTGCATTTTACTGACCTACCATTTGTTTTTTACTTCTACAGCCTTATGATAATTAAAAAGTGCTGCCACCACAGTGATATATTTTTTTAAATGATAGTTAAATTTTTCAAACATGATTACATTGGAATAATTTTAGAGCAATCCGGTTCACAGTTTAGTGTGTGTATGCCACACAGAACTGGGTCACCCATGGCCAAGTTGTTAAAGTACAGACATGTAACTTCTCAGATCCAGGTTGTATGGATTTTGAAGCATGTTAACGTATTACAAAACCACCACCGGAAATACTTAAAATCCATAAATGTTTAACAAAGTTATGCACAAATATTGAACACACTTTTACTGTTCTGAGCAGGAATTTCACAATTTTCATTGGACTGTGACCAAGTCACTTTATCGGTTGTATCCGACAGTTTGCCTATATCAAATACATGTATCAACTTCTTGACCCTCTTCTTGAGAGTGTATGCATAATTCTGCATAAACTTTTACTTTAGGTTAAGTAAAGGCTGTTTATAACATTAACTTGATTAACTTAGTTGACAAACAGTGCATATCTTGAAATACATCGTTTAAAATGCCCATTATTTCCAAATCTATAAAAAAACAGTATGATGGGGATTTCTGCTAAAAATAGATATCGACATCAGAGTTGACTACCCAGATGTTCATGTTAAGTGAGCTCGAAGTAAGTTGTAACATGGTGTTCTTAGTTTACAAATAGCTAACTGTGCAGAATGGCTTGGAAAGGAAGTACTTTTTTATAATGACAAGTGTGGCATTATGCGTCACTGATGTGAGGCACCAATAAACAGCATTTCGCTGGATCTTTTCAGGTAATAATAGTTTGTTTGGTTTCATGAGAGAATAAAAAAATTGTCCAAACTGTCAGATACCACCTTTTATGATGGAAAGACATCAAAACTAATACACAATACTCCAAGTGTATATGCCAGCCATAAACAGTAAACTACCCCAAATCTTTCTCCACCAAAACAGTAGATGGCGCTAAAATGACCATATTTGGTCGCAGCGATTTATTTTTAAAAAAAATAAACATTTACATGCAGTTACTAGCCAAAAAAAAGAAATTCTGATCAGACATAACTGTGTTAATACAGAAACACAAAAAAGTTAGTTTTGTCACGGTCAATGTTTGTGTCCAAGCTCTAGTGTGATTTTGATGTGATGCTATGTGGAAAATGATCAATGAGGATAATTGCCAGGGCTGTTGCTGGTGCACAAATAGTTCCATTATGTGGAGAATATAATTGCCTGCAAAATGTCTGGGCAACCTAGTGAAACAATCTGGTGATAATCAGCGTTCGTAATGGCCATGGAATGAATCAGGAGGGAGGAGAGGGAGGAGAGGGAGGATGTTACCAGTCGCCTGCTTTATGATTATTGTATTTGTTTTGTATGACCTCGAATAGGTCGTGATTTATCCTCAGACATTTTTTTTTCAGGAAACCAATACACTAGGAAACCATGCACTTCCACCATTGTGGTCATGACAACAAAGCTAGTATTGCTGAGGGAAGTGAAAATGTCTGGGTAGAACCACCGGTGCACCGCAAGTCAAGCCGCAGTATGACCTCCTAACATGAAAGTTCTTGTTCGACGACGACTCAAACCTACGCAGTGTGGGACTATGGATTCAGAGTATTTATTAAACAATTGACGATTCCACCTTCTTGGTCATTTGGGCACATTGCTTCCTCATGAACTCCACTGATTCCTGCCAATTATATACATACAAGTACACAATACAAGAAAGTCCATCACAACAATTGCATATCCTGATCTTAGGCGGCCTCCCGAGACTGGGCATCTGGATCTACCCTTTATTACTCAGACTGAATCAATTTGTGCCAAGCAGGTTGAGAACATAACATCTTAATTGCAATTATTGATTAATGACAATACAAACAGATCTGTTGAATGACATTTAAAACAGGAAGAAGCACAAGAATCAGAAAGCCAAAGCAGCCTGTGTACACTTGTACTTGATTAATGACTCGTTTGAAGAGCAAAAGGATCAAATTTATAGGAGGATCGGAAACAAAAAATGCTCCCTTTACTCATGAAGGTGGAAAATTTAAAATCTCTTTGTTTTTATTGGAATATCCTATTGATTTGCAGTTAACATTCTTATTCGTGTAATGAGCTGTACAGAGGCAAAAGCATTTACTTGGAATAATGCCATAAATTCAATGCTAGAGGAAACATGAAAATGAAAAAAGAAAAAAACATAAAACATTTTCATTTAACTATGATATGAATGTACATCAAAATTAAAAAAATAGTTATATTTTTTTAGATACATTACAGTGACAAAATCATGAATATACTGATGAACTTAATATTTTTTATGCTATTTCAGTAGAGGAAGACTCCAGATAAATGGATGGGTAGACCAATGACTGCAGGTCAGCTGGAAGACCTTCCCAAATTAAGTCTTTCACCCTAATAGTGACTTGACCAGACTAGAAAAAACTAAAAACATTTAAAAGGACTGAGTTTCTTACATGAAAATAATAATAAAGCAGTAGCTGCTTTTTAAAATTGTATGGTATTTTTTTTATAATTAAAATGCCTTTGTCCTTTCTAAGATACTGATTATTCTAGGACTATTCTATAAAAAAAAAGCCAAACATGTTTGAATTGTTTAGCAAAATGATATTAAAAGTTTCCAGTGCATTTAACAACATACAAAAACCAACTAAAACGAAAAGAAATTTCACTGGAATTGACATATGACCCTGAAGCTGCAATGACCTTAAATATGACCCTAAATATGACCTTTACCTTGACGGTTGCATTTGTAATTTTACACACTTCACACAAAATAAGACAAATGGTCGGATGGACACATTTACAAATTGACATACAGTGTGACTGCTACAAGATAACCCTTTTGAGGCACAAAAGATGTGACACATTTTCAATGATTCCAATAAAAAAACAAAACAACACCAACTACAAATAAACCACAAAAAGAGAAAAAAAAAACTCACAACTTTAATAAGCTCACTTCTTTGAGCATAAGGAATATAATACAAAAAAAACAATATTTCAAGATTTTATTTTTCCTTTGCCAGGTTTTTTTTAACTTACAATATCTCAATCCCTTATGGGAAAACTCTCAAACTTATGTGCTGAAGATTTTAGAATGGCAAAACTCTCAAACTTATGTGTTAAGGATTTTACAATGGCAAAACACTCAAACTTATGTGTTAAGGATTTTACAATGGCAAAACACTCAAACTTATGTGTTAAGGATTTTACAATGGCAAAACTCTCAAACTTATGTGTTAAGGATTTTACAATGGCAAAACACTCAAACTTATGTACTGAGGATTTTAGAATGGCAAAACTCTCAAACTAATGTGCTGAGGATTCTAGAATGGCAAAACTCTCAAACTTATGTGCTGAATATTTTAGAATGGCAAAACTCTCAAACTTATGTGTTAAGGATTTTACAATGGCAAAACTCTCAAACTTATGTGCTGAGGATTTTAGAAAACCATTCTAGAATGACAAATGATTCTTCTTAAGACGCTCCTCTGAACAAAAGGTCTAATTTTCATGCATATTTTATGTTGTAATTCTGTGTTTGTGGTGCTATGGATCCACGAACGATTGCCTGATTGACACCACTTGAGGATGGCATCCCAGAACAGATTGTTATTTGAATCAAATGTCAGGATGATATCTTTCTGAGTCCAGGGATTGTGTCAACCAACTGTTATAATGTTCATGACATCATGGTAACATAATAATTTAAGTACCTTAAAAAAAAGAACAAGTACTTTAAAGTTCCTTTTAATGTCCACTTTTAGCCTCTCATCATCTACAGTAAATATGATCTCAAAATAATTTTTTGGAGATTAAAAGATAATGTAATGTACATTATATTAATTATTTTAGTAAGTAATTAAACATTTTCACTTTTTTATTTAAAAGATATTAAATATTTTCACTTTTTTTTTATTTGAAAGTTATTAAACATTTTAAAGACAATCAAAATACAAATTCATCATTTCTATGACTTTAAATTGTCAATCATGTTATGCAAGGTAGAAGGGTTGTCTGTTTTTCTTGGACCTGAATAATGAACTCTTTCAAAGCTTTCAAACTTTCATTTGCATGTATAATACTTTTATATGATTTTGGAACTTCACCTTATTTTGTTGACTTCTTTAAAACAGTTTAAAGAATCTTTTAGTACATGTATGTTTAAGCATTTAGTAATACATGTCCTTCCTTAGCTAAACCAGTCTACAGAAACTCTTTGTTGTGCAGATTCTTTTGAAGAAAAGAATGACAATTATGATTGCTTTGCAAAGGCATAAAATTGCCTATGTATAAGTGAAAGGATTAATTAAACATTTCCTCTGTCAATAAGGTCTCAATTTAATACAGATGTTATTGTAGTATATCAGTAGTTTTGTAACCAGAATTTTAAGGCATAATTAATTTTCATATCTGGTAATGAGTATGCCTGAGAAAAATGACATCAGCAACATGGGGGCAAAATTAAAATGATGTCATACTTTTTACTGATTTTATCTACATGGGGCATTTCTTTTTAAGATGACTTATAGAAAATTGGGGTATCTTTTTCATCATATTATACTAACAAGCCATGTATGGAGACATTGTAAAAATGTATAAAAATAGACAGGTTACCAATAATACAAATCTGAACCTTACATTAGCAAACATGTAAACTCTCCCACTGAGGGAGGGAGAGTGACTCCCACTGTGGGAGGGAGGGAGACTCCCACTGTGGGAGGGAGGGAGACCTCCACTGTGGGAGGGAGAGTGACTCCCACTGTGGGAGGGAGGTAGACTTCCACTGTGGGAGGGAGGGAGACCTCCACTGTGGGAGGGAGAGTGACTCCCACTGTGGGAGGGAGGGAGACTCCCTGTGGGAGGGAGGGAGACTCCCACTGTGGGAGGGAGGGAGACTTCCACTGTGGGAGGGAGAGTGACTCCCACTGTGGGAGGGAGGGAGACTTCCACTGTGGGAGGGAGGGAGACTTCCACTGTGGGAGGGAGGGAGACTCCCACTGTGGGAGGGAGAGTGACTCCCACTGTGGGAGGGAGGGAGACTTCCACTGTGGGAGGGAGAGTGACTCCCACTGTGGGAGGGAGGGAGACTTCCACTGTGGGAGGGAGGGAGACTCCCACTGTGGGAGGGAGGGAGACTTCCACTGTGGGAGGGAGGGAGACTCCCACTGTGGGAGGGAGGGAGACCTCCACTGTGGGAGGGAGAGTGACTCCCACTGTGGGAGGGAGGTAGACTTCCACTGTGGGAGGGAGGGAGACCTCCACTGTGGGAGGGAGAGTGACTCCCACTGTGGGAGGGAGGGAGACTCCCTGTGGGAGGGAGGGAGACTCCCACTGTGGGAGGGAGGGAGACTTCCACTGTGGGAGGGAGAGTGACTCCCACTGTGGGAGGGAGGGAGACTCCCACTGTGGGAGGGAGGGAGACTTCCACTGTGGGAGGGAGGGAAACTCCCACTTTAAAGGTTCAAAATTACTTGAAAATGTGGGGTGTTTTACACATTTTTTTGAAATCTCCCTATTTGAAAACGGAAAACTTTCTTCTTTATTTATATTAAAATAACAAATCCCCCACCTTGCAAGTAAAAATCTCCTGCTTTGGTCTCAGAAAATGTTCACATGTATGGTAGTGCTGGAGACAGGGTTAGTATGTTGTGGAAATACATGAAACTCTTTTTTTTCTGGAGACAGTAATAGTCCTAAACTGTAAGGTCAGCTTCTTTCTGTGTGAAACAGTAATAATGTACTTACTGCATAATTATGCAGCAAATACAAAAAATACATCCACTTTTTTAAAACAATAAAATAAGAAACTCAGAAAACATGCACAGTGAATATTACCTGATATCAACTGTGTTAATACATCTTCCATTGGACCATCCATATTGGTTTGTGAGTTATTGTAGATCTGTCAATTTAACTGCCATTAAAACACTTAGATATTGTCAATTGTAAAAGTGTCCCACGTGAAAGATCACAACCTGTTACACCAATATTCAATTAAGGCATACAAATTTTAAAAGAATGTGAGTTTTTTAATTTTAATGATTTTTCAGAGTTTATGATAGGTTTAAGAATGAATTTAATTTATACAATATTTTTACTTAAATATGTTTCTAACTTTGTAATGGATGAATAAATATAATGAAGCATTTAAACTTTATATTGATTTAGACTTGTGAGAGTGTGAAAAAATAATTTTAACATTGTAAAATGCTTATAAATAAAACAATTCCAATAAATTGTAAATAGTCTTTGAACTAAGCATTAAAAACACACTTTTCTAATCTCTCCAGATTACAATGAACACTCCTTTTATATACCTCAAATGTACAAATTCCAGTTTTCTCTTATTTAAAAGTCCATTGTAATTTCATCTATGAAGGAAGATCCTAAATAAAATTGCATTTGAAACAATTTTCCCACAGGAAACAAAATCTAGTCCTTCTGATAGAAATTTGTGCAATTCTGTGAAGCTCTCCATCTGGAGATGAGAAAGGTCCATTAAAGTGACACATGAACAATTGTACCTCCACATAGAGAAGAGTGCTTTATCCACTGAAGAGCTTCCAGTGACTGACTTCAGCTCTCTAGTAGCATTATGCTTCCTCCTAAATATAACAAGGAAAAATCTATGGAAAATCTATGATGCCCATTCAGAAGTCTCGGGGTTTCTAAAGCTCTTTAATAACAAGACTTTTATCCCCCACATTTTTTACTTTATCCCTATTTTATGTATTTTTTTCCTTTTTTTTAATAAATAAAATATATCGCATCAGCAGACTCCTTTTATGACAAGTGGAAAGGGAGCCCAAGTTTGTTTTGAAATTGTGGTATTATAAATACACTGCAACATAATTATGGTAATTATAGTGATGCCCAGCCATTTTGGTGGTTTCAACGAAAGTCTGGGTAGAATCACTGTTGCACTGCTGGTTGGCTATAAGACAGTCTCACATCACAAGTAAATCCTTCATCTTGACCATTCTAGCGTTGCAGGCAATATTGTTTGATAAATACACAAAAACATGAAAAATGTTAAGTAAAAAAATAAATACGATACTATATATTTTACTCATCAAACTACCAAAACAATAAAAAATTTAAATGACTTAAAACAAAAAGCTAAGATTTTTAAACAAATTGCTAAGATAGATTTTAACACAAACAGCTAACATTTTAAAACAAATGACTAACATTTTAAAAAAAATGGCTAACATTTAAAAAAATAATTTGCTAACACTTTAAACAAATTGATAAGATAAAAAAAAAATAGCTAAGATTAAAAAAGACAAAATACTAAGACAAATAGCAAAGATAACAAGGTTTAATGCTTATGTATAATACAATTCCCCCCCCCCCCCCCACTGAGAAGTTAAAGATGTTACAGCAAAACTGCAACCAAGGGACCTCAAAGCTCAAAGCCCCCAATCCTCCCCACCCTCTCCAAAAAAAAAAAGCACATACAAGTTTTATTGGCCAATGACTGGATTCTGCAGGAAGATATATTTGCAATTGCATCTATTGTGTCTTATGAAAATAATAACACTTTATATTGAAGTTTACTAACATTAGAATACTGCTAAATTGTATTGTTGGCATTCTTCATGGCTAAGATTTCAATCAAAGTGATAAAAGAAACAGTAGCGCTGTATTACATTACTCCGAACATATTTGTAAAATTGTTTATATTAGAAAATGTCAGAATAAAACAGCATACATTAAAAGTGACATGTTAAGTTGTCTGTGCTAATATTGAAACTTAATATTGAATTGCACACACTTTTATCTAAACATTTATATAATATATATGTCTTACAACCCACATCCTTGTCTTATAGCATATACAAGTAAACCTCAAATTTCAGACTCGCACACTGATACAATTCCATCATAGAAAATATCCACACAATTATGATAACTTATGGATAGACGAAAGGCTTAGCAAATTAAAGGTAGTGTCCAACAGTTTGCCTATAGCAAAAATAACTAACAAAGTCTTACCACTCTCCTGGGAAATTTGGGCCCAATCTCTATATAAATCTGTGCTTAAGTCTAAAAAAGACAATTTTGAATATTACCTAAAATATTAGATTGTACAAATTGCAAAAAAAATGTTGCTTTTAATTTTGTTTTTTTTTGCCAAATCTATAAACAAGCAAAATGAGGATTTCTGCTAAAAATAGATATTGACGTCAGAGCAGATTACCCGGGTAATGCTATAACATGATCTCAACAGTTAGTGGTCAAGAGGTTTTCTTAGTTCATACACACACACACACAAAAAGAAAATCTTGAAGATTTATTTGAAAGTACAATCTAAGCATATAATATTATGCTTCACAAAAACTATGGAGCTTAATTCAAATTAAAACCCAATGTAAGCATAACAAATGCAAGTTAAAATTATCTTAAATCTTATACTATAAACACAGACATTAGGAACTGTCTCTTTGAAAACCTATCATATAATAGAACATTTTTCCTTAACCTCGGCTTGTTTTGCACACCCCAATGTAACTGCAAGGGTTATTCAGGCCATGCAATTTACTTACTTACGCCTTACTTCTCGGCTGCAGATAAAGGAATAATAAATATAAGCAATTGCTTGGGGGTAAAACTGTGGAGTCGGGTGAATATACTATCAGCATACAAGTAGAGTTATAAACCAGAACTTTACCAAAGTAAGTTGAACTTATCTGGGGCAGAACAAATGGACAAGAAAGAGCTAGAATGCGAGACATCCTAGAAGCCATAGAGAGCATGTGCTTTAAACAAGAAGATGACTATCCTAGGAACTAAACACGCTTTTACACAGTCGATTAATTACATAAATATTTGACATTAATGAACCATAACTCTGATGGAAAGTAGAGTATATGCTACTTTGTTTTCCTTGGTCTCTGCTTCATCTGTATTCACACAAGCTGCATTGCTAAAATTGGTATACTTGGTTTCTTTTCTTAAACAGTACTATGCCAAACAACTGTGAATTCCCAAAAATGCCAGCTACTTTTTTTAAATTGCAAACTGGACATTACTGTTGCATGCGACGATGTTAAAAAATGGAATACTCACTTCTTGTTTTTGGTACAAGTCTCACAGTACAGCTGTGATTTCCTGTTTTTGCCAGCTACACTATCGGCCACCATAAAAAATGCATTCTATAAAAGGCAACGTTCCCCAGAGCAGCGCCAAAACACAGAAGAGCAGAGTAAGTTCCATTTTAACTTTGTTAAATTAAGACGTGATAAATTTATGTGACATTCTGAATCCCCTGTGTCACTTACAAGGGAAAGCTATTGGGTGCCTAGCAATAATATTAAATAAAGAAAAAAAATCTTCCACTTTGGTCTCAGAAAAAGTTCATATGTAAGCATATAATGGATATCAATAGACAGCATTTCAGGCAATAATAGTTTATTTGGTTGTTTGAGAGAAAAATAAATTGTCCAAACTGTCAGAAACCATCTTTTACCCTGAACTTTTCAGTTGAGCGAGCATATCTTCAATTCATTAAAAACCCAAATCCAACTACAGGAAATACTAACCAAAAATGCGATGTTGTAAATTGTTCCCAAGAGAACTGTCTAAATTGTATTTGTTTTTTAAATGCTCACACTCAAAATTTCAGCAAATTGCTTTTTTCAAGAGTTTAACACAAACAATTGCTCTCTTTACATTTGCCAAAAATTTGAGTGGAAGTATTTTTAGACAAAATATTACCCAAAAATGGTAATTTTGACCCAGCTTCTCAAACACAAGTAGTACACAAACCTAAAATCAGGACGATAAAAACACCAAGCCAAGCGGCTCTCAGACATTTTTTATGACAAATTATTTTCTTGTGTTCATATAATGGACTGCTTAAAAAAATATCCTGTTTATGAAGGATGTTTTTTTTATGTTGTGTGATGTTGGGTTCATTAAAAAGCTCTTTTTGCTTAGGCACGTATAACGAAGAACAAAATTATTTCCACGCTGATTGTTGTCTTTTTTGACCTTAGTCATATAAATGTTAACTTTGTACACTAAAAGCTCCATAGGAAGTACGTTTTTATAATAGATAGGAATTAGACTGGATGGTGATAGACAATGTATTTTATGACAGCTTGTGACCATTAGGAAGATTTCTTTATGTTTGGTGAGGGCAAAACAGCAACTTTTTGATGGACTTTTTATTTTTATTTTTTTATTTTTTAATGTTCTGTTTCACTTCCTGGAGAGAATAAAAGGTACATTTTTTTGTTATTTTGGCTTTTTTATAATGTCTTTTATAACTTTTTGTTATATTTTGTAAAATATTTTTGTTTGTTTAAAAACTCTGCAAAGTTGGAATCAATGTATTTTTATGCTGATTTATAGACATGATATTTACATTTTTGTTTGTTATTCTACATAACTTGCTATCATTGCCATATAAAAATAATCTTCTTAAAAATGTCTCCGTTTTTCTTTGCTCTCAAAACTTATGACTGAAAATTTTTCTTTCTGAGCCTTGCTGCACAGTTAGCTATTTAAACTTAAACTGAGAAAACCATGTGACATAACTTCCTAATGTCATCCGCTCTAATGTTGATATGTATTTTTTGCTATTCATGCTTATTTATAGATTTGGAAAGAATGAATATTCAGAGTGATTTCTGCAACAATATGTACTTTCTTACTATAAAGGTAGTGTTAAAATTGTCTTTTATTAGACTTAAGAATAAGTTTTTTGCAGAAATTTCACCTAAATTATCTAAAACAGTGGAAAATTGTTGTAACATGAATTTGCTGAACGCAAACTGTTGGATACCACATTTAAGTCATAAAACACGTTTTCTCTCAATTTTAAAATTTTATTTTAACACACCAGATTTGCATAGTTAGTAGTGGATGTAGAAGCTTCTTGGAAATACATGTCATAAAAATATATATATTTTACATACCAATCTTTGCTTGAGATATTTGTGGAGTTTCCTTGATTGTTTTGTTTGTTTATTTTTTGTTACATCACACTGACACAATTACAGTCATATTGGCGACATCAAGATAATTACTGGTTGAGAAAGATCCCAAATTTATGGCCTAGGTAGAACCGTCGATGCACTGCAGGTTAGCAGCATGACCTCTCTGACTAGGACTCGAACTGATACGGTAAGGGGCTGAGGACCTACAAGTTTGGCCAAGGATACAAGTTTTCTGATTAAGATGGTCTTTAAAATAAAAACAATTGCATAGGTTGTTGTCTGCAATTTTACAGAAGCCTACAGTCTCCAGATAGCTGAAATACAGTTTGTGGGATGATAAACTCCACAAAGAAAACAAACAAGCAAAGCAACGAAACAGAGAGAAGTCTCCTGGATGACAAACTAATCAATCAACATAATGTCAAACAAGACTTAGTGCGGATTGTTTGTTTTTGTTTATTTTTGTTTCATTATACTGACACAAACAGTCTTCAACAAAACCTGGTGGACTGTGGCCAGAGACCATGAAAATTTCTGTCGGTCCACGAATGGACTGATGGTCCACCTGAAGTTTGAGCCACATCATTCTCAAAATTCTGAATTAATTATGAACACATATATACTAAACTAAGCTTAACAACTCTTTACAGCCTTAAACTGAACCAGACTATTGATAACACATCAGTTAGCTTACCAACCTTTTGTCAAAATGCCAAAATCAAAAACAGGTTCGGTAAAATTTGGTTCGGTCTAGTAGATATTGCCAACTTGATGGATTGAAGGTCCAGTGTTTTTAAATTTCTTTTGTGAAGACTGGACAAATCTTATATTGGTAACCTCAAGCTAGTTTTTGGAGGAGAAAAACCCCATACAGACCCAGTGTCTGGGTAGAACCACCAACAAACATGGTTATACTCAGAATATGCATAGAACACATGCATGAACATAAATGGTCATGAGTGAAAAAATACTTAAAACATCAAATTTTTTTATCAAAACGAAGCAAGTTATGCCATCATTGTTAAAACCTAACTTTTAATCAAAAAGAATCAAGATATGCCATCATTGTTAAAACCAAACTTTTAATCAAAAAGAATCAAGATATGCCATCATTGTTAAAACCAAACTTTTAATCAAAAAGAATCAAGATATGCCATCATTGTTAAAACCAAACTTTTAATCAAAAAGAATCAAGATATGCCATCATTGTTAAAACCAAACTTTTTATCAAAAAGAATCCAGATATTTATTTAAGAAGAATTTTAGTGAATCTTCATAAGTTTACTTTTAAAAGTACAAGACCGACATATAAATAAGTAGTTTGACCCGGCCAGGGTTTGAACCCGTGACCTCCCTTACTCATTACATTACAAAACATTAGAAGCACAGAAGTTTTTGAAGTGCCTACTTTTCCATTACCATTTTTAAGTTTAAATATAAAATACCCTTTCTTGTAATAGCTTAAGTTTTATATATAAAATGAACCAATCTTAGGAAAAAATTATTGAAGTATACAGAGGGTTCAAAACATATTGAAACAACAGTAAAAAAAACAACAACCTATTTTTTTGAAAAAAAAGTCAAGTTAGAAGGTGTCTGTTGACCTTTCTTGATTTGGTTCTCGTAAGAATCATCTGAACGCAACAAACTTAATGAGTAACCAGGCCATAAGGTTTGGTTGAGCAGTACAGGACATAATTAATGCTGTGCTCAAGTTACTTCCTTTATTTCGTCACCAAACCCAATAAACCTGGTACTCATTAGAATCATCTTGGGGAGACAGTTTTAATGAGTTCCGACGATCGAGGGTTTGGTTGAGAATTATGGGATATACTTCTAATAACAATCTTACTTGTGCCTTCTTTCAGAAGCTTTGCAGCCACTTTCATATGTACATATGCATGTATGTAAAGATTTTGTTATATTGAAATCTGAACACCTCAACGCCTGTAGAAAGGTCTTCCAGCTGACCTGTAATGTGCCAGTGGTTCTACGCAGACATCTGCCTGGCGTATCCCACCAACAAAACAGCTGGATGCCATCAATGAGTATAATGGTGTCATTGCCACAGGTGTAAAAATAAGAAACAGAAACAACCATGACAGATCCAAGTGCACCTTACAAAGTCCAGAACATGATACATGCACCATAAAGGTAGTTAAGTGGTTGCAAGAAACTAAAAAATGATTTGTTGAATGAAACAACAACAACAAAACCCTGCTGTACCCATTTTGATCCACCTTATTAATACCCTCAGCATTGCTAAAAAAGCAAAGAAAAACCAACTTGGAATCACTGTTTTGTAACAAATGGCTGGGCACAATAAACCCCTTGCAAAGTGGCATCCCACATTTTCAGTACTCTGATGGAAGTACATTATAAAAAAGCAAAGTGGCATCCCACGTTTTGGGTACTCTGATGTAAGCACATTATAAAAAATGCTCTTTAATCAAAAAGCAATAAACAGTCATTCAGCAAATTACTTTAAAATATGCCTGAATCTTTATGTCCACTCACTAAGGCTGTTTTAAGTCCATAGTTTAATTCTTTATGACTGGTCCTACGTAATCGAGGTCCAAGGTTTAAGCCCCAGCTTTGAGAATTTCTAAATATGGTTATACATGTACTTAACTGTGCCTAATTTGAATTATTTGCATTTGAAGGAAATGCTCCCTCTACATGTTTTTAAGCTGGAGCTTTAACCCTGAATATATACGACTGAGTTTGTGGTGTTAATTGTCCCACCATAAATCTTTTTATCAACCTGATAGGGTATTCACTTGAAACAGATAGAGTGCTGCCCTCTGTCATAGTGAAAATATATATTAAAGCTATGTAAAACTGTATTCTATTTTCATTTGAAACAAATATAGTGCTTCCTTCTGTCATAGTGAAAATATACTTTAAAACTATGTAAAACTGTATTTTGGGAAGTTACACATACATAATTTGTGAAGTTTTATACATCAACTGTAATGATTATAATGGCATTTTTATCATTGTTTTGTTTATTTCTGGTGATTTAACCAGCCAGGTGTCAGACATGAACAAATATTGCATGTGCAGAAGTAATTTGTATATTTTATCACTAAAAATCCTTTTCTAAAGGGGGACTTCTTCAGTTGTGCCTAAAAATCCTGCCAAAATCCATCACACAATGGAGGAAAAGCGCAGCCCTGTTGATACAAGTTACAAAATTATACGATCTGTCGTCCTCAGATTGTTCGCTCGGAGAATTTGGACTGCAGATAAGTGAGAAATTATTCTCGTCTTTGCATCATTACATCTCATACTATATCAACACCAGGGGGAATCCAAGGAGACATCGATCACAATAAAAACAGCTTTGGTAGAGAAATAGACACCAGGCAGGTTCCTACCATTCATACAGAGATTCATGGGAGTCTTCGGCTAGAGATTTTTTCATATCATTCTTGTATAAGCCACATTTAAATTCTGAAGTCACTTGAGAAACAAATCTTTACACTACCTACCTTTTGTACTTTCAACTTCTTTGGCAGAACCTGTGCTATAAAATAACTTTTGAATATTGAAGATAGTACCTGATGGCAATCCCTGATGGCAGTTTTTATTTTAACAGTCAGTTGAGAAACAAGTCTTTACACTGACTACCTACTGACTGTCAACATCTTTGGTAGAACCTGTGCTATAAAATTTATGATTATGTTATTAAGCACTTCGGACAATCTGAATCAAAATGTCAGAACCTGGGACAGCTTAACCAACTTAAAGGCTTAAAATGCTATAAACTTAAAGGCTTAAAATGCTTTAAATTCAAGGACTAAATATGCTATGAACTTAATGGGCTTAAAATGATATGAACTCAAAGACTTTAAAAGCTATGAACTTAGAGACTTTGAAAGCTATGAACTTAAAGGCTTACAAACAATGACCTTAAAGACGTTGAAACCTATGAACTTAAAGACTTTGAAAGCTATTAACTTAAAGGCTTTAATAAATGTTATGTTATGAATGTGAAATGCTACTTAACGGATTTAATGCAACACATTTTAAATGCTATGACCCTAAAGGCATGAAAAGCTATGAACTTAAAGGTTGTAAAAGCTATGAACTTAAAAAACTTACAGGTTAAAGTTTCAGAAAAAACATGGAATATGATTGGCCAGATTTTCACAAAACAATTAAACTAACCAATCAGGCTTTGAGGTTAACTTTAAATATGAGTCTTTTCTAAGTGAGTCAACAACATGACTCTCCCAGACTCAGGCTCAAACTGATAAGTTTTTGTTATTTTTGTTATTGATCTAAATATTTACTAATTTAAAAAAAAACCCACACACTTTCTATTTGTCTGGTCTGTTTAAATGAGATCCTAAAGCAACAAAATGCTGGGACGAGGAGAGCATCCAATAACATTTACATAGAATTGCGCAGGAACAATCCCCCAATACATAGTGAAGTGAAACCAATTACCTTGCATGCTTCACTAGCAAGCAGACATCGAACTAACTAACTCAATTTATCAATTTGTCCAAGAAAAATAAAAAAAAACTCTGCAGGAATAAATACTGAGGGCAAAGTAAACATGCAATTAAGAATAGATAATCTAGCTGCAATTGCATGAGATTCCCACTCATGTTTTGTTTAGGTTTTATTTTGTATTACCTCACACTGACACAATTATGGTCATATTGGCAATTATTTGAGAAGGAAGTACCCAGGCTTGAACTAATAGCACACTGCAGGTTAGCTGGAAAACCCTCCCACATGATAGTTCTCACCCCGACCGGGATTTGAACCCACACAGTGAGGGGGCTGAGAAGTTACAAGTCAGTGACTCGAACCGCTGGGCCATGGGCGACCCACGAACAAGATACTTCTGTCAGTTTAACTTTACCAATTATTTGAGGAGGCAGACCCTAGGCTTGAACTAAGCAGGTTAGCTAAAAAACCTTACCGCATGAAAGTTCTCACCCCGACCGGGATTCGAACCGACAAGGTGAGGGGGCTGAGAAGTTACAAGTCAGTGACTCTAACCTCTGGGCCATGGGCGACCCATGAACAAGATACTTCTGTCAGTTTAACTTTACCAATTATTTAAGGAAGGCAGACCCTAGGCTTGAACTAAGCAGATTAGCTAGAAAACCTTCACACATGAAAGTTCTCACCCCGACCGTGATTCGAACCGACAAGGTGAGGGGGCTGAGAAGTTACAAGTCAGTGACTCTAACCGCTGGGCCATGGGCGACCCACGAACAAGATACTTACTTCTGTCAATTTAACTTTACCAATTATTTGAGGAGGCAGACCCTAGGCTTGAACTAAGCAGGTTAGCTGGAAAACCTTCCCACATGAAAGTTCTCACCACGACCGGGACTCAAACCCACACGTCGAGGGGGCGGAGTTATAATTCAGTCACTCTAACCACTTGACCATATTAGTCAATACCCAGCCTGCTCAGCCTGAAAGAAGTATAACCTTTACAGTTTATTATTTAGGAAATAGATTTTAAGTTGCCACAAGCTAACGCCCAATATATCATGGTTTTGAGTTCAGATGCCTATATTAATTTAATCACGAAGGCCGAAGGAATAATTACGTCTGCTTGCGCATTTGCAATTGAGCTTACAGCACTGCTATTCTTAATGACTTTGGTGTGTCACTGAAAACAACACTGTTTAAAGTAATGAAAGTATAATTACTGTTAATTAAGGTTAAACCTAACTTATGTATAACATATTTGTGTCTCAGTTTTAATAATGGCTCAGTTTCTGAAAAAGATCAATAAATTGTTGTTAATTACTGCCTTACTAATGTGGCGTATCTCATTTAATTAAAAATATGTCTTGTTTCAATATTTCTTATATATGCACCTAGTTAATACAGTTGTTCCTTCATATTACATTTTTGGTGCATATAACCTTAACAGTGTCCATGTGCAGAATCCATACACTCAGAAAAAAACCCAACTATAAATGACTTAACACTACAACCAAAACAAATGAATGTATTTGCCATAAATAAACAACCCAAGATGGTCAAAAATAGGTACGAAAAGGCTGCTTTTGGACTTATCGGATAAGAAAAACAAGCTATTGGACAATCTAATAATAAAACAATTCTGGCAGAGAAAAAAACGCCTAGCTAAAGCATCACATAGCATCAGGGGCGGCACAAGAGTACATTAAAGATGAACTGATTATGCTTGACTACAAGCATGATAAGGTCAGAAACATCTTAATGCGGGAACAACCGTCTAAATAAATATAGATTTGGTCCTGAATGAGTTAATGTCAAGAAAAATTGTTGCCACATTCTTGACGCAAAGCAGATTTGGCTTAATGGAGTATTGTCTTCAAGATCACCTGCTTAAAGTACATTAGCAAAGCAGATTTGGCTCAATGGAGTACTGTCTTCAAGATCAGCAGCTTAAAGTAGACCTTTTTGTTCAGGCAACACACAATTTTATTAAATTAAAATAAAGTCTTTGTTAGTTCATTAATTGCAGCATAAAGTACATTGACAAAGCAGATCTTTGTGTGCAGACAACACACATTTTTATTAAATAAAAAGCAATTCTTTTTTCTTCTTCAAACAACTACTACGAGTTTCTTATTGTAGGGCTATTATACCTTCAAGCAAAGTAAAAAAAACTGTGAGCAAAGCAGATATATATTCAGTCAAAGCTTAACTGTTTTAAGGCCAAACCTTTTTAATAGAAACACATCTTAAATTTAAAGCAAAGCAGAATTATCTTCTAGCAAGCCAGTTTTGGCTTTAAGCAAAGAAGTATTAATAGTCTTAAGGAGTAGATATTTTATCATCAATCAAAGAATTTTGCCCTTAAGCAAATAAGTTTTGTCCTAAAGCAAAGAAGATTTGTCCTCAAGAACGTTTTGCCCTTATTTTGTCCTTGAACAAAGAATTTTTTTCCACAAGGAAGGAAGTTTTGTCTTTAAGCAAAGAAATTTTGTCCTTATTTTGTCCTTATGCAAATAAGTTTTGTCCTTATTTTGCCCTTAAGCGGAGAAGTTTTGTCATTAAGCAATGACGCTGTGTTTACAAGAAAAAAATTCTTCAAGCGGAGATGTTTTAACTTCAAGCAAAGCAGATTTATTACCAAGCAAACTAGTTTTGTCTTCAAGCTAAGTAGGTTTTCCTAAAACAATGCTAACAAAAGTTCTATTTTCTTGCAAAATATTTGGTTTTTAAGCAACAAAGTTCTGTCTTTAAATAAAAATGGTGTTTTTTTTTGCTTCAAACAAATCAGTATTCAGTAAGCTTCAAGGAAGAAGATCAAATTTTCTCTTCAATAAACCAATTTTGTCTTCAAGACATGCATTTTAGCTTTAAGCAATCATTTTTTTGTCTCTAAGCTCAAAATTTTGATACAAATAGTATTCGGAATTAATTTTTCCTGCAAAGAAGAAAAAAAGTGTTGTTTTTTTTGCTTCAAGAGAAAAAGTTTTGTCTGAGCAAAACAGTACTGAAGAAATAGAACCAATTAAACTTTTGATCCAAGAAACAATAAAAAGTCATTGTTTCATTTCAGCTTTTCCTCTGAATTCTCTTCAGATGAACCAAAGAACTTTTACTAAGAACAAGATTTCTTTTTTGTTTTTTTGTAACATTGCACCAACAAAATTAATATGGTCATATTGGCAACATCCAGCTAATTATTGGTGGAGGAACACCCCAGACATATGCCTGGGTAGAACCAATGGCGCATAGCAGGTTAGGTGGAAAACCTCCCGACATGAAAGTTCCCACCCTGACCGGGTCTCGATCACACACAGTGAGGGGCTGCGAGTTACAAGTCAGTGACTCTAAGGTCTTTACTCTAAAATGATGGTCTTTAAATGTAGATTTTAAATAATTAACTTTCATTTCACTACTTTAAAATCTAAGTCAAAAAATGCTTAATCTGAATATTGTTTAAAAAGCTTTACTTTATGCAAAGTTGAAGTCACCTGCTGTCAGGTAAAATTGCCAGAAGGCTAGATATAATCATCCTTTGTTCTGCTACCCTTATTTAGGAAGTTACTTGACAAATTAGTGTCACCTCAAGAACCTTAATGAAATAAAAATATCAGATAAGCAACTGGGGTATGTCATCCCTTTGTCTTTCATGTGGCACAGAGACAGTAAATAAGCAGCTGTTGCAGCTGTCCAAGTATTATTATCAACTTGGACATATATGAATAAACTACATATTCAACAACAGCTTGTCTTCTGTGATTGAAGACATAGGCATCCATTTCCCAAATCAAATGGAAGTTTTAGCTAGTGTGCGTTAGTCTCGCATCAAACCGACCCCGAAACATAAGGTTAAGCACAGATGAATTGCTTGTAAAAAAGACAAGTAATTTATTTACTGGGTTTATGGTCCCACCAACAGTTTTTCAGATATCTGGAGATAGTGTCCACTTGAAGCAGATATAGTGCGGCCTTTCTATCTAGTCCTAGGTAACCACTGATTTTCTAGTGATTTTCTTTGAAATGAAATTGATGTAAACTGATTTCTTCTGCCAAGATAATTGTCTGGAGTTGCCTCCACTAATTATAGCTGGACCTAACTATTCAGATGATCCTAATTGTGTCGTTGCGATAAAAAAACCCAACCGAGTTGGCACCATTTCAAAATTTTATCTATGAGACACTATGATAAAACAGATCATCAACATCATTCGGCATCATTCAACATCATTAAAATCCACTCTTTGAAAATAAAAATTTGTCATTTTTTTCCTTGTTTTGTTTTTGAAATACATTGCAGCCACCAATTATGACCAATATAGCGACATCCAGCTATTTCGGTGGAGGAAGACCCAAGACATCTGTCTGGGTAGAACCACCTGCGCACAGCAGGTCTGCTGGAAGACCTTCCCACAGTAAGTCTTTTGCCCCGAATGGGACTCGAACCCATGTGGTGAGAGGATAAGTGGTCAGACCACTTTTTTTCCCTGATTTTGTTAAAGCACTGATCTCTGATGCAATGATCTCAGAAAGTTTCTATTTTCTGATTTCTCTCTCGTTTTCTTCATATTGTACAACATGTTTCACTTTAAAAAAAAATTAAATGTATTCAAAAAACATTTTGATGTTATTTTTAATGATACACGAATTGAAAACTTAACAAGAATCATCAACATAGAACTGGATCAAAAATCCTAAGAACATGTTCAAGAATCTGTTCAACTTTGTGTGGATTTTATGGTGTTTTTTTTATGAATTGTAAACAAAAAGTACATGTAATAATAACCAAGAATAAGCCAAATAGTAAGATTGAAATAAAAAAGTCTTTACGCCATGTATTTCTTACAACTTTATGTGTTGTAAACAACATGTGATTTTTGTATAAATCAATTTTCTGAATTTGAAAAGGATTAAATAATAAAAAACAAGATCAAAGTGTTGTAATTAAATTAATTTCAACACTGATTCAAATTAATTATTAAATTATACATTTATCGCAATATAAGCTGATTAGTGTATAAATCTATCTTTAGAAATTTAATTTCTTATTCCTTTGAACATCCCAGGAGACTTGCAATGTCTACCAATGTTGCCCTAATTAAATTAGAACAATGCAATATTGCAAAGGATTTAGAAACATTATTATGAAGAGCTTTAAATTCCACCATAAGCTCAGGTTTTACAGCAAATTTTAGTATGTAGAGGTTATGGAAATAAGATGAATACCTCTAGTTGGAGAATCTTTAAGATGGTCTAAAGATTTTACTATAACAGTAGTTGTCTGTACTTAGTTTTGTGTCAAGAAATATCTAGCAATTTATATTATTTGAAATATATGGTACTAATGTAAGAACAACAACATGCAATATATGTAATGTTAATAAGAAACATTATACAGGTGCCTCATTTATGTTTGTTTCATACATGCAGTGAATGAACATGAGATGAAGAAAAAACATCGGTGCAATGCTTGTTCTACCCAGACATTTATCTGTGGTATTTCTTCACCCAAATAGCTCAACATTTTCCATAATGAAGCTGCAAATATTTCAAAAACAAAACATCAATATATTTAAAAAGAAAACAACGTAATATCAACGTATTTAGAAACATGACGGCCCTTAATAGCTCACCTAAAGACAATGGTTTTGAGTAGGCTCATGTCTTGTGTCAAATGATTAACAGCTTTTTACTGTCTATGGTGAATGCTGGGCCATAAATGTGGTCTTAAGTATGTTCACAAGGTTTATCTAAGATTTGACCAAGTGACCTACTTTTTATTCCTCAGTGTCCTAGTAACAAACTCATTCAAGATTTCAGGCAGACCAACATTCTGACCAAGTTAGGTGAAGATAAGGCCAAAACTGTGTCTTCTAGCGTTTTTGTAGAATTTTTCTAAGATTTGTCCTAGTGACCTACTTTTTGACCCCATGTGACCCAGTTACAAACTCATCCAGGATTTCTTGCAGACAAACATTCTGACCAAGTTGGGTGAACATTGGATAAAAACTCTAGTGTGTTCACAAGAAAATTGTTGATGATGCACAACACACGTCAGATGAAGGAGTATCAGCAAAGCTCACCTTGAGCATGTTGTGAACCTGCTCAGGTGAGCTAACAAAACAAAACATCAGTCTTAAAGCATCTTAATCAGTTAGGTACAAGGATAACAATCAAATGACCCAGATATAGGGCATTGGAAGCTTTTTTTATACATCAATATAGTTCAGATTTTCTTTTAAGCTTAATTGTCCATCCACATAATCCCTTGGTGGGTCAAAAAATAGGTTAAAAAAAGTGGAGATAGTAAATTACTATGTCAATTAGTGCCTGCTGGTAAGGGATTAAAGAAACATGAAAGTAAAGCACTTTTCTATATAAAATGGGGCATTATGTCATAGAGATGGCAAAGTTCTTTGCGCGACCTTGTATTATCCGAGTTTCAAATAGAAAAAAGCACATTAGTCCACAACTGGATGTTAAATTCAGATTAGATTGGTCACATATAATGTAGATGTACCTTTAGGGATATAACACAACAACATTGCTGAGTTTCAATGGACATTTCAGAAATCATGTGCTCACATAAAGCAAATTATTATTTGTATGTAAAGCATGGCAATAATCTTATCCCTTGAACAAGAATAGCTTGGCAATTATTGTATCACTTGTATGTGTAGAGCATGGCAATTATATACCATGTGGGTTTACCATCTCCAGATAACAGAAAAACTGTTGGTGGGACGATAAAACCAATAAACAAACCATGTGGGTTTGAGTCAAATTTGGGGTGAAGAACTAAGTGTGGGAAGGTCGTCCAGCTGACCTGCATCTCGCCAGTGGTTCTACTCAGACATTTGTTTGAGGTCTTCCTCCACCAAAACAGCTTGACTTCGCTATAATGATCATAACTGATTGTTGCGATGTATCTAAAACCCAAAGACAACTTTAAGTGAAGCCATTGTTTTTTCTTTCTGATTGAAGTCCTGCAGAAAGATTGAAGAGTCGATCTGAAGCAACCAAGGTTGATATATTGAACAACAGGAAGTTGAACAAACTATGGCCATTAGGCGTCAAACAGGAGAAAATGCTCATCTTCTCATGGTAAACAAGAGACTGGTTAAAAATCAATACTGAAATCGGAATCTCATTTTGTTGGATTTTGATTTGTATAAATGAGCTATACAAATAAGTTGAATGGTTGAAGACAAAGAAGGAGACATAGCTAGGGTATTTCTAGAACATTAAATAGTCATAACGATTTAAGAGATATAATTAGGTGCACAGTTTCAGATAAGGAAATTATATGTGGTGCACCATGCAAAAAGTTGTAGTACCATTTATTGCGGGCCTAGACTTGCAATAGGTAGTTGTGTTTGTTTTCTGTTACACGGCACCAACACATTTATGGTCATATTGGCGATGTCCAGCTTATTATTGATGGAGGAATAACACAGAATTATGTCTGGGTAGAACCACCGGCACACCACAGGCTAGCTGGAAAACCTCCCAACATGAAAGTTCTTGCCCCAAACGAGACTCACACGTTGAGGGGCTGAGGAGTTACAAATGACTCTAACTGCTTGGCCACGGGCACCACCTACAATAGGTAGGGCAGAGGCTCCAGGTAGAGAAGGTCTCAATTTTTGGGCACAAAAAACAGCCATAAACAAGATTTGTAATAGTAATGATAGTAATTCTATGATAAGTATGACTAATAGCCCCGGAGAGAAATGGGTTTGGGTGTGGTATTAGGTCATGCTGTTACTGTGCTATTGCATGCAAAGAACACCAAGAGAAGCTACCACAATTACACCAACACTGTTTCATGACAATTATTCTTAGCCAGCCTTCAACATATTTATAATGCTTAGGCAAATAGCATGAACCCAGATCAGGATCAACACTATTTGCTGCTCAATCTCTGTTTATAAGTATATCAACTCTGACATGTATCATATACAACATTAAAAAAACAAACATGTGAATTTAGCATGGGTCTTTAACAAATTGTAGCAAGCTAAGGGTTAATTAGCAACATAAATGGATAACAGGAAGATTTCTGAGGTGGCAACAAACCCAGCACACTTGCCTTGTAACATTTTAAAACAAAAAACGAACAATTAAACAACAACTATTCTTAAGAATTACATTCCATAATGCATTTAATGGGCCCCAAGTTCCATCACTGTAAGATTGCTATAAGAGCATTGTGTGTCAACTGAAATTCATTCGTCTTTCTATGTCATGCTTGATGTCAATAAAGAGGTAGCTAATGCCATCAATTATTATTACCACTGTACACACTTTTTAAAAGTTGCAGCCTTTTTTGTAAGTCAAAGTCTACTATGCACATATTGATCAGGCATATGTAAATAGTATAGGTCCTGGTGAGCGAGATCAAGCTGAGAGTAGTAAGATCTGGATCTACATTTTTCCATACACCATTTGTGGTGCACCATCCCCGGAAAGTGTAGAACCATTCATTCTGGGACTAGAAGTACAATAGGTAGTTGTGTTTGTTTTTTGTTACATGGCACAGTCACAATTATGGTCATATTGGCAACGTCCAGCTTATTATTGATAGAGAAGGACCCCAAGACTCATGTTTTGGTAGAACCACTGGCGCACTGCAGGTTAGCTGGAAAACCTCCAAAATGAAAGTTCTCACCCGGACAGTGACATGAACCCATGTAGTGAGAGGGTGATGAGTTTAAAAAATTACGGATCTAACCCCTTAATGATACAGTGGTTAGGTATGTTAGTGTATTTTCAAGTCTTCTTGCTGCCATCTATATCAGTTTGTCTTGTTACCTACATGTATCCAAGTGGGCGTTGGTAAATAACTAAGAAGTTTATGTTTTTATTAATAGCATTAGCAGGGTTAAGTCTCTTACAGGTTGGTGGAAAAAGAGTTCATTATTTTTACCAATGTTCTTAAAATGACTGGAAAAAAAATTATTGGAATACAAAATCATATTATTTATATTTTTTTTTACATCATATTGACAGAATTATGATAACATTGGCGAGGTCTAGCTAATAATGAATTCTGATGATGATGGTTATAATGCTGGCAAAGTAAATGATAAGGATGCTGGCAATGAGGAGAAAAAGTAAGCTAATCTTCTGGACCATTAACATATTGACCCTCTTTCATCCATATCTTTATAGCCAATATTGCCAAGCTGTTTCCCAGCTGCTGTGGTCAGTTCTAGCAACTAATGGTCAATGGCTCCACGAGGGATCAATACTATGAAGTGTTGACATTAAATCTATACAGCCAGTTTGGCTTCCTAGTTTCACAAGGACCAAGAATGGGTTAGCAACTAGGCCATTTTGCTCTATTAAATCTATAGTCAGTTTGGCTTCCTAGTTTCACAAGGACCAAGATTAAGTTAGCAACCTGGCTATTTTGCTTTATTTAATCTATACAGCCATTTTGGCTTCCTAGTTTCACAAGGACCAAGAATGGGTTAGCAACATGGCCATTTTGCTATATTTAATCTATGCAGCCAGTTTGGCTTCCTAGTTTCACAAGGACCAAGATTGGGTTAGCAACCTGGCTATTTTGCTCAATTTAATCTATGCAGCCAGTTTGGCTTTCCTTGTTTCACAAGGACCAAGATTGGGTTAGCAACCAGGTCATTTTTCTCTATTAAATCTATACAGCCAGTTTGGCTTCCTAGTTTCACAAATACCAAGATTGGGTTAGCAACCAGGTCATTTTGCTTTATTAAATCTATACAGCCAGTTTAGCTTCCTAGTTTCACAAGGACCAAGGGTTAGCAACCAGGTCATTTTGCTCTATTAAATCTATACAGCCAGTTTGGTTTCCTAGTTTCACAAGGACCAAGAATGGGTTAGCAACCTGGTCATTTTGCTTTATTTAATCTATACAGCCATTTTGGCTTCCTAGTTTCACAAGGACAAAGAATGGATTAGCAACTATGTCATTTTGCTCTATTAAATCTATACAGCCAGTTTGGTTTCCTAGTTTCACAAGGACCAAAAATGGGTTAACAACCTGGTCATTTTGCTCTATTAAATCTATACAGCCAGTTTGGCTTCCTAATTTCACAAGGACCAAGATTGGGTTAGCAATCTGTTCATTTTGCTCTTTAAATTTATACAGTCAGATTGGCTTCCTAGTTTCACAAGGACCAAGAATGGTTAGCAACTAGGCCATTTTGCTCTATTAAATCTATACAGCCAGTTTGGCTTCCTAGCTTCACAAGGACCAAGATTGGGTTAGCAACCTGGTCATTTTGCTCTATTAAATCTATGCAGCCAGTTAGGCTTCCTAGTTTCAACAGGACCAAGACTGGGTTAGCAACCTGGTCATTTTGCTCTATTAAATCTATACAGCCAGTTTGGCCTCCTAGTTTCACAAGAACCAAGAATGGGTTTGCAACATGGCCATTTTGCTCTATTTAATCTATGCAGCCAGTTTGGTTTCGTAGTTTCACAAGGACCAAGATTGGGTTAGCAACCTGGTCATTTTGCTCTATTAAATCTATGCAGCCAGTTAGGCTTCCTAGTTTCAACAGGACCAAGACTGGGTTAGCAACCTGGTCATTTTGCTCTATTAAATCTATACAGCCAGTTTGGCCTCCTAGTTTCACAAGAACCAAGAATGGGTTTGCAACATGGCCATTTTGCTCTATTTAATCTATGCAGCCAGTTTGGTTTCGTAGTTTCACAAGGACCAAGATTGGGTTAGCAATCTGGTCATTTTGCTCTATTAAATCTATGCAGCCAGTTAGGCTTCCTAGTTTCACAAGGACCAAGAATGGGTTAGCAACCTGGTCATTTTGCTCTATTAAATCTATACAGCCAGTTTGGCCTCCTAGTTTCACAAGGACCAAGAATGGGTTAGCAACATGGCCATTTTGCTTTATTAAATTTATACAGCCAGTTTGGCTTCCTTGTTTCACAAGGACCAAGAATGGGCTAGTAACCTGGTCATTTTGCTCTATTAAATCTATACAGCCAGTTTGGTTTCTTAGTTTCACAAGGACCAAGACTAGATTAGCAATCTGTTCATTTTGCTATTGTCCCCGTAGTGTTAACAACAATCAAAACACAAAATATACTTTAAAAATTATATGCAGAGTAGGTGAGGCCACCACCAATAAACAAAACAAGACTGTATTTTCTGAGAAACACTCTGAGTGTCCATTAGGATGACCATTTGTGGAACAAGTGACCATTAGGAGCCTCCCCATTGCCATCTCTGTCCATCTCCATATCCAGCATCATCAATTAATGAACAATGTATGGTCAGACAATGTTGATCGAATCAGACAAAGACCTATACACAGGACAATTGAGCTTATTTCTTCCCAACAAGACCTGATAAATTTAGGCCCATATTACAACCAATCATTCTTAAGCCAAAGCAATGACTTAAGCCCAAGTCACAATATTCATACCAACAAAAATAAGCTTATTTATGAAGTTGCAATGTTCTTCAGCTGGAAGTAGGGAAGTTAAAGTGTCATGCAAAAATACAGACATGTAGCTAAATACATCATGAAGATATTGTGGATTGAAATCCATGACTTGAGCAATACTTAAGAATGGTTGGTGAATACTGGCCTTAGTCTGGTATTGCATTCAACTCAAAGTTTCTAAGAGCAACCTTGTTATAGAAACACCTTACGTATTTCCAAATATACAATAATGGGATGGTGCCGGCATTTTTGCCTAAACTGTGCAGCTAGATTTCTATCATTGAAGCACAGGGGCACTTATGAGGTGCCCAGAGACTGAACCCAGCAGGTCCATTATACTGACACCGCTGAGTCAGGCGTATTGTTGTCCACTTAGTCCTGAGTGTTAGAAGGGAAGCCACTACTATCAACTTTAAAGTCTTTGGTTTGACTTGGCTGATGTTTGAACCTGCGTCCTCCAGATAATGACAATAGTAATAATGATAATAATAATAACAATGATAATAAATAATGATAATAATGATAACAATAATGATCATATTAAAAAAATAATGATAATAATAATGATAATAAATAATGATAATAATGATAATAATAATAATAAAAAAAAATAACGATAATAATAATGATAATAATAATTATAATGATAAAAATAATGATAACAATAATAATTACAATGATAATAATAATGATAATAACAATAATTATAATATAAATAAATGTCATGCCATTGCTGCAACCATGTCATAAACAATAGTTACTGACCTAAAGGTTAACTGCCATAAATGGAGACAATAACTTTTGCTGCAAACTGACTGCAGATGAATCTTCAACAAGCTGCTGTTAGGAAATATCTATAATCTAGCAGATGAAAGCAGTTGTTTGCTCTTTAATTTGAAAGTGTATCCAAGTGTTTTCTTATATCAAATATCTGCAACAATATTTTGTTTGTTTATTGGGTTTATCGACCCACCAACAGTATTTCAGTTATCTGGAGACGGTGTCCACTTGAAGCAGATATAGTGCTGCCTTCACTGTGTATAGCATGCCGTGAACACCTGGCATGATACCACACCCAGTCACATTATCCTGACACCGGGCCAACCAGTCGTGGAACTACCCTTATATTTGCTTGAGCGTAAGCAAGGGAGCTATACCACTACCATTTTTAACGACTTTGGTATGTTGCGGTCCGGGATCGAAACCCGGGGCTTCCCGTACCTGGAGCCGACACTCTACCGATTGCGCTACCAGGTCCGGTGCAACAATATTTTACCACTGCCTTTGGGACTTTGGGTACAATTGCTGCATAAACTAGTACTTTAAGCTAAGCAAAGGCTGTTTTGAACACTATATATATTGTTAGGCAATACAAATTGCGAGAAAAAACAAAGATGGTATCCAACAGATTACCTAAATCAAATGACTGTAACAATATCTTACCATTGCTTTGAGGAAATAAGCAACAACAATTTTGAACAGAAACTACATTATTTCACAGTAGCAATTATGCAAAAATCTCTCTAAAAGTTCATTTTTTCCAAATCTATAAATAAGCACAATAGTGATCTCTTCTAAAAATAGATATCGATTTTAGAGCGGACAACACCGATGACTATATAACGTGATCTCAAAAGTAGGTTGTCATATGGTTTTCTAAATTGATCTTATTATATATCAGCGCTTGGGCTGTTTTATTTGTTCTTATAATATATCAGCGCTTGGGCTGTTTTATTTGTTCTTATAATATATCAGCGCTTGGGCTGTTTAATGTGTTCTTATAATATATCAGCGCTTGGGCTGTTTTATTTGTTCTTATAATATATCAGCGCTTGGGCTGTTTTATTTGTTCTTATAATATATCAGCGCTTGGGTTGTTTTATTTGTTCTTATAATATATAAGCGCTTGGGCTGTTTTATTTGTTCTTATTATATATCAGCGCTTGGGTTGTTTTATTTGTTCTTATAATATATCAGCGCTTGGGCTGTTTTATTTGTTCTTATAATATATCAGCGCTTGGGCTGTTTAATGTGTTCTTATTATGTATTAGCGCTTGGGCTGTTTAATGTGTTCTTATAATATATCAGCGCTTGGGCTGTTTTATTTCAAACTAATCTCTCGCTTGAAATTTTATTTTTACGTTGCCGAGGCTTTTATCTACTGTACATACTGTACATATGTTTATAGTTTATTTTATTACTAGTAATTATGTATGTGTATAAGTTCATTGTTTCTGTTAAAACTGCCGATGCAGGTGCTTACTGTTAGTTGTTTCACTTTGATGGGATATTGTTATTCACACTGTTTGTTTGCTAGAAAAACCTTCAGGAAGTGCGAGGTTGGAGCGCTCAACAAACCAGGTTTAAGCACCCCAGTCGGCCCTTTTGTCGACTGACCGTTCCAAGGCGGTAACTGATGGTTTTTCTTTATGTGTGTTATGTCTCGTCTCTGTGTTTTTGTCACCTTTACATTTACCTTGTTTACTTTTGTCTACTGGTAGATAAAATTAAAATATCTGTGGAAATTTAGATAGGACCTTTTCTTATTTACCTATTCTATGTTTAAAAATAGCTATCTTTGCAGCATGGCTTTGATCGGAAATACATGTACCTACCTGTATCAGCAATGGCAAGTGGGGAGTTATGCTTCACTGTTCATACAGTTCTAGGGCATCAATGAAGAGAATTTTGCAGGACCTTTCCAGGTAATAATGACTAACTGGTTTATTTGAAAAAAATTTTTTGCTCCAAGCTCTTGGATATCACTTTTAATATATTGTCAGACTGTGTTTGTATAAACAGGTCGTGGGTGAGATTGAGACAAAATCTTCGTTCTCTTGGAACTTCTCAAAGGAGCCATTACGTGGACCATTATTTTAAGACAAGTGACCATTAGGTGTTTCCCTAGTGCCATCTGTGTCTACCACCCAATCTTATCACTAGTACACCTTGTAGAGGGAGAGATAAGGGAGGTGAATCTGAGATTGTATCCATCAGGGGTCATCTTCATAAAGAATCTTGGTGTGTTTTCTTCTGAATTAAACAAAGACATTTTATTAAATCTAATTTCTTTACTAAGATTTAAGAAAATATCATAAGTTTCATTAATAAAACCATTCAAAGAAATTTCTAAGTACATATAAAAATTTATCAAATAACTACATGTTGCTAGTCCTATTAAATAAATAACTACACATTATTAGTCCTGTAAAAAAAGCACCTATCATGTTCAATAACACAATCAATATATATATATAATATAATACAGATTTCAGCAAGAAGCTCTGGGAAATGGCAGCGATTTTGTTTGAACTCGAACTTTGTAGATGCTGAAAGGTTGCATAAGGTTATGAAACAAAATATTCTCAGTTTTCTCAGTTTTCAAACATTCACAGCATGAATTGGTAGTGTTTAACCAAAAACTAAGTATTGAATGGGAAATATTATAAGTACATGTAGTTATTTAATAAAATTGTCAATAAATAAGTGATTTGATATTGACCCTGTTGTTTGTCCTCGGGTCTGTCGTATTGGCCCTCGACCTTCGGCCAATAGGACTGCCCTCGGACAAATAACTGGGCCAATATCAAATCACTTATTGATTAACATATAATAAAGAAATTTTTGAGTTTAAGTAAACAATAATAGCTTAGATTCTGTATGAATATGACACCTGATTTTTAGGCTTTCTTACTTAAAACAAGGAATTTCCTTAAATTCTGAACAAAAATAAGAAGTTTCTACAAAGTAGATATATTGGTTTTATGAATAAAACTTTAGACAGTTTTAAGTCCACGAAATTATTTCAAAATATAAGGATATTTCTTAGGTTAAATTAGAAAAAACATAAGAACTCAGATTTTTTATGAATATGTCTCCATTCCATAATCCTCATACATGATCACTCCCACTCTGGGAGGGAGACTCCCACTTTTCATACACATGAACTCTCCCACTTTGGGAGGGAGACTCCCACTTTTCATACACATGAACTCTCCCACTTTGGGAGGGAGACTCCCACTTTTCATACACATGAACTCTCCCACTCTGGGAGGGAGACTCCCACTTTTCATACACATGAACTCTCCCACTTTGGGAGGGAGACTTACACTTTTATACACATGAACTCTTCAACTTTGAGAGGGAGACTCCCACTTTTCACACACTTTTAAGGTTCAAAATTACTTAAAAATACGAGGATGTTTACACACTTTCAGAAATCTCCCTATTTGGAAAGAGATAACTTTCTTTTTTATTTATATGAAAATAACAATACTTGCAACGACTAATTATGTTCATTGTAGTGAAGTCCAGCTATTTTGATTGAGACAAATGCCTAGGTAGAGCAACTGGCACACCGCAAGTCAGCTGGAAGACCTTCTCACATTAAGTCCTTCACCCCGGCCGGGACTTGAACCCATGCAGTGAGAGACTAAGCAGTCAGAGGAGTTAAAAATCAGAGACTCTACCACTACGCCACAGGCGCCCCTGACATGATAATGATAATGCATTTGATTCTCCCAATCATACAAAAGAAAAATTGGTTTAGGGATAACATGTTCACATATAATGTGAGGTTTTATCTGAATTCAAACTCCTTCAGCTTCTTTGTGATCAAAAACACTGTTTTTAACAAACAACAACTTGACCAAATGCCTACGAGTCACATGAAGTAAGACTATGATATGTATGGGAGTGCATATAGGGAAAATGTTATTTCACATCTAAAATCAATTTTTTTTACAAAGAAGTTCGAATTACAATATTTATTGTTTATTCAATGCAAACAGACGTCAATTAAGCCATTGCCCAATTATCTGGATACTTTATTGATTATAGGCATTTAATTAATGCCCTGTACAAACAGTCATTAACTTAGAGTCTAAACTTGGAGCCACTCACTAGAATCTCAAGTGAGAATAACGACATGTCAATAATCCAGAGATAATACCTTTTGTCAAGATGTGCGAATACATGAGATATGTCCCAACTGTTGGTTATTTCTAAAATGGGTTACATTAAATGATTTACAAAATGTTAATTTTTACATATTAATGTCAGTTTTGAGAAAAAACATTTATCTTCCAGTTCTTTTATAACTCGTAAGTTCCATTAAGCTAAGTACATTTGAAGAAAAATGCCTTTTAAAAAGTTGAGAAAATGGTGATTTATAATTAGAGGAAACATAAGATGAAGTCAAATGAAGGTCTTTTCATCTGCATTTAAATTTCAATAGTTAACATTATTTTTAAGTTTGTCTTAAATATTTGTTAATCGTTATTATGCCCACAGTTCAGGTGCAAGTCAATATTTGTCATACAAGAAATATATATCTTGAAACATCATAAATGTGGTGTCTAACAGTTTTCCTATATCTAATACATGTAACAACATCTTACCCCTGTCCTGGAGAATGGTTGCACTATTCCTACATAAACTTATACGTTAGTTTAAGTACAAAGGCTGTTTATAACATTAGCTTGATTGTAAGACAGTACAAATTGTGAAAATATATATGTCCATTAATTCCAAATCTATAAATACGTATGACAGAAATTTCTGTTTAAAATAGATATAAACATCGGAGCTGTATACCCAGATGTTCATGTAAAATTATTTCAAAAGTAAGTGGTCATATGGTTTCCTTAGTTTAAAAAAAGCTAACTGTGCAGCGTGGCCTAGATAGAAGATACCTGTTTGCAATGACGAATGTGGATTTATGCTTCGCTGTTTACACAGATATAGGGCAATAAAAACAGCATTCTGCGGGACCTTTTCACATATCATTGACTTATTTCGTTATTTGAGAAAAGAATATTTGGTCCAAACTGTCAGATACCACCTTTAAGAAACTGAATCTATTTAAAAGAAGTTTGCCTGTAGATAATCCATCATGTTGCAGAAAGTTTAATTAACTTAAGCAGTTAAAAACAATAATTGAATTGAATTCAAGATAGATTGTATCACGATCAATAAGAGATTGTTTACAGGGCATAGGCCTTGTGCTGTTATTTTAATCAACTTTAGCTGAACATGATTTTGTCCTTATCTTATTTGAAACAATCTTAATTTGTTGCTTTTGGAAAAAAATGTTCTTGGAGGCAGGGATGGATCCAGGGGGTGGGGATAGGGGGATGAATCCCACCATCTACCAAACAAGGTAAAAGAGTAGAGTTGTGAAAACCCATAAATGTAAGCTTAACAAATACTAAGCTTTTACAAAAGGCTTTGTCTGTTGACTGCTTAGATTGAAGTGAGGCATCCTTACTGTGTATATACATCTAGTATTTACTGCAATAAAGTTGAATGGATCTTGATTCTTATGCATACCCCCCCCCCCCCCCACCCAGCAAATATTTTCTGGATCCACTCCTGTTTGGTGGATTCATTTTATAGTGTTTAATTAAACAGGTCTAAACAGTATTTTTGGTTTGATGTAATACATGTTAACAATAAATTAAGTTCTACAAGAGAAACATTTAACATCTGAGAAATATGAAGAAAGTGACATTAAATCAAATTGTTTTAAAACATATATAGAACCAAATATGTGCTTTTTCAGAGTCCTGGGTATAATGCATTTGTGTTGTGTCTTTTTGCTTGCATGCAACAATTCTGCAAAGCTTTGAATCTGGCAGTATGTCTTGTAAAATCTTGGATATAATGCATTTGTTTTCTTTTTTGCGTGTATGAAACAATTCTGTAAATCTAAGAATCAAGCAGCATGTCTTTTAACGCTGGGGTATCATGTATTTGTATCCTGCTTGTACAAAACAATTCTGCAAGTCTTTGAATATGGCTGCATGTTTTGTAGAGCTTGGCTGCCATGCATTTGTGTTTTTGCTAAAATGAAACCACTATATAAATCTTTGAATCTTGCAGAATGTTTTCTAGACCCTGGGTAGATGCATTTATGTTTTTCCTTGTACAAAAATTTCTGCAAATCTTTGGATCTGGCATCATGTTTTGTAGAGTATTGGGTGTATTGAATTTGTGTTTTCTGTACAAGCATGCTAGAATTTTGCAAATCTTAGAATCTGGCAGCAGAGGTCAGTGGCCACATACATAACTGACATTGGGTAAAGACAAACACATCTAATCAATCAAACAGCAGCCAGTGGTCTTATAAACACTGACATAAACAGATCGTGATTTCTGCCAAGAAATCTGCTGAATCCTGCCCTTGCCTTATCACTATCTGTCAACTGTCTTGATTACTGTGTCCAAACGCCCGATTGGAAGAAATCAATCGTCATGGAAACCTATTGATCACCCCACAAGGGCCGACTCCCAGGCTCCAAACTACCAAACTGAATTCCATCAGCTGTTGGTCAATCTACCAACATTCTCCATATCACTGACACAACTCATACACTGGCATGGTGGGGCAAATGCCGTAGTCTTACTTTTAAGTGCTCCACAGACTATTACATAAATCACCTTTATTTGTTTAATAGTTTTAATTATGAAAGCCACAGCATGTACTGTACTTCCTGAAACACTGACACAAGAAGGGTTGTGTTAAAACTGTTTCTCTTAACAGTGGCAACAGGCGAGGACTGTCGCTATGGTTCCAGCACTGACCTCAAGATGTTGGTTTTGGGTTCAGGACTAATTACTTGACACTGCTTCAAGTGGTAACTACCTGAGTACTGGTTCTACCCAGGAAGTGGGTCGATGAGAGAGGGCTTATTATAATCAGAAATAACCTGTTTCAAGTGATTCTGAACAAATATGTTTGAACTATTGTTTCACAGAAATCAGTTTTAATTACAGTGCACCCTGACACAGCAAGGGATTTTTTCATATTACAACATGACCTATACCAGTGACAATGGACAATACACGGACTTTTCTCTTTTAATTTCTAGATTCAGGTTTTGTTACATTCATTTTTGGGGGATTTGGGATTTGCCAGCATTTTTGCCGATACTGTGCAGCAACATTTCTATCATTATAGCACAGGGGCACATATGATGCGCCCAGGGACTGAACCCGGCCGGTCCATTATACTGACACTGACTAGTCAGGCGTAATGCTGTCCCCTTAGCCCTGAGCATTAGAAGGGAAGCCACTACTACCAACTTTAAAGTCTCTTGTTTGACCCGGCTTTGGCTTGGGTTTGAACAGCGACCTCCCAATCCGCAAGCCAATGCTCTTCTAACTGAGCTATTGCAGCTGGTCCATCTTTTTGAGATGAAGATCAAGACTGACATATTATTCTGTTTCGAAAAGGGATTCTTTATTCAAAAGAAAGAAAAAAAGTTCACTTTCCTCTATTGGGAATATGACACCAGAATAGCAACAAAACATTTCATGACAGCAATCATAAAAATCCTGCATGGATTCTGACATTGTCTGTCTGATCATCAACACTGTCATTATTTATCACTATTTCTTCCTCTAACTGTCCATGGAATGTCTGGAATGTCACTTCACCCTCAGTCCACTGCAGGCAAATTGATCACGCATCAGCAAATAGTGCTGATCTAGATCAGCCATGCTTTTTTTTATTTTTATGTTTATTGGGTTTATTATCCCAACAACAGTACTTCAGTTATCTGGCGACAATGTCCACTTGAAGCAGATATAGTGCTGCCTTCACTGTGTAAAGCATGCCGTGAACACCTGATATGATACCACACCCAGCCACAGTCCTCTAACTACACTTTTATTTGCCTGACCATTAGCAAGGGATCAATACAGCTATCATTTTTAATGGCTTTGGGATGTTGTGGCCCGGGATCAAACCCTGGGCCTCACGTACCTGGAGCCGTTGCTCTACTGATTGCGCTTGTTTTAATAATACAATGCAGTGACCAATTCTGGCCTTTATAACAATGTCCATATACTTTGGTCAAGGAAGATCTCAGACAATGTTTGGGGAGAACCAGTGGCACACCAAAGGTCAGCTGGAAGACATTCACACTTTTGGTTCTTTGGCCCGTAAGCGAACTCAATCCAACAAGATGAAAGGCTAAGAAGTTTAGAGGTTTTATAAGTCTGGATGGAGGTGGTGTTGGTGGTGGCGGGGTGGGTGGGGGAGGGGTGGGGGGGAATATTGCAATTCGCAGTGCAATATTCCAAGGTTGAATGAGATAAACTAGTTTCATTTAAAACAGCTTCAATAAATAAAACTAATTAAGTGCTTGTCCCATGATGCAGATTTCTAAAAGTGATATACCGTAGTCTGTCTGTCAGTCCATCGCATTTCCTTGTCTCAGAAATAACATCCATCCATATGTTTATATTACTTCAATATAACTTCCCCATCTCATAGATTTACTCAGCTTATGACCATGTGAGTTCAAGTCTTGGTCAGGGAAAAACTTCCATGTGGGGAGGTTTTCCATGGTGCGCTAGCAGTTCTACCAAGATGTAAGTATTGGTTCTTCTTCCACCAATAATTTGCTGGACATCACTTATATGACCATAACTGTGTCGCAGCAACGTAACAAAAAACAAACAATCTAAAAAACTTTTGCATTACTTTGTGTCCATTTCTTACCCTTTTTTTCCATCACTGTTAATCCACTTTTCATGGTATGACAAAAAAAAAATTAAGGTTGAAACAAAAACACTGTCATAAAATAACTTGAAACTGTGACAATAAAAAATGATCACATCCGGATCTTTATTAAGAGTTATATTTGGTCCATCCTGATGATTGCTATCTAAATTCCTCCCTGTCATAAAAGGATGGGATTTGCCTATTGCACTTAGCCTCCTAAAAATGAAATATATTTATTACATGTATGTGACAACATAATACTGTCAATAATAGATATTCACATGTTGCCATAAATTAGTGTGATCGTCCAAGTGATTTTGTGAGGCAAATCAAAATGATTTTGTGATAATCCAAATGTTTTTGCGTGACAATCCAAATGATTAAGTGTATTAAGTAAAATGACTTTGTATGACAATCCATCTGATTTTGAGTGACAATCCAAACAATTTTGTATGCAATCAAAATGATTTTTGTATGACAAACCAAATGAGTTAGTGAGACAATCCAAATGATTTTGCATGACAATCCAAATTACTTTACGACAATCCAAATTATTTAGTGTGACAGGCATAGGGATTGTGACAATAATAATAAAGAAACAACTTCCATGTTTTGATGTTCTCAACCAAATGACATTGGACATTTTAGTGTGACCTTGACCTTTGCAATTCAATACCCCTGCGAAATAGAATCCGAGTTAAGTTGGAAAAGCTCGTAAAATCATGGATTCCAAGTTAATCCATGTTTACTTACTTAGACAAACTTGGAATATCTCGGACTTCGACTATTCCAAGTTATTCCGAGATAGCCAGTATTCAGAATATCATGGATTTTCTCGGACTTCTAGTCGAAGTTGGAAAAGGTTGGATTTACTCGGACTTTTAGGTTGGCTCCATAAACTATAAGTTGGAAAAACTAAGAAAAACTCGGACTTTTAAAACTCAACTAGGAAAAATTGGGAAAATCTTAGACTTTAGGCTTGAGCTGAAAATTGATTTTCATATTGTTAAAGTCCAAGAAATTCCAACTTCTGAAAAACTCAGACTTTTGGCACTCAACTCGGAAATACTGGGAACAACCTGGACTTTACCCTAGGGCTTAAAACCACATGCTAATTATTAAAGTCTAAGAATTTCCGACTTTATCCAACTGTGTTAGGCGAATTTACCTTACAAGGCTGTTCGACTTTAAAGTTTCACAAAGTGGCCAATCATTAGTTTTTACTAATTTGTCACCTAAGTGGGTTTTTTTTTTAAACATATATTTTTACAGGAGCTCCAGACTCGTGACCTTCCGTTTATTTTTTTTTTGCCATGTGTTTTGTTCCGGACATGATAAGATGAATTTATTCCCAATTCATATTAAGCAGGTTTTTTTTTTACTTTGATCACTTTAAATATGAATATTTGTAATTTGCCACTTCGTGAAAACATTGACGATTATATCGAACACAACAGTGATATCTAAATTAGTCTGCACTAATAATCAAGCCAACTCTTATTCGATAGATGCAATTAATTGCACTGTGCTGATTCAACACAGGCAAAATGTGGCTTTATTTATCTGTGACCAGTATCTTGTCTATCATATCAGTGTCAGGGATCTCACTTTTTAATATCTGTGACAGCTGAGCTAGATGTCTGAAAATAAGGACAACCACTCACAACATGATTGAACTGCAAACTATACATCATATTCCGCATGTAAAATCCTGAAGGTGATAAAGAATAAAAACAAAGCATCACAGAAATAATCACTAAAAGACTTCAAGTCTGAGTAATGCAATTTATTCTCAGAAAATATTTTCATTTGATGCAAAAATACAGAGTGAGAAAGTGTCGAAACAAAGCTTAACAAAAATATTGACTAATGAATTTTGCAAACCTGAACTTTTCCATCTTACTTTGTCTGTGTCATTAAACTCCCCCCCCCCCCCCCCCCAATATAACAAGCACAGTAATACAAGGTTCTACTTATTAAGGAAAACCCACAGCTGGTGAGATCTCGTAGGTTATAGATATGGACAAGATGGTGTCTTCCATGCATACTTGCAATAAAATCTTTATTTCATCCCACACCAAAACGCTTGCGACAAGCTCGTCACAAGTATGCGACAAGTTTCGCAAGCTTGCCGCAATCTTAATAAGGTTGCATTTCTTAAATATTATGGTTGCGGATGCGATCACTCTCGCTTGCTTGGAAATTAAGGTTGTGGTTAGGTTTTGTTCGCACACTTCTCGCAATATTAAATACTATTAAGATTGCGAGAAGCTTGCGGCCTTGCAAGCTTGTAATCTTTTAGTCCATTGAAGATTGCGATAAGCTTGCCGTCTTGCAAGCTTTAAATTAATTAAATTTAATATTAGGATTGCAGATAGATTGTCGTCTTGCAAGCATAATCTATTCCAAGACATTAAGAAATTTATTTTGTATTTCTTTAAATAAATAACATTTGAAAGAGAACTTTGCATGACCAGTTCAAACAAAGATTCTGGTCAAGTTCTGTGAAGATTAGGCTCCCAAAAAGTCTTGTTCTCAAGGGTGTTCTCCGGGTTTTTATAGATTTGACTAAGTCACCTACTTTTTGATCATGTGACCTATTTATTAACTCATCCAAGATTTCATACAGACAAACATTTAATGACATTCTGACCAGCGTCCAGGTTAAGATTGGATCAAAACGGTAGCCTTTAATATGTTTACGAGCAATTTGTTGATGCAGCAAGATGGACAGTTGGTTATGAGAAGGCTCGCCTGACTGTGACATAAAATAGCTCCAAATACTAATTGCCATTTTTTTTTAACTTTATTTTGTCATTATTTATTATTAAACAGAGATCACACAACCATATACAAAACAGTCCCAGACTTACTCTCCCTAGAAAGTAATTTGGTAACAATACTTAACTCCTGTCTTGAGTTCTTTATAGAAAATCCAAATATATATTTTATAACTTGTCTTGACGACAAATGATCCCTAAAGCAATTCTAAACATATTCTTCCTATGAGATAGCTAGTTACCTACTTAACTTGATCAATCCTCAAAAAAGAAGATAATGAACAGGAACAAAACAGTGACTCAGTCCATAAAACTAATGGACAACAAAAACAATTCCAAACTTAGGTATCCCATAAACAACCTAACTACCAAATTTGATATCAATATCTACATCTGATATCAATATCTAAATCCTGACTAGATATGGAAAGCAAACTGCTATTTTGAGTTACAGTGACCTTGACCTGACTGATCACAAAAGCAATATTTAACTATGTTATCATTTAAGACAGCTACAAAACATGTGGTTATAAGGTAACAGGACGACTCACCGCCCTTACCAACTCACCGCCATTCAAGGTTGGTCGACTCACCGCCGATTTTAAAAAAACCGCTGGTCGACTCATCGCCTGTATACTTTTACTGTGATGAATTGATAATTTTGAACTATCTGTAGATTTTATCATTATTTTTTTTTTCCGATTTAAAAATTATAACTCATGTATCATGGGACGGTACAAGAGGTAGCTAATACGTAGCACTTATTGGATGGGTCTAAAACGCTTACGCAGGTAAAGTGTGCAAAGGTCCAATTAAAGGTATTCAACATTGTTTCATGACTATATTTCGATTTAAGTATTGGAAAAGGGATAAGATCAGATAAGATAAGAAAGCTTTATTTTCATATCAGTAGTGGTTTCTATCGACGTACCTTTATTCAGATTCAGATGCATACATATGACTTGACAATGCGACATAAGATAAAACATATGGATGAAAACACAAAAACATGCGTTTACATTTAAGCATATAAAAAGCAGTGGCAAAATATTACAGACATTAAAAGTGTTTATGAATAAAATGAGGCCGTTTTGACATGAGGCCGTTTTAACCAGCACCCGTTGGCGGTGAGTTAAAAAAATAGGCGATGAGTCGACCAACCGTGAAGGGCGGTGAGTTGGTAAGGGCGGTGAGTCGTCTAGTAATCGGTTATAATAGCTCATTAAAAAAATGATCCAATTCCAAAGAAGTCATTTTTTTTTTAACTTTTGTTGTTGTTGTCTTTCGAAAACCTGGTCAAGTAGATCTACAGTCTAATATCTAATATGACAACAAAATTACAGAACAGACAGTAGGGTATCATGTTAAAACCACTCTAATTTTATTGAGAATGTGAATAAACACCATTTAATAATAAAAGTTTGAAAGTCGCTTTTACGGTGTTTCAGTAAAAGTCAATCGTAACTTTCGAAAAATAACCGAAGAAATCGCCGGGGGGTCCCGATTTACAATAGCACATGCGCAGTCTACACTTCCGGCCGCGACAATTTTCAACGAAATTCAAAACATGTGATGAAAAAGATGAAAAAATTGACTTTCCGTCACTGGACTACTAGGCAGAGGTGAGACATTGATCTACTTAAACAAGTATAAGAAGCACCACATTTTAAATCAGGTTTTCTGAACGTAGTAAGTTTAGTACATTAACGGTTTAGGCTCCGGGAATAGTCGTACCAATACAATCTCGTACCGTTACAATTTCGTACCGAATTGGGAATAGTCGTACCACATATAAGATATATGCTTAAATGTTTAGTATGGAGATTGTATGTAACAACTTAAAGGATTTTATCTGCACTTAATTTTTTAAACATGTATTGATGGAAAGTGATACTTTTTTTGTAATATTGTAGTTGTTTAGATCGACGCTGTTGATTTTTTTGTTCATTTTTTCATTTTACGCACTCAATATTGTAAACATGTGATATTTTTGTGTGTGAGTATTAAAAATGATATTTAATTTGATGACAATTTGTTTGATTTTACTGTCCACACAGTTTTGGTATCTGACGATTATCCCTTAATGAATTATGATGAGTTTTAGTCAATTAGATTTAATCCATTAATGAGGATTTTGCCATGTAATTATATCAAAAACCTTAATAAATGTAATCATTTATTCATTCAATGCTGTATTTTTTCACCTCTAATTAACCCATTACCCCATTCCCTGTACAAAATCATATATGGTACGACCTTTCCCAAAATGGTACGAGTATTACCGGTACGAGATCGTAATGGTACGACTATTCCTGTACCCAACGGTTTAGAATGCAAAATTAACGTGTCAAATATTTTCGCCATTTTTTTTCAGTTCCGACATTTCAACTTTGTTTTTTTCTTATCACAAACGTTTTCTGAAACCGTTGACTTTTCCATAAACATTTGTTATCTACTGTATATTTAATTTATGCTTCAGTTAGAGTTGATACGGTTCTGACAAGTTCAAACGTAAGACATTTTTGTCATATTGTTTATTTTAGAGTGACCCGATTAACGGTAATATCCAGTGTTAAAAAATAAATTTAGGTCACCGGTAATAGATATCCAAGATAACTTGTACATGATGGTTAAGCACATCATAAACTGTCTTTGCTTGTATGGTATTGCCACTCATGTAAAGTATTTTATTTTCTGTAATAACAGCCAGATGCAAGTGAACAAAAAAAGAATCGGCATTGCAGACTGATGTCAATAAGGAAGTCGGTGAAGAGCAACGCATGGATGACAGACAAAAGGTACAAAGATAACTATGCAGCATTTTGACCATTTTGTACCAGTTATTGTATTAATGCATTTGCTACCTTTTAGCATTTACAGTGTTAATCATTAATTGCATGGCACAGCTGTTGGTGCATGAAGTTGTCATTGTTGGGAAATCATGTTGTTTTGATTTTGTTTGTTTATAGTTACATCGCGCTGACACATTTATGGCCATATTGGTGACGTCTAAGTAATTATTGGTGGAGGAAAGCCTCCCCAAATGAAAGTTCTCGCCCCGACCAGGACTTGAACGTGGTCCATGGGTTATTTTGCTTTCTTAACCTAAACATTCAAGTTGTATTTTACTGGTTAATTTTAAACTTTACTATTGTCTACAGCAATTAATTCTCTTATAATTTCAGGAGACGCTGATGATGACGCCGAATGAGCTCAGAATCAGTGTGGAACCAGTACCAAAAGTGTTTTTTAGAATTGTAGAAAAAATTTAAATAAAAAACTATATCAAAAGTGATTGAATAGTTGTTTTTTCTGTTCTGAAACAAATTTACAAATTTTTTATGCTCTAAAGGTAGGGTCTCTAAAGAAGCTAATCCTAATGCTAATGGCAATGTGGTTTCAAATTCTGAGTCGGCGGTTAGATAATGTCATTTAAAACTCACTGTGATCATTTCAGTGTGCAAATATATTTGATAGATAAATGGCAGACATCGGTATCTAAGGTTTTCAAACGAGCCATCCCTACCTTTAAAGTAAGTTTTTGAAAAATGTCTGATTCCTAGTTAATCTAAGTTTTTTCCGAGTTTTGCTAAAATGTTGGATTATGTTAGACTTCCTCAGATTTTGAATTCTCGGATTTTTGTTAGACTTTCTTGGATTCCAAGTTTATCTAAGTTTTTTCCGAGTTTTGCTAAAATGTTGGATTATGTTAGACTTCCTCAGATTTTTAATTGTCGGATTTTTGTTAGACTTTCTTGGATTCCAAGTTTATCTAAGTTTTTCCTAGAATGAGCCAGCGTCCAAATACCGCAAGATTCAAGATAATCCGAGTATGTGGGAATCCAACTTAAGCTGGATTTTCATGGATTCCGTCTTCCATCAGAACTTGGAAAAAAGTTGGAATTCCCAGGAAATCCTAGGAATTCCTAAGAATTTTTCGCAGGGGTATGGTCATTACACAGACATTTTTCACTATAAATAGTGTTTTATTTATTTATATTGGTTATCCTAGAGGCCACCGAAGGGTCTATAGGAATGCTATGTATGGGGTTCTCTGTAGGCCTAAATCTGCACCATTTTGGCCCCTTTTTTGCTCCCCGGGAGCTGAAACTTAGCACGGACCTAGGGCTGAAAGTTGGCACAGATCTAAAGGCCGCTGAGGCGTCTATAGGAATGCTACGTATGCGGTTCTGCATAGATTTTGGCCCTTTTTAGGCCCCCGTGAGCTGAAACTTAGCACGGACCTAGGGCCCATGTGGCACAACCTGGCACCGAAAACCATTTCGGCCTAGGATTTCCCGTTCCGGTTCCAGAGGCCGCCGAAGCGTCTATAGGAATGACATGTGTGAGAAATAACTGTTACTTTATGCTCAGAAAAGACTGAATAATCAAAGGACGGGCAATGCCAAAAGTATATTCCTCCCCAACTTTGTTGGGAGAATATGATGATGATGCCACATTCATATCATTTTGTTTTTGAATTACATCAGTGACCAATTATTATCACTATGGCAACATCCAGCTATTTTGGTGAAGAAAGATCCCAGACAAAATGTCTAGGTGGATCCAACAATCGTCATTTTTGAGCATGTGACAATTACTGAGAGTGTCACAAATAAAGGATATTTCTGTGTCACAAAAAGGGGTCTTAAATGATAAATATTATGATAATTGTGACAATAATGGAGATTTACAAGTGATATTATTTATAGATTAGTATAACCATTGGATTGATATTATAAGCCAATTGGACCCTGAACATTAACCAACAAAAATGTATATTTACCAACAAATACAACATGTATACTTACAAATAATTTTTTTGTTTTTGTAACATTGCATAGTCAAAATTATGTTCATTTTGACAACAGCCAGCTAATTATTGATGGAGGAAGACCCCAGACCTATGCCTGTGTAGAACTATCACAGGTTAGCTGGAAAACCTCCCCAGATGCAAGTTCAGGTGGGACTCGAACCCACTCAGTGAGGGGCTGAGGCTCGGCCACCAGCACCCCCACTTTACAAATAAAATAAACATGTACACTTACAAAAAAACACACAAAAACATGTATACTTAGAAACAAAATAAACATGAATACTTACAAACAAAATAAACGTTCCCATCCTTTTCCATCATCTTGTTGCAAATATCACTCAGAAACTGAGAGAACTAACTAAAGTCAACAGTTTTCAGGAATAATAAACACCACACAACTCCGTACAAACATCAATGTAACATGCTTCTATTTTATTCACTCAAAAATTACTTCTACAGTCTGAACATGTCTGAATTATTAATCCAAAGATCTCACTTATACTTTAATTAAAGATATATTCCACCTGATAACAACCTAGATTCTGTACTCCATATATTAATTTTTCAGTTTATTACAATATTTCCACCTTGATGATAAAAGTAAATTTATCAATGTACATGTTTCAGATGATCTTCAGGAGACCTCTAAGTGGGTTTCTGAAATGCTATATCCACTGGTTTATCCTTCAGTTTGTATGATAATGTGACCTTAAAACTGTTTGTACCAGGTGTATGTATCATAGTATGGTATAAATCTGTTTCACTCTATGATGTATAATTTACATTAAAGTATATACACTGTTCACTGTATGATTGATTAACATTTCACATTTAATTTATACGAATATTCCACACTAGAGTGTTGACTATTATATTGTATTATACCTATTATCATTTTTTTTTTTATTAAAGTAATGAAATGCCAGATTTTTTTCTCTCCAAAAAAGGCAATCTACCACTTCAGTGTTTAATGGGACAATGTACCACATTAGTTGAATTGGATACAAATGGAAATTCTGTGATATACATCAAAGTAGGTAAAACATATGACCAGGTAAATTTAACACAATACTGCCCACTAAGATGTCCAAGATATCAATAAGACACAGGACAACACAGAAAGTTAATTAGGTCTGTGTCAATTTGTACATGTAGCCAATTAATGGCCATTTACTGGGAGTACAATAAGGTCACAGCTGGTTGCCAATCACTTACTATGTAAATCACTGGCACTTGTTGTTATTTCAAAGCTGGTATATAACGAATATCTTGCACTTAGTTATTCCATGGCTTGTGTCTAGAAATCATTTGCACTTAGTATTTAAATTGCATATTTAACAACTCACTTGCACTTTGTATTCTAACTGTGTATTTAACAACTCACTTGCACTTAGTATTCTAATTGAGTATTTAACAACTCACTTGCACTTAGTATTCTAATTGTGTATTTAACAACTCACTTGCACTTAGTATTCTAATTGTGTATATAACAACATTATTTTAAAGTTTGTTTATACTGAATCTCTTACCCTAAGTACTGGTATTTCAAAGCACATATTTAAAAATCACTCACATTTCGTATTTTGAAGTTTGTAGTAACAAATCACTAGAAAGTAAGTATTTCAAAGCCATAATTTATCAAAATAATTACTTTTTAGATTTTCAGATTCAAAAATAACAAAATTAACTGGAACTAATTTTCTTCTGAATTTTGTATGTAATAAATCTCTATGACATTTCTGGCAGTCAGTTTTTCTTTCTATACTAGTACAAGTACATGTTTTTTAGAAAGCCCTTGCACTTGGATTAGATTTTAGTGCTTGAATCTCGTACAATTAAATGAATTTCCATATTCAAGCTAACACGAGTGTCCAAATTCAAGCAAACATGAGTTTCCACATCCAATTTAGTTCCAGCAAAAGCACACACACATCAACTATGTTGTCAACAGGAATTCCTAATATGGAATATAAGAACCCTGGGAACATATGCAAGGCACTTGGTCCCAGCCCAAGATGTCTCGTTAGCATTCATATTGACCAGGGCATTAGATGTTTCTTTATAGGGCACCTGTGACCCAGCTAGCAATTAACATTGAGAACCAACTATCAGCTACAAAGTGGCTGTCAATGCTTGTTCACTTCTTCAGATATTTGCCAACTATAAACAACCAACCACATGGGGCATGAAAGGGCCATATGTGACAAAACTGCACAAGTGTCAATGTCACTATAATACAAGAATATGAAAGTTTTTCGTAGGCATATCCAACATCTCAAAAGGTGTATGTTTTAATGTATTAATTTAAAGGTAATACCAAGTTATATCATGTTTACTTTCAAGCTACTGCTCATTTAGCCGTCTTTACAGTTTACCCCTTGGTCATTGGTTGGGTGCATTCGGTAATCCCATACTATGGCAGCCAACACATGGCACAGGTAAGTCATACTACTGACATGAATAACCCTCGTAGGTATCCATTTATACACCTGGGTGGAGTGGAACAATTTCTTGCTCAAGGAAATTAATGGTAACCTGACCAGGGTTCAAACCACGGAGCCAATGGACTATTCCGCTCCTCAAAATTACTATGATAAAGCATACATTTAAAGGAAAATATGGGAAATCTATAGGAAAGCATACAAGTTTTACTCGTGAACAATCACATACCACTGCTTACAACTTAGTGAATAGTCAAATTTGTACTCTAGCATGTTAGTTTTTTTTGTTATGCAATATGAATTCGCTAGGTGTTCTCAAGCTGACTGTGTGGAACAGTCAAAATCAATCTCAAGTTTTTTGTTGTTGTTTGCATCTCAGTATAACACCTTTGCTTTGGGCACAATGACAAGAATCTTGTCAAAACAGACAAATGATATTTAACCAACACTGAATTTGAATTTTAGGACCATGACTATAATAAATATATTTATAAATATATTAAATTATTATAGGGCAGAACAAAATAAATAAATGCAATTATTATTAGTGGAACTATTTTCATGACTAATTATGCAGATGGGATAATCCTGTAGATGCAAACCCACAATCTCCAAAAAGAGTTGTCATTTGTGACTCACTACTTTCTCGCCCAATCACAGAGCTGAATGGAATGGATGCCAATGTTCAAGAGAGTGAGTTGAAATATACCAACTTAGAAAAAATGTTTTGTGTCAAAGGATTATACAGCAAAATGTACTTTCCAGAGCTAGATATCAATGTACACTGCTTTATACTGTTTGCTGTTTTATTTAAATCTTATATTATTGTATTATTACATTATTGGGCCTACTGAGAAAAAAAACAATTATAGCTATCCACAATGATAATTTTATAATGACCTCACTTTTGTAAAAATAACCTAATAAGTATTTGCTTAATCAAAAGCTGTCCACATACATGTACAGCGTGCTTCCCTTTACTAAGTGCTGGATTGTTTAAAAAGACAAAAAAGAATTTCAACAATAAACAAAATTCATACTTCTGTCAAAATTAATTTAAGAGTTACCTGCCTTTATGAAATGGGTTTCTGTTTTGATAGTGAATAAATTATGTGCAGAAAAAAAACAAATATTTTTTATCATTTTCAAGAAACAGACCATAACAAAAAGGTTAACAAACCCTAAAGCTGATGCCAACAAGAGGGTCATGACAAAAGTGGAGCTACAAATATCCTTCTTTAACTACATATTCAATTAAAAAAAAGATACTCCAACCACTTTGATAAGGAATACAATTAACATCATTAATTCCCAGCAAAAAATCATTAAACTGTCCTGTTTTGGCCAGAAATAGATGCAATGTGCCAAGATAAAAATAGGTTCATACTCAACAGTCATTAAATGTTGATAAATAATCTGGCTGGTAGATTAGACAAACATATCCATATACTGCAGCCTCCAGTATGAAGATTTTTATTCTTGGCATGCTTATCACTGGGCAATGAATGGTGGCTGATAATGTTTATGGGGGGTTGCCATCTATCGTCTGATTTGCTTGTCAGTCACACACAATCAGTCACCAGTTGTCTACAGTATGTTTTCTTGATAGACTGATAACCAAGGCAATCGAAACTATTAACAATGTCCACCAGGTCAAATAGTAAATTTGGGGTTGTATTACTAAATTTAGACACCTATTCACCAACCATTTTTACGCCTAAGTCATGACATAAGACCAATTCACAATTTTCATACCAACAAGGATTAGCTTATTTATTACATGTATATATTTATTGCAATATGATTTTAAGCTGAAAGTCGCAAATATTAAAGTGTCATGCAAAAATACACTGTAGCTAAATACATAATGAAAATATTGCGGATTGAAATCCATGACATGAGCAATTCTTACTTAAGAATGGTTGGTGAATACTGGCGTAGTAAATATGACCAAGTCTTAAAGAATCTTAGTCATTTTTTCTCACTTTTACTAAGAAATTTCCTTAAATGTGGAAAAGTCTTAAGAAATTTCTTACAGTAGATGGTTTAATGAAAGAAATTATGGATTTTTTTTCCATGAAACATTAATCAATAATTTACCAAGATTTAAGTAAATGTCATTGTTTAAGTCAGAAAAAAATAACAAATATTTTCTCTGGATATGTTCACAGGAGCTCAGGGCATGCTACTGTATTGAGATAGTCCACATACATTGTTGACCTGATATGTTTTCAGGAGCTCAGGGCATGCTATTGTATTGAGATAGTCCACATACATTGTTGACCTGATATGTTCTCAGGAGCTCAGGGCATGCTATTGTATTGAGATAGTCCACATACATTGTTGACCTGATATGTTCACAGGAGCTCAGGGCATGTTGCTGTATTGAGATAGTCCACATACATTGTTGACCTGATATGTTCACAGGAGCTCAGGGCATGCTACTGTACTGAGATAGTCCACATACATTGTTGACCTGATATGTTTTCAGGAGCTCAGGGCATGCTACTGTATTGAGATAGTCCACATACATTGTTGACCTGATATGTTCTCAGGAGCTCAGGGCATGCTATTGTATTGAGATAGTCCACATACATTGTTGACCTGATATGTTCTCAGGAGCCCAGGGCATGCTACTGTATTGAGATAGTCCACATACATTGTTGACCTGATATGTTCTCAGGAGCCCAGGGCATGCTACTGTATTGAGATAGTCCACATACATTGTTGACCTGATATGATCTCAGGAGCTCAGGGCATGCTACTGTATTGAGATAGTCCACATATATTGTTGACCTGATATGTTCACAGGAGCTCAGGGCATGCTACTGTATTGAGATAGTCTACATACATTGTTGACCTGATATGTTCACAGGAGCTCAGGGCATGCTACTGTACTGAGATAGTCCACATATATTGTTGACCTGATATGTTCACAGGAGCTCAGGGCATGCTACTGTATTGAGATAGTCCACATACATTGTTGACCTGATATGATCTCAGGAGCTCAGGGCATGCTACTGTATTGAGATAGTCCACATACATTGTTGACCTGATATGATCACAGGAGCTCAGGGCATGCTATTGTATTGAGATAGTCCACATACATTGTTGACCTGATATGTTCACAGGAGCTCAGGGCATGCTATTGTATTGAGATAGTCCACATACATTGTTGACCTGATATGATCACAGGAGCTCATGGCATGCTACTGTACTGAGATAGTCTACATATATTGTTGACCTGATTTGATGTAAGGAGCCCAGGGCATGCTACTGTATTGAGATAGTCCACATACATTGTTGACCTGATATGTTCTCAGGAGCCCAGGGCATGCTACTGTATTGAGATAGTCCACATACATTGTTGACCTGATATGTTCACAGGAGCTCAAGGCATGCTACTGTATTGAGATAGTTCACATACATTGTTGACCTGATATGTTCTCAGGAGCCCAGGGCATGCTACTGTATTGAGATAGTCCACATACATTGTTGACCTGATATGTTCACAGGAGCTCAGGGCATGCTACTGTATTGAGATAGTCCACATACATTGTTGACCTGATATGATCTCAGGAGCTCAGGGCATGCTACTGTATTGAGATAGTCCACATACATTGTTGACCTGATATGTTCACAGGAGCTCAGGGCATGCTACTGTATTGAGATAGTCCACATACATTGTTGACCTGATATGTTCACAGGAGCTCAGGGCATGTTACTGTATTGAGATAGTCCACATACATTGTTGACCTGATATGTTCACAGGAGCTCAGGGCATGTTACTGTATTGAGATAGTCCACATATATTGTTGACCTGATATGATCTCAGGAGCTCAGGGCATGTAACTGTATTGAGATAGTCCACATACATTGTTGACCTGATATGTTCACAGGAGCTCAGGGCATGTTGCTGTATTGAGATAGTCCACATACATTGTTGACCTGATATGATCTCAGGAGCTCAGGGCATGTTATTGTATTGAGATAGTCCACATACATTGTTGACCTGACATGTTCACAGGAGCTCAGGGCATGCTACTGTATTGAGATAGTCCACATACATTGTTGACCTGACATGTTCACAGGAGCTCAGGGCATGCTACTGTATTTTGTAGGATACAAAAGGTTTACCAAATAATCAGACAATTTTCAGTAACCACTCAGCAATGCCTCCAGTCTAAAGAACAAAAGCACTTAGTACATATATTTGTACAGATTCCCAATTCGAAACATTCACACAAAACAAGGTTAATAGTAAATAACAGTCAGACAATTAAACTGCTTATCTGTTGAAGCAATTTCAAGCTAGCTTTATTTCTATAACATAAAGAAGGAAGAAAATGGCTTACATCCACACAATATGAATCAATCAAGTCAGAGATATATTAAAACAAAGTTTTCATCTACATTTGTTTTGTCAATATTGATATCTTTATATTAAGAAGAGGACTCTTTAGTGGGTATATCGTCCTATCAACAATCCTTCAGTTATCTGAGGATAGCATCCAGTTACAGTAGATATAGTGCTGCCTTCACCATGTATGGTGAACACCTGGCATGATACAATACCCGGTCACATTAATTGGACAAACCTGTTGTGTAACTGGGTGAGTATTTATGCTTAATACGCTACATATATATCTACTGGATAAGTTATGTGTAAGTCTATGTCATTATCAACACATTTTTACTGCATGTAACTATCTTTGGATAAAATAAGTCTATGTCATTATCAACACATTTTTATTGTATGTAACTATCTTTGGATAAGTTAAGTCTATGTAATTATCAACCCAATTTTATTGCATGTAACTATCTTAGGATAAGTTAAGTCTATGTCATTATCAACCAATTTTTATTGCATGTAACTATCTTAGGATAAGTTAAGTCTATGTCATTATCAACCCATTTTTATTGCATGTAATTATCTTTGGATAAGTTAAGTCTATGTCATTATCAACATATTTTTATTGCATGTAACTATCTTTGGATAAGTTAAGTCTATGTCATTATCAACACATTTTTATTGCATGTAATTATCTTTGGATAAGTTAAGTCTATGTCATTATCAACATATTTTTATTGCATGTAACTATCTTTTGATAAGTTAAGTCTATGTCATTATCAACATATTTTTATTGCTTGTAACTATCTTTGGATAAGTTAAGTCTATGTCATTATCAACACATTTTTATTGCATGTAACTATCTTTGGATAAGTTAAGTCTATGTCATTATCAACCCATTTTTATTGCATGTAATTATCTTTGGATAAGTTAAGTCTATGTCATTATCAACATATTTTTATTGCTTGTAACTATCTTTGGATAAGTTAAGTCTATGTCATTATCAACACATTTTTATTGCATGTAACTATCTTTGGATAAGTTAAGTCTATGTCATTATCAACACATTTTTATTGCATGTAACTATCTTTGGATAAGTTAAGTCTATGTCATTATCAACCAATTTTTATTGCACGTAACTATCTTAGGATAAGTTAAGTCTATGTCATTATCAACCAATTTTTATTGCATGTAATTATCTTTGGATAAGTTAAGTCTATGTCATTATCAACACATTTTTATTGCATGTAACTATCTTTGGATAAGTTAAGTCTATGTCATTATCAAACCATTTTTATTGCACGTAACTATCTTAGGATAAGTTAAGTCTATGTCATTATCAACCCAATTTTACTGCATGGAATTATCTTAGGATAAGTTAAGTCTATGTTATTATCAACACATTTTTATTGCATGTAACTATCTTTGGATAAGTTAAGTCTATGTCATTATCAAACCATTTTTATTGCACGTAACTATCTTAGGATAAGTTAAGTCTATGTCATTATCAACCCATTTTTATTGCATGTAATTATCTTTGGATAAGTTAAGTCTATGTCATTATCAACACATTTTTATTGCATGTAACTATCTTTGGATAAGTTAAGTCTATGTCATTATCAACACATTTTTATTGCATGTAACTATCTTTGGATAAGTTAAGTCTATGTCATTATCAACCAATTTTTATTGCATGTAACTATCTTAGGATAAGTTAAGTCTATGTCATTATCAACCAATTTTTATTGCATGTAACTATCTTTGGATAAGTTAAGTCTATGTAATTATCAACCCAATTTTATTGCATGTAACTATCTTAGGATAAGTTAAGTCTATGTCATTATCAACCAATTTTTATTGCATGTAACTATCTTAGGATAAGTTAAGTCTATGTCATTATCAACCTATTTTTATTGCATGTAATTATCTTTGGATAAGTTAAGTCTATGTCATTATCAACATATTTTTATTGCATGTAACTATCTTTGGATAAGTTAAGTCTATGTCATTATCAACACATTTTTATTGCATGTAATTATCTTTGGATAAGTTAAGTCTATGTCATTTTCAACCCATTTTTATTGCATGTAACTAACTTTGGATAAGTTAAGTCTATGTCATTATCAACACATTTTTATTGCATGTAACTATCTTAGGATAAGTTAAGTCTATGTCATTATGAACCCATTTTTATTGCATGTAACTATCTTTGGATAAGTTACGTGTAAGTCTGTCATTATCAACCCATTTTTATTGCATGTAACTATCTTTGGATAAGTTAAGTCTATGTCATTATCAACCCATTTTTACTGCATGTAATTATCTTTTCATGTAGAAAAGCCCTGAGTGCTGATATTTGATGTACTTAATATGGCTGCTGAGATCGATGGGTTCAATATGTTCATGTGCTAAATATGGCATCTAGCCTGAAAATACACCACAACCTGGCAACTCACATGATGATAAACCTGTAAAGATGAGGGGATTTTTCTCCAAGCCTGTCCCAGTAATCTTGTCAACTGTTAATCAGGTGTTGATGGTGGGGACATTAGTTATTGTCTACTATCCCGTGGGGCTTGTCTGCAATATGGAATCATCAGCAGGAAAACATACTTTCTGTCTTCGATAATCTGCAAACCAATCAGCCAGTAAGAAAACATTAAGTAGAAAGTTATTTCGTAAACCTGTCTGCCAATAAGAAAACATTAAGTCAAAAGTTGTTTTGTAAACCAGTCAGCCAATCAGAAAACATTAAGTTGAAAGTTATTGGTAAACCAGTCTGCCAATCAGAAAACATTAAGTCAAAAGTTATTAAATTATAGTTTTTGATTGAAAATATAATCTGCTTAGCATGTATAACAATCACTTTTGTTAAAACTTATTTTGTAACACACTTAATCAAGTACCAACATTGGAGATTTCTAATGATTCTCCACAAAATCCCTCCCTGTGTCCACAGTGCTATGAAAAAAATGTACATTTCCCATGACGACTGTCTTAATACTATATAAGGCTTCTGGGCTAGATATATACCTTAACTTGGCTGCACCCGAGATATTAAGCCTGCAAAGACAAAGCGATTTTCTCTGTAGCCCGTCACCATAACCTTGTTGACAGTAATCAATTGATGATGGCGGGGACATTATCGGTTGTCTACAGGTCCCTAAAGCATGATCAGCAGAAATTCTGCAATAATTTTTGTATGTGTACAAAACTGTAACTTGATCAGTCTGGAACAGCTTTAGGAAGCAAACTCATTTTATGTACAAGGGGACCTGATCATGCTGTGGAGAGTATATGTAAATAAACAATAAAAAATATTTTTATATTTATTTAGTTGTTTTATTCCTTGTTATTGTTTGGTTATCAATTCTTGTTGTTGTTTTTGTGTATGTGTGGGTTTTTTTTTTATACATTGCAGCAACCAATTATAATCATTATAGTGACATCCAACAAATGTCTGGGTAGAACCACCGGCACACAGCAAGTCAGCTGGAAGACCTTCCCACATAAAGTCCTTCACCTTGAACTGGACTCAAACTCATGGGGTGAGAGGTTTAACTGTCTTGACTTCTTGTAGAAATTCCCTTCAGTTTTGTCCACTTGTGCACTATTATGTTTTCTTTCCAGGCAATGTCCTAACAGACAATTTCCATCTGTTTTTCATCTTCACTCACGTAAGGACATAATGTTGGCAGCTCGATAAGCCAAAAATCATCCAAGTAACAAACAAATTAAAGTTATCCGCCAAATGTGGTCAAGTATGGCTACAAAATGGTTGTCTATTGCAATCACTGACTGTAACTTCTAACACTATTTACCATGGCAACAACTGCCAGAAATTGATTGGGCACAATCCCAGGCAATCTGGCGGTAATAACAGTCGTACTTGATGAGGCATTATCTTGTTATTTGTTTTTGAAGTCGCACCATTAAAGTGACCAGAACAAAGTGTAGTACCAGTAAATCAAAGTAAATATTAACACTTAATAATATTGCAGCTTTTAAAATATTTTTTCTCTCTCTGTAATTCTTTTTTATTTTTCATTCGTGTTAACATAATTAACAGTGGACATTTGGTAAAAAGGCAAAACAATAGTGAAAGTATAATATGACTGACAAAATGAAAAACTATGTTAAACTGCTGAATAGATTTAGTATCTCTTCTGTAGCTCTGCTCATTTGGTATGGGACAAGTTTTATACTCTCAAATTTCAAAATCAGAACGTCTCAGATAATTCTTCTGGACGATCACACCTTAGAGCTTGTGTTTGACTTGCGGATCGGGAGGTCGCTGGTTCAAACCTCCAGCCGGGTCAAACTAAAGACTTTAAAGTTGGTAGTTGTGTCTTCCCTCCTAACGCTCGGGGCTAAGGGGGCAGCATTATGCATTACTTGTCAGTGTCAGTATTATGGACTGGCTGGGTTCAGTTCCTGGGCACCTCATAAGTGCCCCTGTGCTATAATGATAGAAATGTCGCTGCAAAGTATCGGCAAAAATGCCGGCAAATTCCATTCAAATATAGCATTGGAATAGGAAGACAAAAATTGAAGATTCCAGAAATGGGGTTTGATGTATGGTGTATCAAGTTTTCATAGCACTTGTAAGTTTATGGGATATGGCATATCATTTTTCTCCTTCAAAATATTTATATTTTGTTTGATAGCCACAAAAACAGATGGACCACTTCGACAGCTGAAATAACATATTGAAATCTTCACATAGAAACCGTCAGAGAAAATTCTGACAAGATACAAATCAGTTGCATGTCTTTGAATAAGGTATAAAAGAAGCATCTACCTATAAAGTGGCATTTTTTAACTGCATAAGTATGAACTAGGAATAGAAAAATATCATACCAATCATTAAAGGTGGTATTTGACAGTTTGGACCAAATATTTTTTCAACTTATTTTGGGGAATTTTTTAATAACATACTATTGAACTATAAATAGAGAAACAAGTACTTATTCAGAGGGATATAATGCTTTGGAATAATGCCTCTAGGGACTATTGGGGAACTTTGACACAATTAGAATTAAAACAAAAAGTGCTAACTCTGCTCCTTTCTTTTTACTCAATAAACCTAACCTAGATGAATACCAGCGTGGTCATCATTGGCAGAAATTCCCTATAGCAGCAATATACTGATCTAAACAAGAAATACACAGTTCAGCCACTGACCTATACATATATATACTCTGTGTGTGCAAATGGCTGTTTGTGCACTGTTCCACTTCCTTGGTTACTGTTGCTAACTTCTTTCAAGCTACTTTTCAATGGAGAAGGATAATTTGATCTACTAATTCCCACCACGGTCATACACAGCTTGTTAATGTGTTATTTTTACCGAAATAAAAATAATATTAGTTGTTATTCACCTTGGACAATTATATTTCAGTAGTATCATACATGTACTCATTTACAAAAATGGGAACAACTATTTCTCAAAATTGCATTCAAAGTAACTTTCATTTGAATCGCAATTCTGAAGGCGGTAAATAAATTGATGCTTTCTCATAGGGTAATAATGAAGGTTGTTGTTACCTTGTTACCTTTGGTGTTGTTAGCAAAAAGCTTAAATTTTGTATCGGCTTTAAATTATTATATCATGATATGTTTACCAATCTAATGTAATTATAAAATTCAATTGTGAGGAATATCATCTACGGAAGTTCTTTTGAAACATTCACTACAACAGAACACACTATCGAAAGTGTTAGCAAAGGTTTTTCTTCAAATGTTTTTTGTTGTCCTAATATTAAGTGAATCAAAAGATTTTAAATTGATGTATACAGAAATAAACAATTAAGAAAAATAAAAAAAAAATAAAAATAAAATAAACAAACCCGAACTGAACGTATAAATATTCTGTAGAAATGTTTATTGCGACTATTATGTGAAGTCAAAAGTTTCAACATTCAACAAATGCAGAGGAGAAAATCAAAATTCAAATCATCCATCCAGCAAAGCAGTAAAACCATGCGAAAACTGACAACTGTTTGCTTATGAAGATTTGAAATATTAAAATTTTAGTTATTGGAATACCATTCTCTAAACAGGCCCCATGTCTCTATTCAGTCAGATCAATCATCTAACAATATGTGGATGTCAGAAAACCCAAAGTGGTTATTAAAGAATATTTTGTTTGGTTCATTCTACAAATGGTAGAAAGCTTCAATCTGCCGTGACTGAAACTAATGACTGAATGATAAACTTATTTATATGGTGCAATGAATTTTAAAAGGGCTTTTAAAAATGAACCAACAAATAAATAAATATAAGGACCATTTTTTCAGCATTTTGGCTATACAAATGCAAATTGCTCAGGCAGATAACTTGACTCTAATGAAATATCAGAAATTGATACAGTGGTGTATTTCAGTGGAATTGTATAAACCCTTTACTTGCTGAAAACACCAATCAACCATAATTTATTACAAAAAAAGTACTGCACCCTAATGGTGTCTCCAGCAAGTGAAGGGTAACCACACCAGAAAAGTGTTTCCTGCAAGTCAATTAAGGATTAACAAAAAACATACTCTCCCCTTACACTGCTTCCAGCAAGAAATTTATTAAAAAACCCAACCCATGCTAATAGTTCGGCAAGTAAAGGGTTAACATAAAACATACCCCACTCTAATAGTGTTTCTAGCAAGTAAAGGGTTAACATAAAACATACCCCACTCTAATAGTGTTTCTAGCAAGTAAAGGGTTAACATAAAACATACCCCACCCAAATGGTGTTTCCAGTAAGTAAAGGGTTAACATAAAACATACCCCTCTCTAATGGTGTTTCCAGCAAGTAAAAGGTTCATATAAAACATACCGTACCCCTCCCAAATGGTGTTTCCAGCAAATAAAGGGTTAACATAAAACCCACTCTAATAATGTTTCTAGCAAATTAAATGTTAATGATTCAAGTGGACAATACAGGCCATCTTGATAAATGGATGATTTTCTTGTATTAATCAATGTGGACCAACTTGAAAACATATACCTCAGTTGAGACTTTTAATTGCTTAATATTTTCTTGTATTACCATAAACACTTTTATGTACTTAGTAAATACCACAACCTCTGCAGGCACATTGTGCATGACAAATTGACAATGAATCAAAGAATTCTAGTAGTTAAAATAGCAAAATTTAAGATTAAGCAATATCACAACTGAGAAACGATTCCACAAGATGACTCTGAAAACAAGTTGGCCTAGTTTGTATTTTTTAACTATTGTACAAAAAATGAACAAACTTCCATTTAACCACTGTACTATTTGAATATTTCTGATGTATTGTTAATTATAGTGAATGTACAGTGCAACCTTTGACCTCAGATGTTCTACATGAATCTGGGAAACCTATTGTTTTTTCTGTTTGTTTTTTGTTACATCGCACCAACACAATTATGGTCATATTGGCAACGTCGAGCTAATTTTTGGTGAAGGAAGACCCCAGACTTATATCTGGGTAGAACCAAGGCCACACAGCCAAGTTAGCTGGAAAAAAAAATGTAACGTCAATGGAACAGACATATGCCCCTGAAGATTCAATGACCTTAATTTGACTTTAAATATGACCTTGACCTTAAAGGTTCTATTTATAAAATGTAAAGTGTTACAAACCTTCATGTGTTTGTCTGTAAGAGAGTGAAGACTGACTGAAGTACATGTAGAACCCATTGCCAAGACACAATAACGATATGGACAAATGTACATACAGACAGATAATGCAATGGGTACAATCTTTCATTTTGAGGGCATAAAAAATAAATATGCGGAATGTGTTGAAATTGTGTCCATGATTTAGCCATGGACTATAAATTCTTTTGTAACAATTTAAAATTGACCTGAATCTGCCTTATCAAAATATTTTGATCCAAAACCCAATGATGGAGAAAATCTTTCATTGAAGCTGCTGCTATTGTTTCTTTCCTAAAAAAACAACAAACCCAACAGAATTCTGATGAGAATCAGCTTCATTCTTAATCTACATCTCCATGGTACTCTGTCCGTATTGCTTGACAGTCCCAATTAATTGTAGCCTCCCACGTTTCCAATATAATGTAATTAAACAATATTTTACCAAGATTAACTGCCAATAATGTGTTACAGAGAAAGTGAGATGTCTGTCAAGGAAAGTGTTCAGCTACAAGACATGAGCACATTTATGTTGGTTCCAGATAGGGAGAATTTGAAGTCGGTCAGCAAAACAGCTACACTTAATTTCTTCGCAACAATCACTCAGACTTTGTTATAAACTAAGACACACCTTTAGGTTAGACACCTCTAAATAAGTTTGTTCTATATTCTTTAGTGAATCTCGAAAAATTTGGAAACAAATTGCACGATTACCGAGTTATGATGGACCCCCATAACCATATATAGTTCAAAAGAGCTATTTTCTGTCTATCAGAAAGACCCAGAAATAAGTCAACTTTTGCAACTTCTAAGAAGGTTTACCTTTGTAGAATGCACATACTACCAAATTGCCATTTGGTAACCCCCAAATTTCAATGAAAAATGTACTTCTATGGATCAGTCCATTACTGTGCATACGTGTTCAAAATTGTTGCTTTCTTTTAATTCTACACGGTTCCAGCTTCCTTTCGACACCAAAAGATTAAGATTATCTTCAAAATAGGAAATTTAATGCTAAAACATAGCAACAGACTGTTATTAAAGAGAAAAGGTCCATGTCACAGGTTCTACTTCATTCTTTAAAAATATACTTTCTCATACTAACCTGTAAACTTTTTCTGAGACCAAAGTGGGAAATTTTAACTTGCAAACTTGGAGATTTGTTATTTATGTATAAACAATTAAGGAAGTTATCTGTTTTCAAATAGGGAGAGCTCTGTAAATGTGTAAAATAATTTTGAACCTTAAAAGTGGAAGTCTCCCTCCAAAAGTTGAAGTGTTCACATGTATGCTTTCTACAACTCTCTTAATGCCCTTCTAGCTCTGAATCATTTTTTTCATGCCCGTATGGGAATAATTACTTCTGCCAGATTAAATATCTTTAACAAAACCAGTCCATACATTTCATGGGGATAGATATCATAGATGAGGTAAATTGATATTGATAAAGCACTCCTAATTTATCAATAACTACCAACAACCCATCACTTTTCCTCATTATTCAATCACTGACTGACACATCAAATCATATAAAATAATTCAAACGTGAAAAGTAATCCCTTCGTTTTGTATTCATACCCAACTTAGAAAAAAAGCTATATACATAGGATATATCTCAAAATAATCTGACTAGAAGACTCGAAAAGGAAAATAATTACAGAATGAATGGCTAGAAAAAAATATCATTACATTTAATGAGGGCTGTATTCTCTTAGGGCAGTTCTCATTTCCTTGCGTTGATATAATTTCATAGCAGAGCTGTCAAAATGTCATAAAAATAATGTTCAGAGGATGAATATAACCCCCTAGTTGGATCAACATGCAACATTTCACAATTCTTTAGCCAATCACATTTTAATTGAAATAATTTCCGACCTACTTTTCTCCTCTGTAACCCGCCACCGTCTTTAATTGGTTTTCTTTAATACATCACACCAACATTATTATGACCATTTTAGTGACAAACAGCTATTAATGTTGGAGGATAAACCTAGACAAATGCTTCTGCAGAAACACAGATCAGTTTGAAGATCTTCCCACAGTTCCCGCTCAGACCGGGACTCAAACCCACGCAGTTAGGAGCTGAGAAGTAAACAAGTCAGCAACACTTACCACTTAGCCAAGGGCACCACTTATTGAATTTTTCAAAAGACTAACTAGAATCAAGTTTTAACGGAGTTTGCTTATATATGTTGTTTTTTTTGTGTGTTTATCGTCCCATCAACAGTATTTCGGTTAACTGGAGACAGTGTCGTGGCTCCCCTTCCGGTAAAGAAAAATTTCCTAGGATGAAACATTTTGTATAAATGAAGAAAACTAACTTCTAAGGCATATGTTTCAACAAATATAAACAGTCTAGACATTATGCATGAGAAGTGCAGAATCTGATCAGGCAGCTCCAAGCAAAGATCGCTAGATCTCTACCAACTTTTATTTGTGTGTGTGTGGAGGGGGAGTTTATAGCATAGGACACTTACAAGGTCAAAGGGCACCAACTACACTGATTTCCAAAGTCTCATTTGTGGCAAGCATTGAAAAAGGTTTAGAGATAACTAAGTATGTCAGGCATTTTTAATGCACAAGGGGTCAAATTCACAGGGATTCATACAGTAGTTATTTTTAGACTTGAACTAAAAAATGTTCTTAAATTTTGAAACATTGTCTCAGACATAAGAAATTTACTTATATTTCATTCATAAAACGAATAAATTCTATTAAATTTTTTTAAAAATAAAGAAGATTCTTTATGTATACATGTACCACCTAAGAAGAGTGGTATACCAGTACAATGAAGCAGTTTCACTGTCTGTCTGTCCACATGACTGAACATATGCCTGTTCCATTTTCTTTTCAGCCCTAACTACATTATTTCGAGGGAAAAAACCAAGCAGTTAGAGTTGGCGACTTGTAACTCCTCTATGAGGTTATTATAACAAAAAATGCTACTAAAACTACATTTTAACAGACAAACACAGGCATAACATTTACCAAAAGCAACCATCAAGGTCAACGTCAGACTCAAGGTCATATTTTAGGTCATTGCATATTTGGAGGCATATGTCAATCCTAAATATATGTCTTGTTTAGTTATTTTTATGAAATAGTTTTTTAAAAATTCACAAGACAGAACAAACTCCATTTCTTATTGTGATCCATGTCAATCACTTAAATGGTAGGACCAGTGACAGCCTGGAGCAATGTGGAAGTAAAAATCTTCCCATTGGACTTTTTTTTCAAATTAAGCATGGAATAAGAATATAAGGCCCGTGCATCCAAAAAGGCAAATCTTATTGCTCGCAATCAGACAAAATGTTTCTAAAAATGTTACAAATATTAAATCTGAAAAATAAAATACAACAATGAACAGAACTTACCTATAATCTTTGGAATATTTAACATGGTTTCCGTAGTGATGGACCAGCTTGGGTTACAGGGTCAGTGTCAAACAAACTTGTCAAAATTTTGTTGAAAATGTTCTCAAAATTTACTTTTATGCACACAGAGCAAACATTACATTAAGCATCAAAGTGTTCATCTGTTTATCCTTCAACTGTCCAGTAGGTTTTATTGTTTGATTTTTAAACACCTTAATTATTAAATTCATAAAAAAAATAATTTTCATTTCCTTTTTTTTCTTTCTTTTAATGTGTGTAAATTAGATACATTTTGTATGGAATTCAATACAACCTTTCTACAAAAATGAACTAAACAGATTATAAACAAAAATTAAAGTGAAGATTTTTTATTGAAAACTTTAAAAATAAAAAATCACAGAACATTTTATTATTATTTGCAGTTTGATAGCACTGCTTTTACAGGAACTTGTAAACAATCAATCTATATTTTTAAAAGCTTAACATACTATGGAACAACAGACAATTTAATGAGTAGTTTTATTTCTCCTTTTAATTTTTTTTTTTAAAATCAAAATAATTGAACAATTTTAAATTTCACAAAGTATAAAACTAATTATAATTTCCAGAAAATATATTTATGACTGTTTAATTATTAATTGCTCAAAACATTTGAAATGATAAATGATGAATATTTAACAGGTTTTTTGGCAACTGTCATTTTACATAGATGAACATCTTCCAAGAATTTACGAACATTTCTTTTTTTTCTCAACAAAGTATTTTCCCTAAAATAAAATAACATAAAATACATACACTTTAAAATGAAGAACAATATTACAAAACTTTTAGACAAAAAACTAATAAAACGTCAGAAAAATTTCACTAGTTTCCTACTTTCTTATTAAAATTTGGATTTTACTTCATCGATCAGTCTACCGCCCCGAAAACACTTAATCTGCAAAAACACTAGAACATTCACCCAAAAGCACAATTTTAAGACATCTTTTCTCTGACCTTTATTTATCCAACTCTGTCAAGTTCAGACTGCTTTGTATGGACACATGGAAACTTCCACGGGGGCAATATTTTCCCCAGTAGCCATGAATATTCACCTCACAATAAGATGAATGCAGCCAACCAATTTGTTCTATCTATAAATAATGACGGGTCTCTTTAGTGTCCTCAGTGGCACATTATAACACATATACAGGGGATGTATTTTTTTGTTGTCCCATAGAAATGCGCGACCTCATAAAGCACATGTAAGTAACACAGAAAAAATGTCCATACCTGAATGCACAATTGGTAGAGCAATGTCTCCAGGTACAGGAGACCCCAAGTTCGATTCATAATCACGACAAAGTTGTTCAAAATGGTAGTGGTATAACTTCGTTGCTAATGCTCAAGCAAATATAAAGGTAGTTCCACAACTGGTCAGCCTGGAGTCAGGATAATGTGACTGGTTGTGGTATCATGCCACTATATCTGCCTCAAGGGAACACCATCTCCAAACAAGACCAAGTTTGGTAAAGATTGGGCCATTAATGTGGCCTCTGTTTGTTTTCACAAGGTTTTTCTAAAATTTGATTTAGTGACCTAGTTGCTGACTCACTCAAGATTTCTTGTAGACAAACATTCAGGCCATGTTTAGTGAAGATTGGGCTATAAATGTGATCTATTAGTGTGCTCACAAGCTTTTTCTATGATTTGACCTAGTGACCTACTTTTTTGACCCCAGTGACCTAATAATGAACTCATCGGAGATTTCATGCAGACAAACATTCTGACCAAGTTTGATGAAGATTGGATAAAAACTGTGGCCTCTAGCATTTTCACAAGCTAAAATGTGGACGACGTTCAACTGACGACAGTCGAAGCGGTATCAGAAAAAATCACCTAGAGCAGGTTGTGCTACCACCTTTCACGGTACATGTAACCCCAACTTTTCTATGCTGGCTTCTAACGTGCAGAACTTACAACAAACAGATGCAATGCCTTAAGTCCAAATCTTAAGTTTAAAAGCTCAAAAACATTTGTGAATATTGGTCAGTTTTTTCGTTAGACCATTTTGTGCAAGCCAATCTATTTTTATTAGATACAATTTGACATTGTCATATGTAAATAAGGCTGCCGCAGCAGTAACTCTTCTCCTCAGAAAGGGATGTGTCACAGAGGGAAGATGAAAGCACAATCAATACCACTATCAGTTTTGCCTCCACATTTCGAGCATATCCAGCAATTATAATATGTAAGACACCATGCTCTTTAAAAATAAAAACAAATTACATTTACAAGAAATGTGGGGACAGAGACACCCGTGCCACAGGTAATCAAGTAAAAATCCAGAATAAAGGACCTTAAGTTGTAAAAGAACCATCTAATTGCAAATTCCTATGTAAATACTGTATCAAGTATTTGGAGAAAAGTATCAAGAAAATTCCAACCAATGGTTCAGAGGAAATTGCATGTTGAACCATGTACTTACAGTTGACACTATTCACCCCATTAGCATAAAACCCAAATGGTGTCCCAGTTTGTTCATCGAGTTTATCCTCCCACCAACAGTATTTCAGTTATCTGGTGATGGTGTCCACTTGAAGCAGATATAGTGCTGCCTTCTCTGTGTACAGCATGCCATGAACACCTGGCATGATACCATACCCAGTCACATTATCCTGACACTGGGCCAACCAGTCATGGAACTGCCCTTATATTTGCTTAAGCGTAAGCAAGGGAGCTATACCACTACCATGTTTAACAACTTTGGTATGTAAAATTGAACCCGAGGCCTCCCGTACCTGGAGCCGATGCTCTACCGATTGTGATACCAGCTACGGTCATCTTAAGTCAATAAAGGGCTAATGAGATAAATGGATGTACATAATAATACATGGACTACATGCAGTGCAAAGCCATTTTATAGCAAGGGCAATAATAGATGTGTTGTTTTTATTAGATACATTACAGCGACCAATAATGATTTTTTTGGTTGAGGAAGGCCCCAGACACATTAAGTCGCTCGCCCCGAACGGGACGTGATGCCATGCAGTGGGAGGCTAAACAGTAAGAGGAGTTACAAATTGGCGACTCTACCAGACTCTACCACTACGCCACGGGCTCCCCCAGAGCAATAGAAGTTTGATCTAGATTTCCATGCCTATTTGGTAAATAAACCTTCAACAGCACTTTCTTGCCCTGGAAAACAATGTGACTCACTGGGATGATGTAACACAATTCCAATATCAGAAAAGCCTTTTACGTTTTGAGAAAAGCCAGCAATCACAATATGTAAAACATCATATTCATTTCTGAGTGGTACGGTCTTCACTTTTCTTTTAAAAATGAACAGAAAACAGCATAAAATTATCATTATTTGTTCAAAATTTAACTGTTTGTGTTTGTTCAAATCATGAATGTACATATGCAAAGGGCACTTTCCAATTTGTTTCTGGAAAGAAATACTGATAAACATCATTGAAAACAAACTTGCCAAAAATAAAAATCAACATATAATTTTACCACACCTATTTTCTCGTATAAATATTATTATAAGCAATGCAAACTGCACATAATAGCTTCAGGTTGACTTTTGATAAAACTATAAAAAGTCTCAATGACCATTGTAACCAGTGGATTTCCATAAAATAGTCAACCCAACACAAACATAAACAGAGAGAAGAAAATTTAAAAAAGATGTAACCAATACATAAAACCATGAATTTAGACTGAAAGTAGCAACAGCAGCAGCTGTCTGGACCCTGAACCTTAGAACTAAGCTATCAAAATCGGATTTGACTTTTTAAATCATAAAATATACCTTATGTCCAATTTACTGGACAAACAGAGTTTTTTGGGTGAACTTGGACCTTGCTTGTCAAAGACAATAAAAGCAAATCTTGAATTGAGTGTTGATGAAGAGGATTTGAAAAGTAGTAACCATCCAATAAAAAAGAATACAAGTATTCTGCCAAATTAACACTAAAAATAAACAATGAGATATAAAGCACATTTTTATAATAAAAGCAATGAATAAGATAAAATATTTACAAATAAACAAAAGCTATAATAAGTAAACCTTCAAAATAAGTTAATGTAAATCACTTAAATTGTTACCAATAAATTTTTACCAATAAAACAAACAAAATCTTTTGCAAACGAAGCTTGAAATGGAAGTTGATGGAGAAAATCCTCCCATTTAGAGGGGTATATCCCTCGGATCAAGTCCGTGACAGGCATGCCCATTACGCAAACATTACAGCTTTCCTGAAGATGATTGGGCGGCTTGCTGGGTCAGGTTTACTGTATCTATTGGAAACGCTTGGTATTCACAGGGACATTGTGAGACAGCAGCATTTTGATCTCTTATAAATATTGGGTCCTGGGAATGAAAACCTTAGGCTTAAAAAGTACCAGGTCTGGTAAATGACTGATAAAAAATGTTTAACATTTTAAACATGTTATTACAGTCAAAAATATAAAAGTGTGTTTTTTACATTGAAAAAATATGTTTGCACAATGAAACTGACTTGTATATAAAAAGTGGGGACTAACTTGAAATCAATGCAAGATCACTTACTCCAAGTCTAGTCTCATGTCCATAATGCAATAAAAACTCCTTAACTTAACCTTATGGCGTCAGACCAAGTCTATTAACCATACGTGTATTTAAATAAAAGTCCTAGGACATGAAAAACCACTAAATTATCCCTAAGTGTGATTCAATAAAAGTCCTAGGACGTGTAAAACCACTAAATTATCCCTAAGTGTGATTCAATAAAAGTCCTAGGATGTGTAAAACCACTAAATTATCCCTAAGTGTTTCAGTAAAAGTCCTAGAATGTGTATAACCACTAAATTATCCCTAAGTGTGTTTCAATAAAAGTCCTAGGACGTGTATAACCACTAAATTATCTCTAAGTGTTTCAATAAAAGAACTAGGACATGTAAAACCACTAAATTATCCCTAAGTGTGATTCAATAAAAGTCCTAGGACATGTAAAACCACTAAATTATCCCTAAGTGTTTCAATAAAAGTCCTATGATGTGTACAACCACTAAATTATCCCTAAGTGTGATTCAATAAAAGTCCTATGATGTGTACAACCACTACATTATCCCTAAGTGTTTCAATAAAAGTCCTATGATGTGTACAACCACTAAATTATCCCTAAGTGTTTCAATAAAAGTCCTAGGATGTGCACAACCACTAAATTATCCCTAAGTGTTTCAATAAAAGTCCTATGATGTGTACAACCACTAAATTATCCCTAAGTGTTTCAATAAAAGTCCTATGATGTGTACAACCACTAAATTATCTCCAAGTGTGTTTCAATAAAAGTCCTAGGATGTGTAAAACCACTACATTTTCCCTAAGTTTGTTTCAATAAAAGTCCTATGATGTGTAAGGCCATTAAATTATCCTTAAGTATGTTTTAATAGAAGTCCTAGGATGTGTAAGACCATTAAATTATCCTTAAGTGCCTTTCAGAAAAAGTCCTAGGATAAGATTTAGCCTAGGAACCATATATAAATTTAGACGTAGTGTCTCACTGTCCTAGGACTGGTAATAAGTTTATGATCCTAAGACTTGTTTAAACAGTCCCCATGTTTCTGGTCTCATGCCCATGTTGCAGCTAATAACAAATATTTCATATCTGGCCTTATGCAACAACACAAGACTCTTAACTTCAAACATTATATACGATTCTTCAAATTTAAGTTCAGTTTAAAAAAAAATATATAAAAAAGATCGATTTTTTGCAAAAATGCTAGAAACAATTTTTTAGAGCATTAATAGTCTAGGTAAATTGTGCTAAACTGATTTTTGTCACTCTTACGCTGCCATGATTTTTGTAACTTTGAAAGCTGGGTTTGAACCAGTGCTGACAGTTCTGGAGGTCTAGATTTTCGCAGGCAAGCACCTTAGGCCACTCATCCTCTGAGGCTGCCAAAGGAATAAGAATAAAAGTTTAAAGGTTCAAAACTGCTGAGCAAACATATCAAGTAACTTTGTTTACTTCAGGTCTGGTCTTAAAGATGTTGTCTGCCAGTTAGTAAATTTGCTAAAATTAAAGAAAATTGATGTATCAACTTTTTTTTTTAATGAAGTGCAGTAACATTTTAAGTATGATTTTTGTGGTTCATGTATCTTTTTTAACAATATAAACCTACTCCATTAGGTACAGGGCGAGTTTAAGAAGTGACTTCTTGGACAACTCTTTCAACAAAAATAGTCAAGGCATTCCAAATTCGTTCAGCAGGTTAATCAAATTTGCCACAATCTTAAATGTTTGTTTTGTTGTTGATGTTGTTTTTTCTTGTTCTTTGTGGGTTTTTTTTATCTGACCTATAATTTTATTAAATGCACAAGTACAGATTTTAAGCTTTTTGAACAGCAAGAATATTGCTCTCCTGCTATAAACCTCAAAATATTGAATAATTTGGGTTGATATTAAATTCCACACCCCCAGCCCCTCCACTCCGCCTTTTAGTCTTTCTTACTATGAGCCTGGTGCACAATGCCAAAAATTGCCAAAGCATTAACCCTTTCACTTACGTTTTGGCGATTTTTGTCAAGGCAAAAGCATTAACTCTTTGAATAATGCTTTGATGATTTTTGGCCAGAACATTACCTTCATATCACTAACTAGTTCATAGCAATCCATTCCATGCAGTTGGGGGGAAGGTTTATCTCAAACCCCTCAAACACCTAGCTGTAGAAAAGTTTGTAGACCTCTGGGGGAATTCAGTCTGTTAGGCAATGAATAAAAATGAATAAAATTAATCAAGTGTGAACTCTCAGCTGTAACCTTTCGACTTTAGTCAATACAGTTGGGTAACTGGATCTTCTCTGAGACTGACCAATTCAACATACAGGCTCAGCAGATGAATTATCTCATAATTGGAATTAATTGGTTCCACCGAATAGCTAGCATTATGTAACGTATGTAATTGTGTACTTGTAGTAAAAAAACGGCAAGAGGAAAAAAATGGGTTTTTGGGTTTAAGCTAGATCATAGGCATCCTTTGAGTGCAGTTTGCATTGAGCATGTAACATAATTTTGTGTTTACATGGAAAAATAAAATCAATAGGCAAAAGAGTATATAAGCATTATTAAAGTTGCCATACAAAAACAACAGTAACTTTAGAAAACTACAATACCCAAAATCAATTATCAGCATTTGAGAAAAAAGAAAATTGTGAACCAAATTGTGAGAAAAATACTACGTATATAAACATGTAAAGTTTAAACACCGGATGTACATATACACAAATTTGATAATACAAAGGATAAAAAAAAACACTACATATTTTTTCCTCTCACCATTTTATCATGGATGAAAAGACACAAGTAAGAGTAAATGGGTATTCACCCCAAGAAAGATATATAGGCCATCACATAAAGCATCATGCAGAAAGCTGTAAATATACAGTTAGCATCCTCTTTATTTCTATTGAAAGTCCTGAAAAATTAAGCAAAGAATTTTATCTTATTTCTCCATTTCCCCATGGAAGTATAATCCAGTTAATGTTCACTAAAATTATCTGGTGAGGTGGTTTAAAGTGCCTGCTTGAACTCTTTTTCTGGGGTCACACAAGAAATTAAATCAATATGTCGGTTTGAGACAGCAGGTATCTACATAGACTGGTGGAAATAAAGATCTTGTAAATATAGGTCTACTTGTTTAAAAAATAAATTTAATATCTCTCTCTCTCCCTCTCTCTCTCTCTATGTACATATATATACACACACATGTGTGTGTGTGTGTGTGTGTGTGTGTGTGTTAAACTATAAGCATTTGCTTAATAATTTAGAAAAGGGCAGAGAGAATAAAAGAATAAAAATTTAAGAGCTGGAGAGAGAGAGAGTGAGAGAGAGACAGACAGACAGAGAGAGAGAGACAGAGAGAAATTATAGTTCTCTTTTTTGCAGTCATAAATCTAGGCCACATGGCATGACACTGTGGTATTAAACTCCCAAGCAACGAAATAAAATTTCAACCTCATTTGACGTATTTTAAAATAATAAATAAACAAGCCCAGATTAATATCTCGCTGGTGGAAGTTCCATATGCCATCAATATACTTAATGTAACAAAAAACATAGCATTAAATTAATGGCAGCATCCAGCTATTTTGGTGGAGGAAGACACCAGACAACTGTCTGGGTAGAACCACTGGCACACTGCAGGTCAGCTGGAAGACCTTCCCAAATTAAGTCTTTCACCCTGATAGTGACTTGACCGCCCGAGACTTGAACATACAGGATGAGCAGTCAAAAGTCAACAATTTTACCACTACGCTACAGGTGCCCCTGTGAATAAGCACATTTTTCCACCAATGTCACAATTAAATTTGACTTGTAGGCTAAAAACTACTAAAAACTAAAGTTTCTGATACTGCTTTAAGCTTATAAGGAAAAGTGTCTTAACAAATATTGTTTGTTGTTAACATTAGATTTTTTTTAATGGTTTCAATTATAATTGTTTTTCCATTGGTGAGTCAATTAAGTTGAGGTATTGTATTTTAGGATGAGTTATATATTTTTACAAACAAAACAAAGTAATGGTCAATGCAGATATGTTTAAAAGATTGTATACAATTGTGTAAAACAACACTAAGAACAGAAGTTTAAAATTATATATAATATAAATTATATATATAAAAGTTAAGAATTATACTACAATGTATTTATTTACAAATTTCAAAAAAAATAAAAAAATAAACAAGTATTGTAAAAATTTATTTTGTGGTTATTCTATGTTATAATATTTTCAATGCTGTACAACAGTGGACCAAATTTACCATAGTACTTTAATGGTATACAAATAGTGTCAGATATTACAAGCTGGTTCTATCAAGCATATATTTTTAATCAAAATGTAAATAACAATAATAATAATCTTTTTTATAACAAAAATCTTTTCTTTTTATAATAATAATTATTTTTTGTTTGTTTATTTTGGGTTTATCGTCCCACCAACAGTATTTCAGTTATCTGGAAACGGTGTCCACTTGAAGCAGATATAGTGCTGCCTTCACTGTGTATAGCATGCTGTGAACAACTGACATGATACCACTTCCAGACTTCCAGTCACATTATCCTGACACCGGGCAAACCAGTCATGGAACTATCCTTATATTTGCTTTTTGATGATAATGATAATAATAATATAAAAAAAAATATAATTATAATCTTTTCTTTTTAAATATTCTTCCTATTAATATTCATTTTGAGAATTATTGTTATAACAATATGATCTTTTTTACAATCTTTTTTAAAAGTATTCTTTTTATTAATATTCTTTTTGAGAATTATTGTTTTAACAATGTGATCTTTTTTATAATCTTTTTTTTAAGTATTCTTTTTATTAATATTCATTTTGAGAATTATTGTTATAACAATATGATCTTTTTTACAATCTTTTTTAAAAGTATTATTTTTATTAATATTCTTTTTGAGAATTATTGTTATAACAATATGATCTTTTTTATAATCTTTTTTTTTAAGTATTCTTTTTATTAATATTCTTTTTGAGAATTATTGTTATAAAAATAATAATGATCTTTTTTATTATATTTTTGTTGGCTGTATGCCTACTAGAAACTTTGATTTACAAAGATGCCTGACAAATGTCTACATATTTAAATGATCAATGCCTGAGAGACAGCATGGTGCTGTGAAGTATGCACAGTTATCCAATTTTTGTTTTAAGTAGATTAAGAAACAAGATATCTCAACTTAGATCAATCCTTCTAGACTCTCTAAGTGGAACAAATTATTAGGAAGGTACTGTTTCAGGAGGACATAAGCTGTAGATAGCAGGAATGCCAACGGGTTTAAAGTTCAGTTTAAAGTTATGTTTTTATCATGGTGATATCTAAATTCAACATGTTTATTTATTTATTTATTTGGGTTTTATGGCACATCATCACTTTACAGGTGATACGGTGCCAAATACAAAGAAGTTTAATGTGAATAGAGAATTATCAGGTAAAAACTAAACTATGTTAGTAAAATATAGAAAAATACAAAATTCTTTCTGGTTAAAATAATGTGAACTACAATCGAAAATAGGTGAATTCATGTATATTAAACTGTTTAAAAATGTATAACAGTTGGTAAATAAAAGCATACTTGTCTTCAGGGGGTTTAAAAAAACAGTAATGATAAAGTACTTCAGTAACAATCTCTAGGTTTTAACAATTAAAAAAATAATAATTAAAAAATTAAAAAATATAATTAAATTAGTGAAATATCAAGTTTTTAAAAACATACTACTGCCGAATTTTGGAGAACGTCGAATTTTTGTAACGTGACAATATAATTATGCAACAAATAGCATTCAGCATGTAAAATACTTAGTTTATTTGCAAAAGTAATGACCACACAATAATTTAAATGGATGTTTTTTTTGTTTATTGTGTTATCGTGCCACCAACAGTATTTCAGTAATTTGGAGACGATGTCCACTTGAAGCAGATATAGTGTTGCCTACACTGTACATATGTGCCGTAAACACCTGGCATAACTGCTTGCAGCAATTGTAAGACAGTACAAATTGTAAAATATATTGCTTTAAATGTCAATTAGAGACATTAGTGAATAGTCTCCCTTGAATTATCCCGCAATGCAAGTAGGTCCTTTCATTTGTTTTACTCAGTTTTTATGCTTCTGCTGTTTGGAGTGTATGATGACTTATCTGCCTTTCTTGTTATACGCAGGTTACCAATCATCAGCAAACACTTCCATTTTTTTTTTAAATAACAAATCTCTATAAGTATGTAAATGGATTTTAAGCTTAGATATATGCAAAAGTAAGAAATTTCACTGTTTGTTATTGCAATGTCTACAAAAGAACAGGCGATAAAGTCCAAGAACTTCAACTAAAAGGACCTACCTCCTGTTTGGAATACCTTGGATATTATCTAACAAGGGAGACAATTTCTATTTCATCAATGTACCCCATTATTTCAAAAGCTATAAATGAACATGAAGTGGATCACAACTAAAAACAGATATCCATGCAGATCAAGATTACCTGCATCAGCATGAAAGAAGAACTCAAAATTAAGTGGCCTTATGGATTTCTCAGTTTAAAAACAGCTAACTGTGCAGCGTGGCATCGGGACAAAAATACATGTTTGCTATGATAAGAAGGGTGTTATGCTTTACTTTTCACATGGATGTATATTTTCAGGAAACTTTAATTTACTTGGTTGTGTCTTCTCAACTGCGAGTTTTCTAGCATTGACGGTTATCGATATGATAGTTACTTATTTTCCCCACAATATAATGATATAAAAGCAAGACAATGTAGGGAAAATGTAAACATCATCTGTTGTTTTTTTTCCATCATTTTGTTAACAGGTCCAGTGATGGCCAAATTGTGAATTTTCACGTAATGAACTCATGTTAATTTTGAAGAAAAAAAAAAAAAAAAGAAGTCGCAACACCATTAATTTATTAAGTTAATTTCAATAAACAAGAGCAAATTGATTTTTGATTGTACTACATATAAATACTGTTTAAGCAATTGTTTATGTTTAGAAAGTGTAGGATTAACATTAAGGATTCCCATTACCCCTGTATACCTCTTATCTATTTAATTATGTCACCTTATAACAATAGACAATTTCAGCAGCCAGTGGAAACTCTTTTTAATGCTTTCTTTACCAGACCCGTCCAAAGAAAGAAGAAAATGTTGCCATGGTATTTTTACTCATTTTTCAACAGTTAATGTTTCAAATGAAACAACATCTTTTTAGTGAATCAACTACAGCACCATACTATCTGAATTTTTCACAATAAAATAATTTTGCTAATGCTTTGCTAAAAGAAAAAAATAAAGAGGAAAAAAAAAAGAAGAAAAATATTTGATTAAAGGGAAACAACTGTCATACACTATTGATGAGGAAGGGAATTAACTACTGGCCTCGTTAAATAAACTGGCTGAGTGCTCTTTCTTTAGAGCTGGTCTAAAAGCAATTGAATGTTACACCAAGTCAATACAAAGCTTTGCTTTGCAATTTTTCATATTTTCATATCCTGTTGAGCATGTGTGTTCAGGCAGATATTTATACAGTATTTCAACAAAATTAATGTAATCATAAAATAAAGTTATGTTATAATTTATAAAATTATAAATCATTACTATATTGTAAAGCTAGCCATAGTCATTACAAGGGCAATGTAGTCAAAATAATGTTTAAAAATTAAATCTTAAATAAAAATATTAATTCATCCAATTATGTACACTTGTTTAAGCATCAGTATTTACAGGCTTCCTTCCAGACTGAATGCATTATCCTTATGACAATAAATAGTTTAATAATCTTCAGAAATTTACACGCCTTAACAATATATTAACCATGCAACCAAATAATAAATAATACAAATAGAAAAAAATCCAACAACACTTAATTCCTTAGGCAAATACATTGATTTCTATACAGAAATTTAAGTAGATGAGCTTAAAATCAGCCATGCCTTCCATTAAAAACATTAATCAGCATAAATGAAGTAGGACTTAATCATTTTGCAGAAATCTCTCATTTACTCAACTGCACTAAACAATAATATCAAACAACAATTAATTCCATTAATATCAACCTTAATCAATAAAATTGGAAAATTATCATAGCAAGGGAGGTAACACTTGAGACCATATAACTGTGGGTTGTTTCCCTTAACTACAAAATTGTTTAAATATGTAACACTAGTTAGCTCCCTTGTACCTTAAGCAAATCCTAACTAAAACCAATCTGTTTAAAATCTAAGTGAAAACAATTGTTAATATATTTGAAATCTTAACTGAATACAATCAGTTATGTATTTTTACAAACATAAATATGTAATGGTCAATGTAGATATGTTCAAAAGATATATAAATTGTGTGAAACAACACTACCTAAAAAGAGAGCTAAAATGAGTAATATTTTATAAATATTGTATTCTAAAAATATGAATTTCAAGAGCTTTCCAATGGTGTATAGCTTTTATTTTTTGGACAACAACTGATAAAATTAAAATAAATTAAAATTTATGCTTCTATACAATTAATCTGAAAATCCCTTGAAGTTACCATCAAAGATGCCTGCTAAGATAAGGGATCTTCACAGATGTGGAAACTATAGGGACACTACACTACATGTAAATTTAGAAACATGTGTTTTACCACACTGTACATACATTTTAATCTTTGACAAGACATATACATGTATTTTTGGAATTTTTGAAGATAATTCAGCAAAATAACAGGAAGATCATGAGAATAAGGAAATAATGCAAAAAAGGGTATTGAAATAAAAATGTCATAAAAACACATCAATTGTGTGGTGGTCTTGAATGATAAAGAACAATGCAGTGATAAGTTATAATCTACAATTAACATAGATAAAGCTATTATCTACAAATAAAATTTATAAAACAATAATATTCAGAAAATTTACTACCTTAATGGAATCAGGACTTGACACAGGCACTTACCTGAAAAATAAAGAAGAAACAACATACATTATAAAAGAAGTTACAATGGTAACCCTTTAATCTTAATCTTAATATAAACAAAGATCAACATTTTTTATGTGACAATCCTTGGTTTCATCCACCTATTTCTCCAATACAAAATAAAACATTTTTAAAAAATTGCATCATGTTAAATTATTTTAAAAGCAATGTCACTAAACTGACACATGGCTTTATTGATTCAATGACCTTAAATATGACCTTGACCTTGACTGTTAAACTAGCAAATGATATGTGTGAGTTGCTGTCAAGTATTTATTATTTGTAAAATGGTAAAGAATGACTGAAAACATGTACAAAAATATTAAATTATGGCTGAATGAAAATAAGACAGACTGGCAAACATATGCAAGGACAGACAGGCAGTTACTTCTATATGTAAATGCCCCACTTTTGGGATAAAAAAAAATGACTTTCATAATTAGAGTTGTCATTCCCTTTATCTCTAACCTAGTTAAAAAATATAAAAAAACAACACAAACTGTTGTATTTCCAGTAAATTAGTAAGGAAATATAGTTCTCTATCTCTCCATAGTATATTGTTTTTATGTTTACATTTTCTCAACTTGTTAATAGATGTAGAATAATAAATCTTGTTCATTTTATTAAGACAAAAGGTCAATCAGCGACCTCATATGCATTCAGAGTAATGTGGAACAGTTTCCATGGTAATGTAGAAAGGTTTCTATGGTAATCTAAACTAAAAATGTTATGGCAATAAAAAAAGGAGAAATAATTGGTAAAACAAAAGACATAAATATTTGACTACATTGAGCAGTGTAACTCATTTTTTTAATATATCTATATTTGCTTACATAAAAAATATCTGTTTTTACATTTAATATTTTCTAGGAATATAATGCAAGGATTTAAACGATGATCAATAGTTACTTTTGTTTATTGAGTTTATCATCCCACCAACAGTATTTCAGTCATTTGGAGATGGTGTCAACTTGAAGCAGATATAGTGCTGCCTTCACTGTGTATAGCATGCCATTAACACCCAGCATTATACCACACCCAGTCACATTATCCTGACAATGTTGTATTACAATATAAGCACAAAAATGTGGGTGTCCATGGTCCTGTGGTTAAGACGTTGGACTCCAGATCAGCGGGTTCCAGGTTTGAACCCTGAAACTGACCCTGTGATGCTAGTCATTGAGCAAGACTATTCACTGCACATTGCTCCAGGTACTCAGTAGTGGTTCTACCCAGGAAGTGGGCAGTCGGTCAGAATTAATACAAGTTGAAAGGACTTGTTCTCCAATCGACTGTAAATGAATAGGTTTTAACTAAACTAAGCACAAAAGTCAACACACAAAAGAGTACAAGAATAAAAACCGAGACATCCAAATAAAAAGACCTAATTGCTTTTTGGAGTAGTAAAGAAAGACCATTCATCAATGTGCCTCATTTTAATTGATTGTAGTATAATAGTTTCAGAAGTAAGGCTAACAGTAAAATTTCTATTTGCTCAGTACATGTAGGCGGGTTAAACTGATCTGGTAACATATGAATTTGTTTTGTTCAAGAAAGCATAATTTTGTTGAACCACAATGAGTAAGAAAATGAAATATTATTAGATCATTTTATTTTTATAATGTGAACATGCTAATATCCAAAAGATTGTGTTGTTTTAAAAGTTGGTATAACCAAAAGGATCTTTGTTTTACATGTCATTATGTACATACACCAGTTGTAAACAATACACTGATCATTTTTGTTCTTTTAGTACTTGCAGTGACCAGTTAGGATCATTATAGCAACATCCAGCTATTTTGGTGGAGGAAGACCCCAAATAAATGTCTGGGTAGAACCACTGGCACACAGCGGGTCAGCTGGAAGACCTTCCCACATTAAGTCCTTCTCCTGAACAGGACTGGAACCCATGACTAAGTGATGCATGCTTTTCTACATGTTTGGAGCATAAATAAGAAGTCCATTTAAAAGTGGTATCCGACAGTTTGGAACAAAAATATTTTTATTTAAAATCTTAATAAACTACTGTTACATGAGCAGAACTCGCAAAATACAATTTATTTATATCCTACACCTGTCGGTAGAATGAACCATAATGCCACAATCATCATTACAAACGAGTATTTTTAATTTAAAAAAAACATGTGACCACTTAGGTTTTAGCTCATCCACGTAATTGGCTGTGACTTTGATGTCTATTTTTAGCAGAAATCCTTATCGTTCATTTTTATAGATTTGAAAAGAATGAACATTTTAAGTGTTGATTAACAAGTTTTACTGCCACAAAATTTGAGATACTGTTGAAAATCATCAAAGATTTGACTGAAGTATGATGTTTTTCTATTGAAATTATGCACAAATACCTCAAACAGAGGTCAGATATTGTTACATATATTAGATATAGGCAAACTGTTGGATACCACCTTTAAGAACAATTGGATAGGGTAATTGATGAGGAACATTATCTGTAGATGAAGAACATAACTATTACAGATAAGCTGCTACAAGACATTTCACATATACCATATATAAACAAACAGTATGTTTATGTTAAAGTATTGCTATTGCATGTGTTCCTGGTTAAAAAATGAATATTTTAAGGAAATGCAACACAGTTGATATTTCCTTTTTTTCTTAAAGCATTAAGTAAAAAACTTAAATATGTCCATAAAAAAAAAAGAAGAGAGAATGCATTAGAGCTCTTTAGACAAATCATCATTTTTATAGCCGTTTTTTTTAAACATGTTTTTCACACCACATTTATAAATAAATTGGTTTACAAGAACACAGTTTCATGAGCCAAATATTTCAGTCTTTGATCTCAGCTTATAAGCTGTAGATTGCTACAGAGGCCTGTTAAAAATCACTCACCACATCGAACAATATACCTCTCTCTCAAACACTTCCTCTAAGTGTGTGACGTCAGTCCTCGTTCTGGCTTTTAAACAAGTTGCATGGCAACATATTATAACCTTAATCATGCTACATGTTGAAATCTCATACAATATTCTAAGGATTTAGCTTGTAAATATAATATACATAATAATACAGCAGCAAGTAGTGTAGATCTGGATTAACACAGCTCCCAGCAGGAAATTGAGGGATCAGAATTTACACCATTTTTTCCAGGGCCCTGTGTGTATAAGATCAGCAGGTTAATGATGTGGGTTTTTTTTCTTCACCTATCCCCCTAAAGACTGCCAGAAAGTTAACTATAATACATTAAGGACACTATTGGGCTGCCTTTACCATGGTAAAATGTCAAGGACACTAATATGGGGGAGAAACGAGAATCATTTTCTATTTTCACATCCCCCATCTGCATATATGTGAACCTTTTTGAGGTTAAAGTGGGAAATTTTCACTTGAAAACTGGGAGATTTGTTAATTTCATATAAATAAAGAAAGTAAGTTATCTGTTTCCAAGTAGGGAGATTTCTGAAAATGTTTAAAACACCCCACATTTTCAAATAAATTTGGGCGAGTTCACATGTATGCATCTGCTTAGATGCTCTGATTTAGAGATAACCAGTAATTGTGATTTTTTATGATGTTTGAAGCCGATAAAGTGCTGTGATGTCATAACAAGAGACCTTAAATTGGGGAGATTACATTTTCTACTTACACCTTGACAGCCCTCAGAAGCACTGACCTTGTCCGACAGAAAATTAAAATTAATTGGATTTTGAAATTTGACTATTCAAAGCACTTATTAAGTACAGCCATAAAGGTGATCTCATATAAAGGACACCCGAGTGGGAGACAGGGGGTAAATTTTCAACTTGCATCCTTAAAAGTGGTACCAGACAGTTTGCATACATTTTATATATGTAACAATGTCTGTAAATAAGAACAATTGGAATTCCTGCTAAAAAAAAGACATCAACATCACAGTGGATGATGTGGATGAACTAAAACATTAGCGGTCACATGGTTTTCTTGGTTTAAAAATAGCTAACTATGCAGCGTGGCTCAGATAGGAAATACATGTTTGTAATGACAATTGTATTATAACAATGGTTTACTAAGATGTATAATGAAAATATTTTTGGTCCAAACTGTCGGATACCAATCTAAGGTGGTAACTGACAGTTTTGATGGATTTTTTTTTTCTAATAAAAAGAAAAAGAAAAAAAGAATTCTAGTTGCTTGAAACAACTTTGTGAAGTTCTTTTTATTTATGTCCTACACCTTTATGAAAAGTGAAGCATAACACCCAACTGATTATCATAAACATGTATTTCCTATCTGAGCCACTCTGCACAGTTAACTATTTTTAAACTAAGAAAACCATGTGACCTTTTGTGATAATGTTTAAACATTATCCGAGAAATTTGCTCCGACATCAATAATTATTTTAGCAGGAAATCACCATTGTGATTATTTATAGATTGGACAGAATGAACATGTGGAGTGATTTATTTCACAATTTGAACTTTCCAACCATTCAGGTAATGTATAATGTAAAAGTGTCCTATCAGACTATAGTAGGCGTGTAAGCATTTATTAAGTCAAATTCCCCAAAACAGGGTTAAGACACATACATGTAAATGATATAGGCAAAGGGTCAGGTACCACCTTTAAAATAATATAAAGTAAAGTGAATGAACAGGAAATTTGATGAAATTGTATTTCATTTTTAACTCCCCTTCAGACGTACATCTCTTTGTTTCAAGTTGGCCATATAAGCTAAGCTGTGACGTCACTGTGAAATTGTGAATGAACCAAGAAAATCTGTGATGGATGCTCCACACCCCACCCCGACCTCCCCCTAAGGTAAATCATTGTGTTGATTCCCACCTACTTTATAAAATAAACTTGGCGCTTAATCTTCACTTGTCCAGTATCTGAGTCCTGGAAAATAACACCCAGGAATGTCTTTATAAACAAACAATTTCAAATTTCCTCCGTTTAATGTCAAATTTTCATTGATGTGAGACTAAAGTTTTTCTTTATTCAACAAAGCTATGTAAAGATAGACTGAAGCTGAAAAGGCACAATAGATAGACAGATGAAAAATGAACAGACAGAAAAGTGATGATTAAATAGACAATTAAAGACAGTCAGACAAATGAAAAGATAAACGGATGGAGAAACAGATAAGCAGAGAATAAATATGGACTGAAAAGGATAAAATTTACATACAGAAAGATGGACAATCAGACTGAAATAACAACAATGTGAATGTAGCTTTTTGACGGAAGACATTAAAAAGGGACACAAACAGGTGAAGCTAGAATTTTATAAATATACTGCAACAGAATGCAGATGATGCAGAGAAATAAAAAGAGAGACAAACAGACAGACAGACAAATGGATAGTAAGGGATTGACATACTAAATGATAAACACACAAGAAAAAATATATATGATTAAAGAACTGGATAGACTGACTTATCAGAAAAATAAAATCAACAAACAGATGGACATAGACTGGGGTATATTTTTATTGACTGAAAGCAACAGTAATAATATAATGCTTTAGATCAAAATGACAAGTTTCATGACACAAAAAGTAGAAAAAGTGGACACAGCTACATGTACATGGTAAAAAAAAATACCCACTGACTTGCAGCATAAAGAAATTATGACAAAGAAAGACAAATAAAAAGAAGTCAGATAAACTGATCGACAGAGAGATCAACAGTCTTGCAACAGAAAATAAGACATTCTAAAGACAGAGAGTGAACATACTGACAGAAGGAGTAAAGAGACAGAGAGAGACAGACAGACAGAGATAGTGACAGAGAAAGAGAGAGAGAAAGAGAGAGACAGAGAGAGAGATTGATAGAGAGTGACAGAGAGAGAGAGAGAGACAGAGAGAGAGAGAGACAGAGAGAATAGAGACAGAGAAAGATAAACAGATAAAAACAGACTGATAGAAAGACTAATTAAAAATAGAGTAAAACATTAAAAGATAGGACAAATGGATAAATAGAGAGAAAAATGGTTGAAAACAAGTAAAGCAAACCCTGTGCCTAGGGAAATAAGGCGTGGCTATTATTGTGGAACCATAAATATGGGAGGGTCTACCAACAATAAAACTCCCCATAAAACTCACCTAGATGGGGCCAGTATGTCTCAAGAGGTAACTAATTAGTTTTATGTATACATTCAGTAGTTTAATAATTGTATCCATCAAGGTTTCTTTTTAATTGCTTTACTCAGTTGCATAGTTGCAAAAGGTCTGTTAATAAGATATTTAAAAAAGAGAAAAAAACCAATCTTGCCAATGTTATCTCTTAAACCTTGGTTCGGTATTAGTCTCTATTGGTTGTGTTTTCATCATCATCATCATCATCATCATCATCATCATCATCACCATCATCATCACTAATAACATCATCACTATCACTATCACTATCATCATCATCATCATCATCATCATCATAATCATCAATATTTTTAAGGTTTTGTTTATAACCTTAAATAATAACCAAACAAACAAAGCTACATTTCTCTAAGTCCCCCTTAAAAATCAATTGAAGTTTGACATGTCTGACAACCACTGCCAATCACTACCAATCAGAATCAGCATGTTTCTTTAAGACAATCACCCTTAAACTTAATTTTTTAACCCTCAACTTGTAAGATCTAATTAAACAACCAAACAAATTATTCCAAAGTTGTTGTTTTTTTTACTTTTTTGTGATGCAATCAGAATAAAATGAAATAATAAAACACCCTCTTGTTCACCACCCTCCCATTTTTGCACCATCAATTTCAATGTAGCTAATTAAAAGTTAACCTCTCTTGGTCTTCCTGACAGAAGATTGATCAATGGGAGTTAACTCTGCTTTAACAATTTCTCATTTCTTAGCCTTGCAATCAATTGACAGTTTGAACAAATTACAGACACAGTGACAAAAAATACACTGCCAAAGGAGTTTTGTTTGATGAATGTGTTAAAGAATGTGCCATATAATGATCATATTCCTTAAAATGGTACACATAAGTTTTGTTTTCGTTTTAAATGTGATATCCTGTTTGTGTGTATCTTAACACATGTAACAATAATCTTACCCCTGTTCTAGTGAATCTATGCATAATTGCTACACAAACTTATTCCTTAGTTTAAGTAAAGGCTATTAATAACATTAATATAATTGCCAGACAGTACTTATCATTAAATAAATCGCTTAAAATGTCAATTAATTCCAATCTATAAGCAAGTTCTATACAGTTTTCAGATAGAAACATCAGAGCTGATTACCCGGATGTTGCAAGCGTACTGGCCAAAGTAAGTGGTCATGTTCTTTTAGTATATAACTATGGCTTGCATAGGAAATATATTTTTGTAATGACAACTGTGATGTTTTATTTTTCATATGAATGCATGACATCGATAAACAGCATTCCAGAGACATTTTCCGGTAAGAGACACACTGTTTGGTTGCATGAGAAAAAAAATGCTCCAAATTGACTGATACCACCTTGAAATACATTGCATCTACACAAAAATGGTAATAATAGCCACATGTAGCTTTTGGAGGGAAGACAAATGCTTAGGAAGACAAATGTTTTGGTAGACAAATGTTTTTGCAGACAAATGTTTTAGCAGACACATGTTTTGGCAGACAGATGTTTTGGTAGACAAATGTTTTGGTAGACAAATGCTTTGGAAGACACATGTTTTGGCAGACAGATGTTTTGGTAGACACATGTTTTGGCAGACAGATGTTTTGGTAGACACGTTTTGGCAGACAAATGTTTTGGTAGACAAATGTTTCAGAAGACACATGTTTTGGCAGACACATGTTTTGGCAGACAGATATTTTGGCAGACAAATGTTTTGGAAGACACATGTTTCGGAAGACACATGTTTTGGCAGACAGATGTTTAGGCAGACAAATGTTTTGGCAGACAAATGTTTTGGTAGACAAATGTTTTGGAAGACAAATGTATTGGTAGACAAATGTTTTGGTATACAAATGTTTTGGTAGACAGATATTTTGGCAGACAAATGTTTTGGTAGACAAATGTTTTGGAAGACAAATGTATTGGTAGACAAATGTTTTGGTAGACAAATGTTTTGGTAGACAAATGTTTTGGCAGACACATGTTTTGGAAGACAAATGTATTTGTAGACAAATGTTTTGGTAAACAAATGTTTTGGTAGACAAATGTTTTGGAAGACACATGTTTTGGCAGACAGATATTTTGGCAGACAAATGTTTTGGTAGACAAATGTTTTGGAAGACAAATGTATTGGTAGACAAATGTTTTGGTAGACAAATGTTTTGGCAGACAAATGTTTTGGCAGACAGATGTTTTGGTAGACAAATGTTTTTGTAGACAAATGTTTTGGTAGACAAATGTTTTGGCAGACACATGCTTTGGCAGACAAATGTTTTGGTAGACAAATGTTTTGGTAGACACATGTTTTGGCAGACAGATGTTTTGGTAGACACATGTTTTGGCATACAGTTGTTTTGGTAGACAAATGTTTTGGTAGACAAATGCTTTGGAAGACACATGTTTTGGCAGACAGATGTTTTGGTAGACAAATGTTTTTGCAGACAAATGTTTTAGCAGACACATGTTTTGGCAGACAGATGTTTTGGTAGACAAATGTTTTGATAGACAAATGCTTTGGAAGACACATGTTTTGGCAGACAGATGTTTTGGTAGACACATGTTTTGGCAGACAGATGTTTTGGTAGACACGTTTTGGCAGACAAATGTTTTGGTAGACAAATGTTTCAGAAGACACATGTTTTGGCAGACACATGTTTTGGCAGACAGATATTTTGGCAGACAAATGTTTTGGAAGACACATGTTTCGGAAGACACATGTTTTGGCAGACAGATGTTTAGGCAGACAAATGTTTTGGCAGACAAATGTTTTGGTAGACAAATGTTTTGGAAGACAAATGTATTGGTAGACAAATGTTTTGGCAGACACATGCTTTGGCAGACAAATGTTTTGGTAGACAAATGTTTTGGAAGACACATGTTTTGGCAGACAGATATTTTGGCAGACAAATGTTTTGGTAGACAAATGTTTTGGAAGACAAATGTTTTGGTAGACAAATGTTTTGGCAGACAGATGTTTTGGTAGACAAATGTTTTTGTAGACAAATGTTTTGGTAGACAAATGTTTTGGCAGACACATGCTTTGGCAGACACATGCTTTGGCAGACAAATGTTTTGGTAGACAAATGTTTTGGTAGACACATGTTTTGGCAGACAGATGTTTTGGTAGACACATGTTTTGGCATACAGTTGTTTTGGTAGACAAATGTTTCGGAAGAGACATGTTTTGGTAGACAAATGCTTTGGCAGACAACTGTTTTGGTAGACAAATGTTTTAGTAGACAAATGTTTTCTTTCTCAGCTATACTATCATTCCCATAAAAAACAAATGTATTCCATAAAAGAAACCGCTCTCCAGAGCAGCGCTAATAATTAATTGCAAAAAGATTATTCAGCTTAAGTAGGTTTTACACTCAACTGTAGCTACATTTACTGCTTTGGAAAAGAAAATAAAATTTTTATTTTTTTTTATTTTTATTGAATCTATTATGTTGTCAAAATACCTAGATCGGCCGGAATAACAATCAACAACATAACATTCAAATCAACCCTGAAAGATGTGACTTCAGATGATAAAATATGTAAGTTTTGGTCAAGGTCCTCTTAGCTGTGTATGTTTTTATTTGTTGATAAACCCAGTCTGGAATGGTGTTTTGAGGGAGTGGGGGTGGAGGCATGTTGGAGCAGCATCCTTGGGCGCCAAGGTAAATTTACAGCTACAGGATGTTATGGAAACATGAAAGAATAACAGAGATAGGAAGGAGAGAAAAATTAGACTGGGTCAGTGCAGGGTACTGAACCTTGCTGATATGTTAATATAACGTGTATAAGCTCTCTTTTGTATGTGTCCAGACTCTATGTTAATAAAATTATCTATCAAGGCACTATTAAGGTATCCTTAATAGTCAATTTATCACTTGTTATTTTTATTTAATTTTGTTTTAGAACATCACTCAGTTATTTAAGGTTTGAATATTTATGTTACTTTTTTTCATTCATCTTTGGGTTGTTTACCAGCAAAGTTATTTTAGGAAAGACTTTCCTTTTCTGACAATTATTCTTTAAGTGGTTACATGTGTCTTGTAAGATTATTAAAGAGAATAAACAAAAATATAACCAATGTAAAAATTTAAAACAATACCAATTTTTAGTACATGTATAATGCTAGCTCTTAACATGGACAGGTGAAAAATCCTGGACATTTTATATAGGCTGTCGATGGACTACTATAAGACATCATGCAACCCAGAATCATCCAAACAGCAAGTTAAATGGCTGCTGCTGTAGCTGCTGCTGATGATGATGATTAACTATATTTTTCCCTAGGCAAAACTCATTTATTCTTTTCATGACCCAATTAACAACTTTATAATTGTGTATTTGAAGTATTTATGCTTCCCAGAGTGTGCCCGTGGCCAAGTGGTTAGAGTCATATTTCGTTACTCCTCAGCTCTTCGCCGTATGGGTTTGAGCCGAATTCTGGGCAAGAACTATCCTGAGGTTTTCCAGCTTACCTCAAGTGCGCCGGTGGTTCTACACAAACATAAGTCTGGGGTATTCCTCCACCAATAATTAGGTAGACATATTACCAATATATTCATAATTGAATAGGTGCAAAGCAACACAAATAAAAGCAAAAACAAGTCTAAGCTGATATTTATTTAATATTGCAAATTCTAAAAAACATGCTTTTAACACTAAACCATTTTAATAAAATGTTTTTCTAAACAAACAAAAAAATGCATTAATTTTCTAAGACTATGCAAATTATCATCTTTAGATCAATTTTCTAACTAATCAATGAGATAATTTGATCTGAAATAAATGATTATTTGAGAGAGAGACTTTTAAAAAATTCCTTAAACCACGCTGAAAAACCTCCCCCACATACACTCTCTTCCAGCATCAGTTCTACAATCCATTTAAGGCTTTGTGACTCCTTGAAGAGGTTAAAACCGACTTTTTAACATGGTGAAATAATTCCCCCCGTCCCCCATCGTCAATTTAAATACACATTAAGTAGCATTTTCCAGTTCTGTTACTGTATTGATGTGGGCGGGTTTCCTATGAATACTTTTTTAAGAAAGCTAGCAAACATTTTTTCCCAATCTCCTTATGGGAAGGTTTTTTCATATACTTCATAAAAGATATATAATAAATTTTAATTTGCTTATTTAAAAAAGAGCACTTTACCTTTTTAATAAATTCTCATCTCAATCTATAAGATTCCATTTTATGTACATGCTTAAGTCTTTAGAATTTTTAAAAAGTTTAAAAAAGTGGAAAAAGTTTTCTGCTGTAACTATATTTTTAATAGTAAAAGTAATAGTAAAGTTCCTTTACATACACAAAGAGGGAGTTGTCCCCATTCAGTGTTATTTTATTTTTTCATCAAAGATTGTCAAAACTGGTAAAAAGCTTGCTTTTCATTTCATAATGTTACAGTTTTGCTTTGTTTCTATGATTTATTGCAAAGACACAATTGTGGTTATTACAGTGACCCTGCTAACTTTCTGTTGGAAATTGTGCTCAGAACAATGTCTGGGTAAAACCACTGGTGAACAGCAGTTCTACTGGGAGGCTTTCCTACATGGAAGTTAATTTTGCCCAATTAGGGACTCGGACCCAAATATTGGAGACAGGGACGTCAGGGATTGGAACTCAAACCCACACAGAAAGAGGCTTTAACAGTCAGAGGTATTACAATTATGCCATCGGTACCCTCTACAAATAGTGTTCTATGCCAAGGGTACCCTCTACAAAAAGTGCTCTATGTCAAAGGTACCCTCTAAAAATAGTGCACTATGCCAAAGGTACCCTCTTTGAAAATTGTGCACTATGCAAAGGGTACCCTCTACAAATAGTGCCCTATGCCAAGGGTACCCTCTACAAATAGTGTACTATGCCAAGGGTACACTCTACAAATAGTGCACTATGCCAAGGGTAATCTATACAAATATTGCACTATGCCAAGGGCACACTCTAAAAATAGTGCAGGTCCAGATCAGCCAGCTCTCACTAATCAACAACTGCTCTTTTGTCTTTCTTCTATTTTGTAGCAATATTTTTAATCACCTTAATTTGTAGATGTAAAAAAAACTAAATGTCACACAAAAAGGATTAAATATATATCTGAAATATCCAATTTATCTGAAATAGAGTTATGATCAAATCTTCATTTTCGTAACACTGAGCTAGTTTTCCCTCTTCTGAAAAGAAAATTAATCAATTCAGACAACCCCAATTTTTAACACAAAACTGCCAACTTCTAAAAACTGGCTAATTACCTTTTTGCTAATTATGCACAATGTTAACTATCATCATCAATTTTGTAATGCAAGGTTTTCATGTGTCACTTCTAATTTTCTTCTATCCTTCAGCAACGAATTTCCCAAAACTTTGATTAAAGATTGGTGGGATTGAAATTAACAGCATCTTTATATTGCTTATAAATTATTACATTTTAATATATTTATTAATAGTCAAGGTTCTTTCCCATCTAGAAAAAAGCCTTATGATACATCTGACAAAAGTGAGTTAAGTCTTTGTACCACTTCAACATGGTGCTGTCCTTGAAATCCCTTGTGTGAATATAAGACACAGTCAATCTGGGGCAGATTCTAAAATTTTGATTAAGTGAGGATGGGGGTGGGGGGGTGGGGGTCGGGGGTAATCAAGGTCCATTCAACTTTATCACAGTAAATACTGGAGATACATACACAACAAGGGACGCTTACTTCAACGTAAGCAGTCAACAGAGAAAATTTACTTTAAAAGCCCATCCTCACCAAAATTTTCTGGATCAGCCCCTGATGGTTCGTGCATTTTGCACATTGTCTCTTCCCATGCAACCTATACCAAAGTATAAAACTTGAACCCACCTTATGTACAAAGTTATAATGACAATAATAATTCAAACAAATGTTGACGATGCCTTGCAGGCCAGTTGCCTGTCAGTTTATACTAATCTATAAAATTAAATTTTCTCTTTGAAATCTGGCAATGAATCTGGCCATAAAATACAAAATAAACTAAGAAATGTTGTTTAAGCAGGCATAACTACATGTTACTTACCTTCAACGACTTCTCCATTCGGGAACACTACGACCACTTTACTGGTCTTATTGGACATAAAAATCCTCGGTCTGTCGGGGGCTGGCGTGAGGTTTTTGAGGTCCGTTTTGATCTTGGAAGTATGAAACGCCATGCCATTATTTGCGGGGACACTAACTAGCCCCTGTCTGAGAATTCTGATTGAATTGCACGTGGATCTCGTGAGACACTGATCACCAGGAGTGGCATCACAACACACAAGATGTTTGTTAGTTTCGGGGGTATCGCAAGCTCGAATAAGATCACATGGAGAGTTCTTGTCAGGGAATGTTAAGTCATTTTGCAGCTGGGTAGGAAGGTTTGTGATCGAAGGACAAACTGTTTGATTTTTTGTAGAGTTATGATATTCTGAGCAACCAACCATTGAGAAACATTGAGATGTTTAAGTCTAAGTCCACAATAATTCAATTACATATAGATGAAACTTTCCCATTAAACCATTAATGTACTGTTTTTAAAGTACAATATACATTCTCATCACCTGTTTATAGCACACATATTTCTGTCAACGTCATGAAAAAAACCTGAATAACATATTAAAAACATGTTACAAAAAACATGAAAAAAATAATTAATAAAATAAATAAAATAAATAATTAAACTCTGAGTGAAGGAAAAAAAAATGGTTCAACATATCTTCACACTTTTGTGTTTTCAATTTCAGGATCTTCTCGCAGAAATCCTGACATCATTTTTCATCTACAGATTATTTTTACGTGAAATCAAACATCAGATTCAAACAGCAGTTATCACAGATAAATCCAGGTGTCATATTTCATCAATACTAAGTGTGAACATTTGTATTATATTTATCCTTGCTGATATTCACTCCCAGTAAGTTGTATTTTTATATAATTGAATAAAAAAATGAATAAACCCAAGCTTAATCCTTTGTAATTTTTTTTTTTTAATCCATTTGAATCGAATCTTATCTTATACTTCCACATTTAAAGAAAACACATTTAGTCTCGCTATGTCTCTATACACAACAGAGAAAATGTCATTAGAATTAATAATCCTCTATCCCACTTTAAAACCACTCAGACAAGAATGCAATCATCAAAATTTGTATTTCCTAAGCTGATTTAATCTTCTCCAAACTTTATACTGCTCGTACCCATTCAGATCATCAAATCGTCTCAATGTGTCAACATAAATTGCTTTTTGTTCATTTTTTAAATACATCACAGTGTCAAATTGCGGTCATTATAGTGAAGTCCAGCTATTTTGGTGGAGGAAGACCCTAGACAAATGTCTGGGTAGAACCACCGGCACACTGCAAGTAAGCCAAAAGACCTTGCCACATTAAATCCTTTGCCCTGATTGGGACTCTAACCCACGCATGCTTAGCAGTCAGAGGAGTTACAAATTGGCGAAATAATTACTGAACGGTACTTTTCTAATTGAATGTTTATTGTTGTGTATAAACAATGCTTCAGACAAACAAATAAAGATTAGTTTGTATGAATGTATGGAATATTAATTAATAGTTCCAACAGTAAACAGCACTTGGTTTTATCCATAATCATACTAATTAATGTACACTTATCTACATGTACACTGAACTGGTAACTTTTACAAACACCGAGTACATTAAACTGGTAACTTAATGTACACTTATCTACATGTACATTAAATAGGTAACTTAATGTACACTTATTTACATGTAAATTGAATAGGTAACTTAATGTACACTTATCTACATGTACATTGAACTGGTAACTTAATTTACAAACATCTATGAGTACATTAAACTGGTAACTTAATGTACACTTAATTACATGTAAATTGAAAAGGTAACTTAATGTACACTTATCTACATGTACATTGAACTGCTAACTTAATTTACAAACATCTACGAGTACATTAAACTGGTAACTTAATGTACACTTATTTACATGTAAATTGAATAGGTAACTTAATACACACTAATCTACATGTACATTGAACTGGTAACTTAATTTACAAACATCTACGAGTACATTAAACTGGTAACTTAATGTACAATTATCTACATGTACATTAAATAGGTAACTTAATGCACACTTATCTACATGTACATTGAAACGTAGATGTAGTTTCTTGATGGATCATGGCCATTGTAACTTGTTGCATAAAAATAAGAACAATGGTATGGAATATACATGGTTCAAACCCATGCCCTGCCATATCAGTCATAACAATGGTTAAGAAATAGCTCCTTTAGATTCCAGTCTGTCTCAAGATGATATTTACATTTATCCTGTTTGCCTTTGTCTAGAGGTAATTCAGATTTAAATATCTTTGGTAATTCTTAGAGGACCTTTTTTATTGTTCTGTTTTTGAAATACATCACAGTAACCAATTCTGGCATTATAGCAAGATCCAGCTAGTATGGATTTACAGCCCTGACAACAGACTGGGCAGAACCAACAGTGCACTGCAGGTCTGCTTGAAGACAATCCCACATGAAGTCCTTTGCCCCGAACATGACTCGAACCCACATGGGCAGAGTCTAAGCCATCAGAATAATGTCAGTTCTAAACATAATAAAATCAAAGTGAAGGCAGCACTGTGTCAGCTTCAAGTTTATACGTACTGTACATAACTGACAGGCAGCCAGTGGTACATGAAAACAATTATAAAAAACAAGCATCTTTTTTTCAAATGTATCCTTGCTTGTTTTTAATATGCCATATCTTCTCCAACTATGATACTAATAACTCCATATTTTCAAGAGGTTGTATCAGGCCATTACCATTTACTACTGGTTAAAGGGTCCTTGACCGTATTTATCCCCACCCGATCAGACACATTATTTTAGAATCGTCCAGACATTGTCTCTTATATATCTATAGAAATTGCTTTATCTTTATGGTCATTATTTATTCTTAATGCATCACAGGGATAGAATGATGGTAACATTGGAGACCCTTAGTCCAACTTATTGCAATATTCCATTCATCAGCAGTATTTACTGCTGGATTTCATGCTATTCAAGCAATGTTTTGGAAAAATGATTTTATGCTATTCAAGCAATGTTTTGAGGAATGATTTTATGCTATTCAAGCAATGTTTTGAAAAAGTGATTTTATGCTATTCAAGCAATGTTTTGAGACAATGATTTTATGCTATTCAAGCAATGTTTTAAAGAATTTTATTATGTTATACAAGCGATGTTTTAAAGAATGATTTTATGCTATTCAAGCAATGTTTTAAAGAATGATTTTATGCTATTCAAGCAATGTTTTTAAGAATTTTATTATGCTATTCAAGCAATGTTTTGAAAAAATGATTTTATGCTATTCAAGCAATGTTTTAAAGAATGATTTTATGCACTTCAAGCATGTTTTAAAGAATGATTTCATGTTATTCAAGCAATGTTTTGAAAAAATGATTTTATGCTATTCAAGCAATATTTCAGACAAACGATTTTATGCTATTGCAGCACTGTTTTGAAGAATGAAAGTTGTTTTTCTTTCACTCTCTTTTTTTTCTCGCTCTTTAAAAGAAAGTAAAACAATTATATAATGAATAAAAAACCTTGCACAACATATAATCATAATATTGTGATCAGATGTAACAGCTAAATTGATTTTTTGTTCAACACAATTTTGCTTCCAAGACCTTAAACATTATTATTGCAAATCTGACTAAGTGCATGTGACCAATCCACTGACAAAATCAGCAATACAATCAAAGTCTTACTGAAAATTTTAAAAGATATGGCCAAAACAGTTAATTTTTTTAAAGGTTTGAAATTTACTTTATTTTTCACTGTACCCAAAGTACCATATGAAGAAACATTGTTTTGAATTTTTAATGTCTAACAAGAACATGTTCAATCTTGTGTTTTAATGTCTACAGAAGAATATTATCTTCATATAAATTTTAGTGAGGGTCAAGTGGCTGAGAACAACAATTTTAGTGAGGGTCACATGGCTGAGAACAACAATTTTAGTGAGGGTCACATGGCTGAGAACAACAATTTTAGTGAGGGTCATGTAGCTGAGGAAAACAATTTTAGTGAGGGTCATGTGGCTGAGAACAATAATTTTAGTGAGGGTCACATGGCTGAGAACAATTTTAGTGAGGGTCATGTGGCTGAGAATAACAATTTTAGTGAGGGTCATGTGGCTGAGAACAACAATTTTAGTGAGGGTCATGTGGCTGAGAATAACAATTTTAGTGAGGGTCATGTGGCTGAGAACAACAATTTTAGTGAGGGTCACATGGCTGAGAACAACAATTTTAGTGAGGCTCATGCATACATGTGAACTGAATCTCAAAGTGGCGATTTGTTATTTTCATAAAAACAAAGAGGGATTTTATCTGTTTCCAAGTAGGGATATTTCTGAAAATCCTCTTCCTTATTTTCAAATAACTTCAAACCTTAAAAGTGGGAGTCTCTCTCTAAAAGTGGAAGAGTTCACATGTATGTTCATGTGGCTGAGACACTGTATGAATCTATTACTCCTCTACCCTCTGGGTTTGAGTCCCGGTTGGGGCGAGAACTTTTACGTGGGGAGGTCTTCAAGCCAACCTGTGGTGCGCCAGTGGTTCTACTTAGTCACTTGTCTTTACCAATACTTAGCTGGACATCAATAATAGAACCATTATTGTATCAGTGAGATATACCGAGACAGAACAACAATGACAACCAAAATACAGTAAAATGGCCTTATAAGGTAATTCTTTTCTATAAAAGCAATTGGCCATTATTTTTCTTAACAATCTTGATAACTGGTCTTTAAAACAAAATGTCACTGTAGAGTCTACAGTTTTTTTTGCAATCTGATTTTTTATATCCCGGCCAAACAACATTGTTTTTTTTTTTTTTTACTTTTTTTCCTTATAACTAAATATGACCAATTACACATAAATCACAAACTGCTAAATACATTTTAACAATATATTAACCCTGTTTTGGGAAAAAAGGACATTTTTTCTGCAAAATTATACAAAAATCTAAGTTAAACTAATTTTTAACACTTTATCAGTTGTTATACAGAACATATCACGAAAAGAAAACCCCGCTCTAAATTTTCTAAATCACTCTATTCTTTCCAAATATATAACTTTAAGCATAATTGTAACTTTTACTCTAAATAGATATGGACGTCTCCAGTGAGGATTAGACGGATGATATTAGATATTCATGTGGTTTTCTTAGTCTAAAAATTAAACTGTGCAGTATGGCTCGGAAAAGCAAAAGAAATGTTTGTAAAAGACAAATTGAGTGTTACGCTTCACTTTTTGCATAGATATAAGACATCAATTAATGGCATTATGCAGAATTTTTTCAAGTATAACACTAATAAATTTGGTTGTTTGACCGGAAAAAAAGTTGATCCAAACTGAATACTTCTTTCCAGTTATATATCTACATTACCACATTATTCAATAATATTGACTTATGATCAAATTATGATTAATTTCACAAAATTTTATACAGCTACCTCCACATATCCAAAGTTATTAATTTATATATCCACAATATTGCATACATTCTGTCATACACCATAATACAACCAATTTCACAGAATGTATTTTTCACTATCCCCACTCGACACACATAAAATCCTGTGATCCCTCCTACTTAGTATCCTTTTCATAAAGTTTTATCCCAGATTCATCTGAAACCAATTTTTCACCATTTACATCTCTCTAACAGCCAGGCTATCAATCTAGATTGATCGGGATTCTCATTCCATGGCACAGAGTCTGAAAACATATTCTCATTTCAGCACCAGGTGAATTATGATAGATTTGTAGGTGTTAAGATACTCCAGGGTGAACCAGGCTGTAAATCTCACCACTATCATATTGTATCACTTATATTCCACATATCCATCCTGCACAGTTTACAAGATGTATACCCCAAGCCACCTGGTATCTTTTAAATGAAAACATCATAATCCAAGATGTCTAATCTACAGATATGGGGTGGAATAAATCAAATAAGGTTTGTTTGTTTGTTGGGTTTTATAATCCTATAATTTATATTTAAACAATATTTCAGTAAATTGGAGATGGCGTCCACTCAAAGCAGATAAAGTGCTGCCTTCACTGTGTATAGCATGCCATGAACACCTGACATGATACCACACCAAGTCAAGTTATTCTGACAAAGGATCAAACAGTCATGGAACTACCCTTATATCTGCTTGAGTGTTAGCAAGGTAGCTATACTACTACCATTTTTAATGACTTTGGTATGTCGCAGGCCAGTATTGAACCTTCAAATTATATGATGTACTATATCCCATAATGATGAAGGAAACATTATAAACCTGGCACTCATATAACATGTCACATCGAGACGATTCTAATGAGTACATGTTTAAAGGGTTTTAAAAGGAAACAATTGAAATAAAGTTTATTTGGCATAGAGATAAATTATGTCTCGTACTTGTTAATAAAGCCCTATATGGAAGGTACTCAATTATGTGGTCTATGAAATCTAGTGAGTTATGTAAAGTTTAAAGTAAAATTATGGGATTTACCACTAGAATCACAGGTATGTAAAGTTTTAAGTATAATAATGAGATTTTCCACAAGAATTATAAGTATGTAAAGTTTGGAGTATAATTATAAGATTTACCATGAGAATTATAAGTATGTAAAGTTTAGAGTATAATTATAAGATTTACCATGAGAATTATAAGTATGTAAAGTTTAGAGTATAATTATAAGATTTACCATGAGAATTATAAGTATGTAAAGTTTAGAGTATAATTATAAGATTTACCATGAGAATTATAAGTATGTAAAGTTTAGAGTATAATTATAAGATTTACCATGTGAATTATAAGTATGTAAAGTTTTAAGTAGAAGATTTACCACATGAACTGTAGGTATGTAAAGCTTTAAGTACAATTATGAGATGAGATTTACAGCAAAAGTTACAGGTATGTAAAATTTCTAAGTATAACTATGAGATTTACCACAAGAACTACAGAATCTTTACTCCTTCAAATGAATTATCTGAAAAACCTTGTAATCCACAATGTTTTATTGAATCTTGTTCACCGAATTCCCAACCATTCATTTCCTAACACACAGGCACCCTAGCATTACACTGAGGATCTGGAGAAAATGGGAGATTTCAAGACAAGATGCATCCAGTCAGGGTTAATTTTCAAAATAAAACATCATTGGCCCTGAGGATTTGAAAACAGACTCACATTGTTAACTCCCACCTCTTCAAATCCACTAGAGAATTTTGTTGAAAAATACTGTACACACTGGGTATCTCTAAGGGATTGTGAATTTTATAACACAGTATTCTACTTAACATGTTACATTGGTTTTATAGGTAAGAAACTTAAGTAGTATATATTCCTGTGAAAAGAAACTTGAATATGTGAATTTTATAATACATTGTTCCACTTAACATGTTACATTGGTTTTATAGGTAAGAAACTTTAGTAGTGTATATTATTGTGAAAAGAAACTTGAATATGTGAATTTTATAATACATTGTTCCACTTAACATGTTACATTGGTTTTAGAGGTAAGAAATTTTGGTAGTGTATATTCCTGTGAAAAGAAACTTAAATATGTGAATTTTATAATTCATTGTTCCACTTCACATGTTACATTGGTTTTAGAGGTAAGAAATTTTAGTAGTGTATATTCCTGTGAAAAGAAACTTGAATATGTGAATTTTATAATTCATTGTTCCACTTAACATGTTACATTGGTTTTATAGGTAAGAAATTTTAGTAGTATATATTCCTGTGAAAGGAAACTTGAATATGTGAATTTTATAATACATTGTTCCACTTACCATGCTACATTGGTTTAAGAGGTAAGAAACTTTTGTAATACATATTTCTGTGAAAAGAAACTTGAATATTGAATCTATTTTAACATTTTTTTTTAGATAATTTGCAGTGACAAGTATGATCGATAGTAAAAGCTGTTTATTATTGGCGAGGGAAGATCCCAGACAATTGGGTGGGTAGAACCATCAGAAAATGCACACAATTTATATCTTCTTTTACAATTAACTTCTAAATTTCAGTTCCAGTCAATTTGAATGTAGATTTTTATTGTTTTATTTCTGAAACTATTTCAGCAACCAATTATGTCCATTTTATCGATGTCAAGCTGCATGTATTTTTAGTGGAGGAAGACAGATTCCAGGGAAGAACCACTGGTTAGGGTGGAAGACCTTCCCACACATTACAGGTGGTATCTGTCAACTTGTCCTCATCAAATACACGTAAACCTGGATTGGGGGGGTGGGGGGGGCATAATTTCTGCAAAGTCACACCTAAACCTAACAAACGATGGTTGTGAACATTGTTTAAATTGTAGGACAGTAAAAATTGTGAACTAAATCACTCTACATGCCCACTCTTTGTAAAACTATAAAGAAGCATGATTATGATTTCTGCTAAAAATAGACATCCACAGCAAAGTGAATTACTCAATTGATTATATAAAGGTACATGTCACGAACTGTGCAGCATGACTTAGATACAAAATACCTATTTGTAATGTGAAGTATTGTATTATGCTTCACTTTTTACACAAATGAAGGACATCAATAATCAGCATTTTGAGTGACCTTTTCAGGCAACAATAATTTATTGGAGGGGGGGTAACTCCTCTGACTGCTTAGCCTCTCACCGCCTGGGTTCAAGTCCTATTTGGGGCGAAGCACTTAATGTGGTAAGGTCTTCCAGCTGACTTGCAGTGCACTGGTGGTTCTGCCTGGACATGAGTCTTGGGTTTTCGATCAACAAAAAGTTTCTATAATGATCATAATTGGTCGCTGCAATGTATTTAAAAAAAAAACAACAAAAAAAAAAGTTTTGACAATTTTCAACAGTATCCCAATTTTGGGGCAGGAAAACTCGTTAAGCAAAAATTAAAATCTTCATTCTTTTCAAATCTTTAAATACGAACAATTGGGATTTCTGCTAAAAATAGACACCAACATCACAGTGGATGAGTTAAAACGTAAGTGGTCACGTGATTGTCTAAAGTGAATTGTTTAAAAATAGCGAACTGTGCTGCTTGGCTCAGATAGGAAATACATGTTAGAAATGATGATTGTGGTGTTATGGTACATTTTTCAGATGGGTGTAGGACATCAATTACCAGCAAGTTGCAAGGTCTGTTCAGGTAACAACAGTTTATTGTCGGAAACCACCTTTAATGTACATTTAAAAGGTTTACCCTTATATACATGTTAATCCTGCTACCCAACATAAAAACTGTGTTTAGTAAGTCATGTATATTCTAACAGAAAACTACTTTTCATCCAACCTTATTCTAACAGATATTGATTGTAAAATATCAAATGGGCAACCTCAACAAAAAGACCGACATCTCCAATATTAAAAAGTGTAATCTATTGCTTAACTACATGTATTTTAAGACGTGTATATTCTACTAGTCTTCCATCACCTTTGGTACTGATAGAAACCCCATTTTGTTAATCCATCTCTTCAAGAATAATAAAAGCACACTTGAAAATTTCAGCACATCAAAAAACACACAGATCCCTTACAGAGCCACAAGAATTGGTTATTTCAGCTCCCTTGCAACACACAGATCCCTTACAGAGCCACAAGAATTGGTTATTTCAGCCCCCTTGCAACACACAGATCCCCTAACAGAGCCACAAGAATTGGTTATTTCAGCCCCCTTGCAACACACAGATCCCTTACAGAGCAACAAGAATTGGTTATTTCAGCCCCCTTGCAACACACAGATCCATTACAGAGCCACAAGAATTGGTTATTTCAGCCCCCTTGCATGTTTAATTATGACTTCAATCCAGTAACTCAGGCTAGGATTCAATGTCATTTAGGCAGACAAATCAGTCATTTTAAAGGGGAGTACCGACCAATAGTGAAGTTTAAAAGACCCTCACCACCCACCCCGCAAAAACAACAACAACAACACAACCTTATTTGAAAGAAGAAATATAAACTATTGTCAATGCCAATTTCTGGTTTGGCCCTGGAAAATCACACATCAGAAGGCACCTGCTGGTGATGCAGTTTTTCCCTGTGATCTCAGTCTATGGCAAGAGTTAAAACTGATCAGATGTTCTGCTTTGCCAATCGGAATAAACAAATGGTGAGTTGCTTTAAAATAATCACAGATGACACACACATATAACTGATTCTAAAGAATAGATATAATTTTACTAGTTTTATAATGACTTTAATTTCCAACCTCCGTTTAAGAATCAATGCCATTCCAGTGCACATTTCAATTACTTTAAAGTTGGCAACCATTCAGATTTGAGAATTATGTTCAGTCCTTTTATTCATAGAAATGCCAAAATGTTTGTCAACAATTGCATGTATTATTTTGTTATTAGCTTTATTAAATGTTATATTTAACCCATCAATTTTTAACCTATAAACTTTAATGTCAGTTGACGACTACAATAACATATGTTTACTACAATGCATAAACCTATTATCATCAGCCTTTTAACATGCTGTTTCCATGTTTCATAGGTTGCACATAAACTTATTATCATCAGCCCTTTAACATGCTGTTTCCAAGTTTCATGGGTTGCACATAAACTGTGAGAACAGTTGATACTTATGATACCAAATCATTTTTCACATCTATTCTACCACTAGATAAACCAGTAAATCAAATTCACATAAAAAAATTGAGAGCAATTAAGGAGACCATTTTCAGCATATAGATGTTCAGTTATATTATAACACAGTCATCTCCCTAAAACACATACACATGAAACATACATACAAGATGATAAAGACTTGATATAGATGAATTAAAACACAATTTAAGCATTAAGAGACCACCTGTCTTAGGAGACCATTTTAGTCCTTTTTAATTGGTGGTCTTTTAATACAGGTTTGACTGTACTTTAAAATTTCCAAATTTCCTGCCACATAAATGAACCACAAAATAGCTGCATTACCACCCAGCAGACTGAATGGATTCAGAGACCCATGAGCATCAACCTTTAAAACACCCCTAACCGAAACAGGAGTAGACAAAAACAGGAGTAGACAAACACAAGTATACACAAGTTCAGAGCAAACACTTGAACAGGTTAATGAAAGTCACATTTAGTTTGCTCATTTTCTCAAACATGCTTCATTCAACAGCTTGTTTGTATGTTACAAACATACCATAGACAAGAGAGGGCATGGTAAATATACCTTATTGCTTTTGTCAATGTTTACTTCACTTCTTCATCTGTTGTTAGGGACCAATAGATCGACACCCCGTTCAAATATTGACCCCAAATTGTATAGGACGTACATGATCTATAGAGAAAGAAATGGATTCTACAGGATCTGTCCTGTTGACTAAAGAAAACCCAAAAAGAGAGAAAGATAAAAGGTGACAATAGAAAAGATGAGAAAAAGATAAATTATAGAGGATTCTTCTGGGCAATCATTTTCTCAAATAACCAAACAAGTCATAGATACCTGAAAAGGTCCTGCAAAAAACTGTTCATTGACGTCCAAGATCTGTGTAAACAGTCTAGCATAAATCAGCACTTGTCAATGCAAACAGGACTTTCCTATCCGAGCCACGCTGCAGAGATAGCTATTTTTATAATTAATAAACCATGTGACCATTTACTTTTAAGATCATGTTATATAGTCATCCAGGTAATCTGATCTTATGTTGATAGCTATTTTTAGCTGAGACCAATATCGAGTTCATATACAGTTGGAAAGAATAAACATTCAGAATGATTTTTTTTTTTTTACAAAATAAGTTCTGTCAGTTCAATATTGTTATATGTTTTTGATAAAGGTAAACTGTCGGATATCATCTTCAGTAATTAACATTTCTATAGTATTTAAATGTGATAAAAACAAAACAAAAAGAAATTAAATTTGTAAAAATGCCCTAGCCTTGTTTAGAGGAATTGATGATATAAGATTTCTAAAAAACTATGTCAGAATATACATGTAACAGTATCGATCCAATCTTGTTTGTCAAACCCCAATGTCCTTTGTCCTTATTGGCGACAGAAGAACCAGAATATAATTATTGACCATAATGTGATGCAAAACCAAGCTGATCTTGAAATAATGGAGATTTTTTTATTTTGAGTTACACGTAAGTGATTATGACCAGGGGTGTTCCAGTGGTTCTACCCAGACATGTGCCTGGCATCTTTAATCACCAAAATAGCCAGACCTCACTATAAATGATTTTAAATGGTCGTTGCAATTTATTTCAATAAAGCAACTATCTGAGTCAATATAAATGTGTATAAATGATATTAAAACAGAAAGAAAGTAAACATCATTATTCACTGGTAAGGTTCCTTACTCTGGTACAGTCTTTCTACTGTTGTTAGTTTTAACATTACAGCAACCCATTTAAGGTCAGTCAAGTGACATCCTTCTATACTGGTGGTGGAAGACCCCAGACCAATGTCATCCTTCTATACTGGCGATGGAAGACCCCAGACCAATGTCATTCTTCTATACTGGTGGTGGAAGACCCCAGTCCAATGTCATCCTTCTATACTGGTGGTGGAAGACCCCAGTCCAATGTCATCCTTCTATACTGGTGGTGGAAGACCCCAGACCAATGTCATCCTTCTATACTGGTGGTGGAAGACCCCAGACCAATGTCATCCTTCTATACTGGTGGTGGAAGACCCCAGACCAATGTCATCCTTCTATACTAGTGGTGGAAGACCCCAGACCAATGTCATCCTTCTATACTGGTGGTGGAAGACCCCAGACCAATGACATCCTTCTATACTGGTGGTGGAAGACCCCAGACCAATGTCATCCTTCTATACTAGTGGTGGAAGACCCCAGACCAATGTCATCCTTCTATACTGGTGGTGGAAGACCCCAGACCAATGTCATCCTTCTATACTGGTGGTGGAAGACCCCAGACCAATGTCATCCTTCTATACTAGTGGTGGAAGACCCCAGACCAATGTCATCCTTCTATACTAGTGGTGGAAGACCCCCAGACCAATGTCATGCTTCTATACTGGTGGTGGAAGACCCCAGACCAATGTCATCCTTCTATACTAGTGGATGAAGACCCCAGACCAATGTCATCCTTCTATACTGGTGGTGGAAGACCCCAGACCAATGTCATCCTTCTATACAAGTGGATGAAGACCCCAGACCAATGTCATCCTTCTATACTGGTGGTGGAAGACCCCAGACCAATGTCATCCTTCTATACTGGTGGTGGAAGACCCCAGACCAATGTCATCCTTCTATACTGGTGGTGGAAGACCCCAGACCAATGTCATCCTTCTATACTAGTGGTGGAAGACCCCAGACCAATGTCATCCTTCTATACTGGTGGTGGAAGACCCCAGACCAATGTCATCCTTCTATACTGGTGGTGGAAGACCCCAGACCAATGTCATTGTTCTATACTGGCGGTGGAAGACCCCAGACCAATGTCATCCTTCTATACTGGTGGTGGAAGACCCCAGACCAATGTCATCCTTCTATACTAGTGGTTGAAGACCCCAGACCAATGTCATCCTTCTATACTGGTGGTGGAAGACCCCAGACCAATGTCATCCTTCTATACTGGTGGTGGAAGACCCCAGACCAATGTCATCCTTCTATACTTCTGGTGGAAGACCCCAGACCAATGTCATCCTTCTAAACTGGTGGTGGAAGACCCCAGACCAATGTCACTGTATAATAACTGGCATTCCTGATGTAAAGACCGCGGTAAGTTCATTGACCTGAATGGGGCTTAAACCTATGCAGTTTAATGTGGTGGAAATTAAATGTTCAATTTAAACATTAATGTGTTGTGGACATTAACCAGGACTTGTATCACCAAACAGCCCTTAGGGTGCCTATTAGTTACTTATTTAAACTTAAATTCATACCATTGAATAACTAAAGTCCTGTATAAATCTAATTTAGCAGTGACTAAATTCAATTTAAATTCAACTCATTTAAAACTGAAAGCCTTTTGCGAATTCAATATAAATTGCTGTTTTTTTCCAACCTGTTTCCATTATCTAGTGCCTCTTATATTTCCTCAAAATGTTTCAATTAAATTCCCTTGTTTCACAGAATTAATCATTAACCAGTTGAATCCGGTATTAACTCCATCTTGGTTATCTGCTTCTATCTACATGCAATTAAACATGACATTATCATTGCTAGGGCAGCAGCAGCAAGAAGTGCAGATCCTGGATAGTGCTAGGAGTTACTGGTCTCAAGTTACATATTTCTGTTTGGCCTGAGAGCTGACGGGTCTCAAGTTACATATTTCTGTTTGGCCTGAGAGCTCACTGGTCTCAAGTTACATATTTCTGTTTGACCTGACAGCTGACTGGTCTCAAGTTACATATTTCTGTTTGGCCTGAAAGCTGACTGGTCTCAAGTTACATGTTTCTGTTTGGCCTGAGAGCTCACTGGTCTTGAGTTACATATTTCTGTTTGGCCTGAGAGCTGACTGGTCTCAAGTTACATATTTTTGTTTGGCCTGAGAGTTGACTGGTCTCAAGTAACATATTTCTGTTTGGCCTGAGAGCTGACTGGTCTCAAGTTACATATTTCTGTTTGGCCTGAGAGCTGACTGGTCTCAAGTTACATATTTCTGTTTAGCCTGAGAGCTGACTGGTCTCAAGTTACATATTTTTTGTTTGGCCTGAGAGCTGACTGGTCTTAAGTTACATATCTCTGTTTGGCCTGAGAGCTCACTGGTCTCAAGTTACATAATTCTGTTTGACCTGAGAGCTCACTGGTCTTGAGTTACATATTTCTGTTTGGCCTGAGAGCTAACTGGTCTCAAGTTACATATTTCTGTTTGGCCTGAGAGCTGACTGGTCTCAAGTTACATATTTCTCTTTGGCCTGAGAGCTGACTGGTCTCAAGTGACATATTTCTGTTTGGCCTGAGAGCTGACTGGTCTCAAGTTACATATTTCTCTTTAGCCTGAGAGCTGACTGGTCTCAAGTTACATATTTCTCTTTAGCCTGAGAGCTGACTGGTCTCAAGTTACATATTCTGTTTGGCCTGCGATCTGACTGGTCTTGAGTTACATTTTTTTGTTTGGCCTGAGAGCTCACTGGTCCAGAGTTACATACTTCTGTTTGGCCTGAGAGTTGACAGGTTTGGGGTTACATATTTCTGTTTGGCCGTAGTTCTGACTGATCTGGAATAACATAATACAGTTTTGCCTGAGAGCTGACTGGTCTTGTCTGACACATTTTTGTTTGGCCTGAGAGCAGACAGGTCTGGAGTTACATATTTCTCTCTCAACCAAGTCCTGAATTGTGGGTATTCATTGAAGTCGTCACTCTCAGCCGATCCTGAGTACCTGGTTTATAGGGTTTGAATGGGGAATAAATAATTTATATGTATAGCCCATACTTCACAACCAAACCCACTATTGTGGGTACTCAATGAAATTGTCACAATGGGTTGATTCTAATGGGTAATGTCTTTGACCATATCACATGGAAACAATTTTCATGAGTACCAAGTACATGTATATATGATTTAGAGAGAAAACAAAGTGTTTGAACTTAAAATATAAATCTTACCTGATGCTCAAAGGTCACTGTACACTTGTAAATATTGCATATAAAGGAAAGCAACTTAAGGAGTCACTATAACACTGAGAAGGACTATATCCCATAATTCTCAACCAAAGATACATTGTTGAGTCTCAGTTAATTGTCACATTAAGAGGATTCTGACAAGTACAAAACATCCATCCATTGTAAAAAAGCCAGATGAAAAATAGATGGGATGGGATAAGCCGGCATTTTTGCCGATACTGCGCAGCGACATTTCTATCATTATAGCACAGGGGCACTTATGAGATGCCCAGGGACTGAACCTGGCCGGTCCATTATACTGACACCGACGAGTCAGGCGTAATGCTGTCCCCTTAGCCCAAAGCATTAGGAGGGAAGCCACTACTACCAACTTTAAAGTCTATGGTTTGACCCGGCCTGGGTTCAAAACCACGACCTCCCGATCTGCAAGCCAACGCTCTACCACCTGTGCTATTGTGGCTGGTAGGTGGAAAAGCAGTCCAGGGTAAATATTCATACAGAATCTTCTTTTTTCTACTAAAACTACCATAATTTCATAGATTTTTGAAAGATTGTGTTTGATAAGAAATTTCTGAATTCTCATTTAGCAAACCATTTAACCTAAGAATTTCTTTAAATTTTAAGAATTAAAAAAAAAATCATAGTTTGAGTGAGAAAAAGAACAACCAATGAAGATTCTTGATGGATTGGAGTTCTGAGAAATAGGCTAAATTCATTATCAGAGATCTGTTTCAGACACATTACACTGGTTGATCCCCCTTAGAATCAAAAAACCTCTGCAATAGGAGATCCCAATCTCATCAACTGTCAGTGATTTTGTTTAAGTAAATAGTTGATAGATCCAAACCAGAGAAACTTTAACCTAGAGCCACACTCTGGGAAGTCCAGACTGGAGCTAAAATCACAAGAATAGGTTTTGCTTTCAGTTGCTTTTCTGTGTAGTAGTGAAATCTCAGTTGGTTTTTATTTTAACTTTTGATTTGTTTTTTTGTTTTTGTTTTTTTTGTTACCTCCCACTGACACAATTATGGTGAAATTGGTGACTTCTTGCTAATTATTGGTGGAGGAGGACCCCAGACTTATGTCTGAGTAGGTTAGCTGGAAAATGTCCCCACATTAAAGTTCTTGCCCTGTCCGGGACTCGAGCCCACGAGGCAAAGGGCTGATGAGTTTCAAGTCAGCAACTCCAACCGCTCGGCCATGGGTAACCCTTTAAAAAATTATTTTTTTCATAATGGACAGTTTTTTGTGGTCATTTGAGTCTGTGTACATAAATAACTAAGTCACACAATCCTCACGACACTTACATTTTGTCATGCTCAAAAAGGAAGTGGAGATCATGTTTATGACCACTGATGCCAGTGTCAATATTAAAAATATTACACACAAAATAAATGTAATGTAATTTTTTTTAAAAATATTTCTAAGAATTAATTGTTAAAAAATATAACATTATAAAATAGTATAAAAAAATAAAATAAATACTAAACATCAAAAATACATTTAAGGTAAGATAGCACATATCCTGATCATGCAGTCCCCAGCAGGAACTATGGGAATCTGAATCAGCAAATTGATCAACTTGTAGCAGGCCAAGAGATAATGGCAGGATGAAAAACTTGTAAACAAGAAGTTTAAAGGGAGGTAACTTTGTTTTGGTGTATGTATTTCACCAACATAATTATAGTTATTGAGGTGATGTGCAGCAATAATTTGCTGATCAGCCATAAGTTCCTGAGAAATCATTACTCAGGGATTTGAAAGTGTGACTCAGTGGCAGTGGTCCTTGCTTACATTTGACTGCTCCGATCAACAAAGAAATTATGTGATAGCCTGATTTTAAGGTATTTATGCTTGATGTCTAGAATTGTGTGAAGATCTGGAAAATCCAGAAAATTGCCAGCTTATTGGTCTTTTTTTGGTAAAGTATTTGCATGAAGTGTAATGCAACTTTGAAAAAATACAAAATTATAATGTTTTAAGGGATCAGTGACAAAAAACTGACAGACAAGACTTTAAATTTTTTTTCACAGCATTATAACATTAACATTTCCTACAACTTTATATATTTTATCAGCTTCAGAGATAAACAACTATTACAAATGCATTTCAATCTCTCTCTGTATTTTACATTGTTCATATGGCTCTTAGAGTATATAAAAAAGTCAGTAACATTAGTAAAAAATCTTCATATTAAAAATCCATATTATACCAGAAGCTTAACTGCCTACATGTAAACCCAACCTCCTTAAAAGGTATCTCTATCTTCTAAGATTAATTTAGACATCAATTTACACTTGATTCCCACCATTTACATGTACTTGTTTTCCTTCCCTTTTACTCAACCAGTCAGTAAAATCTGTTAACAGAGAGAGAACTGTTTTGGTGCCAAAACAAGAAAACGTTTTAACTTTTTAGCAACACAGCGACATAAAAGTAGCTTGAAACCTGAGGCATGTTTCAACAGTCTTGCTCTCTGTCTCTCTGGCTTAATGACGTCAGTGTGGTTTTCCCTCGATATTTCTCTAAGCGATCAATACGACACAGTGACACCGACTAATGTGTGGGTACTGAGAACTTCCATGCATCTGCTGACAATAATAGCAGCTCTTGTAGCATAGTTCTTGGTTGAAAGAAATGTTTTGTAAAAGGCTGTGCTCAGTACAATTAAAAACTGCTTATTAGAAATGAAGGATTTTCCAGAGAATTAAAGGCTAAATATAGGTTTACTGGCCAGATCGATGTAAAAGGTAAAATACAGTGTATATTGCCAGAAGGTTTAAGGCTATACAAAGTGTATATTGCTTAATATTACAGGCTAAATACAGTGTATATTACCAAATATTACAGGCTCAATACAATGTATATTGCCAGAATATTACAGACTATACGGTGTATATTGCCAACAGGCTCAATACAATGTATATTGCCAGAATATTACAGGCTAAATACAGTGTATATTGCCAACAGGCTAAATACTGTGTATATTGCCCATTATTACAGGCTAAATACAGTGTATATTGCCAGAATAATACAGGCTAAATATAGTATATATTGCCAGAATATTACAGGCTAAATACAGTATATATTGCCAAATATAACAGACTAAATACAATGTATATTGCCAGAATATTACAGGCTAAATACAGTATACCTTGCCAAGTATTACAGGCTAAATACCGTGTATATTGCCAAATATAACAGGCTAAATACAATGTATCTTGCCAAGTAGTACAGGCTAAATACAGTGTATATTGCTAAGTATTACAGGCTAAACACAGTGTATATTGCCAGAATATTACAGGCTAAATACAATGTATACTGCCAAGTATTACAGGCTAAACAATGTATATTGCCAGAATATAACAGGCTAAATACAGTGTATATTGCCAAGTATTACAGGCTAAACACAGTGTATATTGCCAGAATATTACAGGCTAAATACAATGTATACTGCCAAGTATTACAGGCTAAACAATGTATATTGCCAGAATATAACAGGCTAAATACAGTGTATATTGCCAAAATATTACAGGCTAAATACAGTGTATAATGCCAAGTATAATAGGCTAAATACAATGTATATTGCCAAGTATAACAGGCTAAATACAATGTAAATTGCCAAGTATTACAGGCTAAATACAATGTATATTGCCGAGTATTACAGGCTAAATACAGTGTATATTTGCCAAGTATTACAGGCTAAATTCAATGTATATTGCCAAGTATTACAGGCTAAAAACAGTGTATATTGCCAAGTATAACAGGCTAAATACAATGTACAGTGTATATTGCCAAGTATTTCAGGCTAAATACAGTGTATATTGCCACATAAAATAGGCTTAATACAGTGTATATTGCCAACTATTACAGGCTAAATACAGTTATATTGCCAAGTATTACATTCTAAATACAGTGTATATTGCCAACTATTACAGGCTAAATACAGGGTATATTGCCAGAATATTTCAGGCTAAATACAGTGTATATTGCCAAGTATAACAGGCTAAATACAGTGTATATTGCCAAGTATAACAGGCTAAATACAGTGTATACTGCCAAGTATTACAGGCTAAATACAGTGTATATTGCCATAATATTTCAGGCTAAATACAGTATATATTGCCAGAAGATTACAGGCTAAATACAGTGTATATTGCCAGAATATTTCAGGCTAAATAGTGTATATGGTCAAATATTAGAGGCTAAGTAAATATTTTTAAAATACAAACAATGTGGCACTGCATATTCATTAAAAAGTAAAACATTACAAGAATGAACTGTTCATGCATACTTTTTTTCAGCCTAAATGAAACAATGATGGTCTGGTTAAAAAATAACAGCATAGCATAAAACTAAATGTTATGCATAATAATATGCATTAATATAACTGTGTACACGAAGGGCGCCCGTGGTGGAGCATTTAAAGTCGCTGACTTGAAACTCCTCAGCCTCTCACTGTGTGGGTTCGAGTCACACTTGAGAACTTTCATGTGTGGTGGTTTTCCAGCTAACCTGCGGTGCACCAGTGGTTCATCTAATCAGATGTAAGTCTGGGATCTTCCTCCACGAATAATTATCTGGATGTCGCCAATGTAACCATAATTGGGTCGGTGAGATATATAAAAAAAACAAAACAAACAGTGTACATGTAGTTTACTAAACTAGTTCCTTCAAATCCTTATGTGTAAAAAACCTTTTTAAAATTCATGCAGCAAAACTGTGTAAAAAGAGGATTATTTTTTAATTTTTTTAATAAAATGTTTTTCAAAAGAAATATAGATCTTATAATTGTGTATCTTTTTGTTATTGCAATGTTAGAAAGTGAGAGAGTGCGAGTTTTATATCATGATTTTGTAGGAGTCTGGAAAAAAAAACAATTTTTCAATTATTACTTTTGTTACAGGTGCCCTTTCGCAAACAGATTTTCTTTGAAATGGCCATTATGCTTAATTAGTTTTCCCTTAAACTTGATGGCTGATTCTGGCAAAGAAAACATGCATTGTTTTGCCTTAAATTCAGCAAAATGTTTCCTTATAATTATTTTTAATTTTGAAAAGAAAATGTTCTTAATTTCAATTTTAACTCTTTTTTTTTAATTATTGCAATTACAGAGGCAAATCCATCTGCAGGCTTCTGTATTAAAATTATCATAAAGTTTAAGATTATTTTCTATCCAATTCTTCTTCATCTAGTTTTGGTAAATATTATACTGTATATATTCTGGTATGTGGCTCTTTATGTGCGAAGCAAAAAACAAATGCGAAAAAATGATGTATTTTTGTGTGTCTTTTATTTTAATTTTTTTATTTTTGGTGGGGGGTAGAGAAGAGGGGCGTGGGGAAGGTGTGGAGTGGTTAAAATAAAAAAAACTATTGAAACTAAACCTAAGCCTTAATGTCTTCCATTGTCAAATATTACATGTACCTGATGGACTAGATGTCCCTTCAAGTGTCACACAAAACAATGTAACTATTTTTTATGTTGTATGTAAAAAGAAGCCTCCCAAATACTGCAACTTAAACCTCTATTCTAAAAGTCTTCATTGTTAATGTCTTATTCTATTTCAAGTACAGAATCCCTCATTCTAAGGTGAAAAAAACAAATTGACTGTCCGTGTCATCCAAATTCGAGGAGTCTTGTGCATAAGTAATCAGACCGAACAAATTCATCATCATCCCCCCTCGACAATGTGTTGGGGCAGTGATAAGCCAGATGATCTCGTTCCATGAATCCTGCCAATTTTGCTGGTGAATATTGCTTCATGGAACCTTATGCTGTGGCCATGTGACTCGGCTTGGAATAATAAGAACTGGTAATGTTTGTTTGTTGGATTTGTCATCCCTGCAAAAATCTTTTAGCTATCTGGAGAGAGTGTCCACTTGATGCAGACTGTGTTCCATCTTTACTGTGATAACATGCCAAGTGGAATTATACCACTTACTGCCATGTTTCCTTGACACCGGGCTGATAAGTCATGTTAATTGCCTTATATTGGCATGAGCAAGACAGTGAGATATATTACAATCATATTTGTATTCAATGTGGTAGCACTAAACACTTAGTATCCAAAATTTTGCAGTTGAACTAAATTCTTAACAACAAATGTTTACAGCTTTCTGGGAGTGTTTCTGCTACAAAAATAATACTGACAAATTTCAGGTTTTTCAATGAAAAGAGTGCATACTTGACCACTTAATATGATTTGTCTGCTTGTTGTCAGTCATTTGCACTTAATACAAAAGAACTTGAAAAGTAGTGTGAACATTTTTAAATACAATGCAACATTACAAAAAAGGATATAACCTTCATTCATAGGTTGCCTACAAAGCTCTTCACCTTGTCCCTAGTTCAGCTTTGGTATGCCACAACCCTGAATCAAACCCAGGGCCTCTATTACCTGAAGACAACTATGCTCCAACAACTGACCATTTAACCTAGGTCCATTTGTTACAATGCAGTTAACACAGACCTCATGCCATAGGCAACAAACCATGGGCTACGAGTCCAAAACTTTGACCTTACACGAGGCTCCACTCTCAAAAAGTTTCAGGGATCAACTTTTACATAATAGATCTAACTTTATCAAGTTATTAAGTTATCAAGCGATTTCAATTGCAGTGTATCAGACACAAATTCCAATTTTTATAACCCTATGCTTAACAGAAACAAGAAATATCTTTAATAAAAACAGTTGGCACTGGTTATGCATTAACACAACTGATCTTGTTTATTCAGAAAAAGAGCTTTTAGAACCAGGACACCAAAAGGTTATACATTTTTGACTCCAGTTGCTTGCTACATTTGCACCTCTTAATTTTAAAAACCTCTTAATTCTGAACATGTTTTATCCCCTCTTAATTCTGAACATGTTTTAATTGTGAACACCTCTTAATTCTGAACATGTTTTAACCCCTCTTAATTCTGAACATGTTTTAATTCTGTACTCCTCTTAATTCTGAACACGTTTTAACCCCTCTTAATTCTGAACATGTTTTAATTCTGAACACCTCTTAAATTGGAACACCTCTTAATTCTTAACATCTCTTAATTCTGAACACCTCTTTATTCTGAACATCTTTTAACACCTCTTAATTCTGAACATATTTTAACACCTCTTAATTCTGAACACCTTTTAATTCTGAACATGTTTTAATTCTGAATACCTCTTAAACTGGAACACCTCTTAATTCTGAACACCTCTGAATTCTGAAACCCATCACTTACAGTGTTAAAGACACTAACAGTATAAAGTGATGTTTTATGCATAATACACCCCAATACTGTGGAGAATTAATTTTGGTTTGTTTATGCCTTTAATAACTACCCTCTTTAAAAATGTGAAGTCCCAGGGACATTTTAAAATGAATAAAATAGTATATGGTGTTATATGGAATTTCTACCAATGAGAATCATTTTGGCCTGACATTGCGTAAGCATTGCATTTGTTAGGAAGGTCAAAGGTGAGGTTAGACAGCTACTACAAAAAAAAGCACTTTGGAGATGCATTCTCAGCAATCAATTGCTGGAGATTTGTTGCAGCCTCTGAGCTCCAAGTTTTATTGTCTGAAACACTATGCTAAATAGAAACAAAAAACTTCAACATGAAGCATCCAAAACAATAAAGTGTAATTGTACTGTGATACCTTGAATGCATTTAAAGAGATCTCACATAAATCAGGATGAAGATAATTCAAGCAGTTTATATTTTCTTCCTAGGAACATATGTTTACATAATTAGACATTACTGAGGGCACCTGTGGCTTGCTTGGTTTGAAGGACTTAATGTTGGAAGGGCTTTCAGCTGACCTGTGGTGCATCGGTGGTTCTAGCCAGATATTTGTTTGTTTATTCAGTTTATTGTCCCACCAACAGTATTTCAGTTATCTGGAGATTGTGTCCACTTGAAGAAGATACAGAGATGCCTTCACTGTGTATAGCAAGCTATGAAAACACTGCATGATGCCACACCCAGTCACATTATGCTGACACGGGGCTAACCAGTTGTAGAACTACCCTTATATTTGCTTGAGGGTTAGCACGGGCGCATATCACTACCATTTTTAATGACTTTGGCATGTTGCGGCCCGGGATCGAACCCGGGGCCTCCCGTACCTGGAGCCAATTCTCTATCAATTGTGCTTCCAGGTCCAGTCTCAGCTTTACACTTCCAATTCAAAATTCTATGTCTCTTAACAGTGACACGTTAATTTTACAACCATTTAATTCTATATATAATTTACTGTTCTTTTAATACTTTAAATCATGCAAATATCAATAGAAGATCATACATCTTCATAATCTTAATTGTTATTGAAATATTTACTGGCCTGTAAAATAAAACATTCTATTTTATGGCTAGTTTTATAATGACAGGTGTTACAGTACACAAGATTTCCTGTGTTTCCAAAACCATTACTGCATAACAGTTATGTCTCTCTCACAAAATTGTGAGCATTTTTTATTCTAGAATTTACATTTTGCTTGATTTAGAACGGCACCCAAGAGAGTTTACCCCAGCAAAGAACACACAGTTTATAGCCTGGCATGCAATCATCCTTTCCGAGACATGTACTTCCAAATCCACCGCAAGTAAAAAGTACATGCAGGGAGTATCGTCTTTTCAAAGATGTCAGAATAAGAAACATTGGTGAAATAAAAAATTTCCCTCTAGTCAGCTACAATAAATACCAAGGAATTCCAAGTAGTCAATAGGTACTCTCAGTTGGAATCCTTGGGGTTTTAATGCTAGTTCATTTCTACTCTTTAAAAAAAGGTGAAATTTCTTTTTTTAATAAAAATATAAACAGTTAATACATCAAAGTTCTTGTAAAGATATGCAATATAAACCAAAATATGGACATGTTTGTTGATGAATGTTGATATATTAAAATATAAAGATACACTCCATAGAGTACAAGGATGAAAGCTGAGTAATCCAAAGGAAGAACATTTTCTTTCATCTTTCAGAGAGTAATAAGGGGAGAGAATTCAACACTGTCCACCATTTGAATATGTTTGAAAATTCTGATGCAGAAGAGAAATTTACATAACTTATCCCCCCCAAAAAAACTTTCTTTTCTAATCCATCAGAAATGTATATTACATATATTTGTGTGTGTCACATTACCATGCCTTGTTCAGCAAATTAAAAGTTTAAGCTATAAAAGGTGTTCAATAAATGTTTAGTCTGTAGGTGTATGTGCATTCATGAGTGTGTGTGGACATTCCTTAAATGCATGTGGATGTGTGGTGATATATTCAAGTGAAATATGAAATAAATGTACTTTATACAAAATTAAATAATCCTCTGTTCGATAAAAACTCCATCAACAATCAGTCTCTGAACCAATGATGGTGTCAATATAGTGCTGCAATTGTGTTTCATGAATACCTGACTTGTTAACCATATTAAATCCCATTAATAGGGAAGTTTTTTACACTACCATTTTCCCAATCTCCAATGTCCCAATGTTAGAGGTTTTGTGCCTTTTCAAACATATTAACCTCTGCCATCAATTAGAAACAAAGTCATGTAGCCTTTGGCAGAGAAGACTTGCATCAGATTAAAATATTTTATTTGATTAGTCAGTAAACTACTATAGTAAATGGCTGTGAGACAACCGCTCAGTTTTCACAATATATCAGTTCATGAATGCATTAGCGGCCTAATACGCTAAAACCAAAAAAGTAGTCCCCATTTTTTTTTAAGTTTCCAACTAAAAATTGAGAGTAATGAGGTGGAACCACACATAGTGTAACCCTTAGCTTGATAACCATTTTATAAAATTTACATCAAAAGTGTAGTTCCAGATCAAGAGAAGGATCTACAGTGTTTCTGGTTATATCTCCAGAATATACCAATTATTACCATTATAGCGATGTCCTGCTACAATGGTTGAGGAAGACACCAGACAAATGTCTGGACAGAACAACCAGCTTGCCTGCCATCATAAATCCCGTCGCCCAGAAAGGGACTCGAACCCATGCAATGAGAGGCTAGGCAGTAGGAGTTACAAGTCTTTGATTCTACCACTAGGCCATAGGTGCCTCGATTAGGGCTTTTGACCTTGTACTTTTTAGCCAGTCACTAACAATTTAGAATAGGTAATTAACAAACGTGTAAAATAATGACCTTTATATAATTGCCACCTGCATGTAATTGTACTTTACAATTTCAGTGTGCAGTAATTGAAGGATGTCAGCATATTCTGTCAACATGCTACCTATCCTGATAAGAAGTTTTAAATGTCCTGCCACCATACATTTAAATTTATTTCCTGTGAGAGACATGATCGACCATCTGCAAGGGGAAGTAAAAAAACACCTTAAAAACAACTTAACTGCATGCATAAGTAAATAAATAAATAAATAAATAAATAAATAAACAAATAAATAAATAAATAAATGTCAAGCCTGATTAGCCATTTCCCCTTGGTCTTATTAAGGATCTGCCTTACTTTCAGGTCTCTGGGTATCTGTCTGATTAAGGATCTGCATTACTAACTGTCATGTCTTTGGTATCTGTCTGATTAAGGATATGCACTACTGTCAGGTCTCTGGGTATCTGTCTGATTAAGGATCTACACTGCTGTCAGGTCTCTGGGTATCTGTCTGATTAAGGATCTGCACTACTGTCAGGTCTCTGGGTATGTCTGATTAAGGATCTGCACTTCTGTCAGGTCTCTGGGTACATTATCTGTCTGATTAAGGATCTACACTGCTGTCAGGTCTCTGGGTATCTGTCTGATTAAGGATCTGGACTACTGTCAGGTCTCTGGGTATCTGTCTGGTTAAGGATCTGGACTACTGTCAGGTCTCTGGGTATCTATCTGATTAAGGATCTACACTGCTGTCAGGTCTCTGGATATCTGTCTGATTAAGGATCTGCACTACTGTCAGGTCTCTGGGTACATGTATCTGTCTGATTAAGGATCTGCACTACTGTCAGGTCTCTGGGTATCTGTCTGATTAAGGATCTGCACTAGTCAGGTCTCTGGGTATCTGTCTGATTAAGGATCTTCACTGTTGTCAGGTCTCTGGGTATCTGTCTGATTAAGGATCTTCACTGTTGTCAGGTCTCTGGGTATCTGTCTGATTCAGGATAAATGCGGTCTCAAGTGTGTTCACAAGCTTTTTCTCAGATTTGACCTAGTGACCTACTTTTTGACCCCACGTAACTCAGTTACGAACTCATCCATGATTTCATGCAGACAAACATTCTGACCAAGTTTGGTGATGAATAGGCTATAAATGTGGACTAGTGTGTTCACGAGTTTTTCCTAAAATTTGACTTAGTGACCTACTTTTTGACCCAAGGTGACCCATGATGAACTCATCCAAGATTTCATGCAGACAAACATTCTGACCAAGTTTGATAAAGAATGGATAAACACTGTGGCCTCTAGTGTGTTCACAAGCTAAAATGTTGACGACGGACGACGGAAGAAGCGGTATCGCAAAAGCTCCCCTTGAGCACCCTAAGCATGTTGTGCTCAGGTGAGCTAAACAGCAAAACAACAAGAATGTACTTCCTCATTTATAGTTCTTTAAATGACACTATTACAGATGTTTAAGCAGATAAAGTGTTTAAAACCACAATTATAAGTAAAATGTTTGCAAACAAATGTAAAAGTAAAACATTTAGCAAAGGACACATGCTTTGAAAATATTTTTCAAACACGTCTGCAGTATGACATAATTCTGACATCATGTTTACGTTCATTCATGAAAACAGTCTGTAGTAAAATAAGCTCCGCCTACCTAGCCATTCAGCAATCAGGATTGCACACATGTGCTGCCTATGTCACATTGCAGTTTATCGAAAAATGAACATACTTTTTTATGTATAGTTCATTGCAGTTGTAAAGATTGGAAATGTAAATATTATTGTATATGAAATTATCTGAGAATAAGGAAATATGACATGTCCTATGACCTCTGCATAATATTGCAAAATTTGAAAAGGTGCAGGATGAAGGTATTCACATGCAAGCCAAATGTAAAAGTGAACCCAACAGTTACTGCCTTGGAACGATCAGAAAGGGACTGACTGGTGTGCTTAAACTGGTTTTTTAGAACTCTAACCTCACACTCGCTGAGAGGTTTCTCAAATGAAAGCAATGACAAGAAAAGTGATCTATTTGGAAAAAAAAATGTTATGAGAGTTCAATGCTCTACTGACGGCTCCACAGAGTCTTGAAGTTAGCACGTTTTATCTTATTATCTTACATGATGCCAGCAACAACATGTTTACAAAAAACTTCCAACATAATCAATGGTATGATTTTGACAAGTTTCAACTGGTGCTATTAAGTCTTTTGGATTAAAGGCAGGCCCAAGAAAATGCTACAGCAGTAACAAGTCTTCTGTGTCATAGAGTTATGTTTGTTTGTTTATTAGGTTTATTGTCCCACCAACAGTATTTCAGTTAGCTGGAGACGGTGTCCTCTTGAAGCAGATATAGTGCTGCCTTTGGGGTATTTCTCCATAATTTTTGTAGAAAAACGTTATACTTTATTCTAAGCTGTGTCAACAGTTTCTTAATTTTGGGACAGCAAAACTGTTAGTCAAGACTTAAAATTTCATTTTTTTCAAATCTATAAATAAGAACAATTGGGGTTCCTGCTAAATATAGACATCGACGAAACAGCAAATGCTTAATGGATAAGCTAAAACATATATGGTCATATGTTTTTTTCTGTTTAAAATAGCTATCTGTGCAGCGTGGCTCAGAAAAGAACTATATGTTTGTTAAAACGATTGTGATGCTATGGTACACTTTTCTGACAGGTGTTGGCCAACAATAAGCATTATTTCGCAGGATAATTACAGGTAACAATTGTTTAAAGAGATGTTTTATGAAAATACTTTTGGTCCCAACTGTAGGAAAACATTTTTAATATCACTGAGAACAAATAAGGCTTCAGCTCGTGTAGGGACTTTATCTTTTTAAAAGTATCGACTATTTGTTTACAAGCTTTAATGATGTAAAAAAAAGGAGCAATAAAACCCTTAATAAACAGCCGGCCATAAAAACATGTACGTCTCAACAGTGGGTGAATAATCTCCTATAGTTATCTTGATAAGCAGGTCATACAAAAATATTTATCTTCAGCAACTTCCTTCGAAGTGGTCAGATTCACATTTTGTTTTAAATTTGCTTAAAAAAAAATCAAAATTATATTGAACCAAAATAAAAAGTGGATAAAAATATGTACCTAATTATAAGAGAATATGAACATACTGTAAATTTATTAAAAGATTGTTTTGTATTTAGGCAATAATGCTCTCCTATTTCTAATTTTATCCATTAGGAAGTTCAACAAGCATGACTGCAAATGCAGTAATATGTCATAAACAGTACATTGATTGGCTTGATAATGACAGAAAAATAAAGGATGTGGATTGTGTGGTTCTATGTGTCATGTTTGTTTGTTTACTGGGTTTATCGTCCCACCAACAGTAATTCAGTTATCTGGAGACGGTGTACACTTGAAGCAGATATAGTGCTGCCTTCTCTTTATATAGCATGCAATTAACACCAGGCATGATACCACACCCAGTCACATTATCCTGACACCGGGCCAACCAGTCATGGATCTACCCTTATATCTGCTTGAGCGTTAGCAAGAGAGCTTTACTACTATCAGTTTTAACGACTAAGGTAAGCCGTGGACCGGGATCGAACCCCGGGCCTCCCATACCTGAAGCAGATGCTCTACAAACTGCGATACCAGGTCCAGTATATGTGTCATGTCATGTACCTACTAAATTTTGTGACCAAGCCTCTTTAAGCTAAGAGATACAATTAAGTTTTTCTAAAGTACCAAAGGATTGAAAGCAATCATTAACAACATGTACCAATCTTTCCTTATATTTGCCATCATCAAAAACATACCAGTACTCTCTCAGGTTAATTTGACAAAGTGTTAAGTCATAAATGTCTACTGTTCCAAATTTTAATCTAATACCAAACATAATTGACTTTTTAACGATCTTTAAATCTCAAAACTTAACATGTACCTCTCCGCAATACCATACATGTGAACTTTTTCTGTGGCCAAAGTGGGAGATTTTCACTTGCAAAGTGGGAGATTTGTTATTTTCATATATAAACAAAGAAGGAAGTTATCTGTTTCCAAGTTGAACGATTTCTGAATATGTGTAAAACACCCCTTATTTTCAAATAATTTTAACCTTAAAAGTGGGAGTCTCCCCCCAAAAGTGGGAGTCTCCCTTCAAAAGTAGGAGTCTCCCTCCAAAAGTGGGAGTCTCCCTTCAAAAGTAGGAGTCTCCCTCCAAAAGTGGGAGTCTCCCTTCAAAAGTAGGAGTCTCCCCCCAAAAGTGGGAGTCTCCCTTCAAAAGTAGGAGTCTCCCTCCAAAAGTGGGAGTCTCCTTCCAAAAGTTGGAGAGTTCACATGTATGCAATACCTCCATTAAAAAAAACTGTTTCATAATATCCTTCAATATCTTAACCTTACCAGCAAAATTCCAAAGCAACCGCCCTACACCATTTTATTTTTTTTTCTTAAATACCACATCATAATTACAAGCAATCTTAAACACTTTTCCCCTTCTTATTTTTTCCACTCCCGCTACTTGTCTGGTCGAAAGGACACTTCCATTAAAGTGCTGCTAAAATTCTGGAAGATGGGGACTGATTTTCTACAATAATAGATCATAATAGACAATTGAAGCAATCAGGAACGTCATTAATTTGAAGCCTTATCTTCCTTCGCTAAAAGCTTTCCGTCACCATCCATGTTCAGAAGCTATTGAATATATCTTTTATTGGCTAGGAGCTCCAAGACAATCCACACCAGTCACCTGAGCTGTTTTTTTGTTGTTGTTTTTTGTCAAGTATTGTGTTAAACAGCTATGGTTAAACTTGCTAAATGTATTATATAAAGAATGACGCAGCAAGTACACAATTTTTGGCACTTCCTTTTTGTTGAATAAGACAACAAGGTGCACATCACTTATTATCAAAAGTGGGCATCCATGGTCAAGTGGTTCAGATGTTGGACTCCGGATTGGCAGGTCCCAGGTTCGAAGCCTGAATCAGACCAAATGATGTAAGTCCTTGAGCAAGACTTTTTTACTGCACATTGCTCCATGTAGTTAGTATCTGGGTACTGGTTCTACCCAGGAAGTGGACAGTTGAGAGAGATAAATACAAGATGAAATACCTTACTTCCAAATCAACTATAAATAAATAAGTTTAAACTAAATCAATATGAAATATAAAATACACCATGCTAAAAGAGAAAATCCAAGCCCTTTTGGGGGGATAAATATTTGCCAACCCAAGGTCATATATTTTTAAACCCTGTCATTGTTGATTTCCCTGAATCTTGTTAACTGTGATGTCATAAACATATGACATTTTATAAAAGTCAACAAAATTTGTTCATATAATTAAAAAATAAAGGAAAACAATTCAATTTTCAAAGCCTGAATTTTTAAATGATTCCTGTACTGTTAATAATGTCATTAACATTCTATATTAACAAAGATGTGCTCAACAGTTTAAAAAAAATACTAGGGTATACACATATTTCCAAATAAGTTAACTGTTGAAATACCCTCTTACCTGCAATTATTAAGTAATTTTCACAAGGACCAAGAATTTCTGATACTTTAAGAAGAAACAAATATTTTAGTGGATGGGATCTGTCACTTTTCTCAAGTGTTTTAATGTTGGGTTTAGCATTATGTTGTTTGTTATGTGAGTTTTTTTATGTTTTGTTACATCGCACTGACACAATTATGGTCATACTGGCAATATCCGGCTTACTATTGTTGGAGAAAGAGTTATGTCTGGGTAGAACCACCAGCGCACTGTATATATATATATAGATATCTATATCTAATTATCTCTCTCTCTCTCTCTATGTCTCTCTCTCTGTATATATATATATATATATATATATAAATATATATATATATATATATATATATATATAAATATATATATATATATATATATATATATATATATATATATATATATATATATATATATATATATATATATATATGTATGCTATAAATTTGTAAATGAAATTAATAATTAATACATTAATTATATCCCTTATTTAATATTATTTATACTTTTTTTTTATTTATTAATTTGCTTTATTTCTACAAAAAGTTCAGATACATTTACTAATTTTTTATCTCAGTAAATAACATTCATTATTACGTTCATGCTGCAGTCTAGGGATTTAAATAGTTAAAAAAGGGAAAAAAATATTTTCTTTTTTATTTTCTACAGTAACTGCCTACCACATACCAACCACAAGGGACGTATATGTAACACACGAATTTGAATAATGCCCATATATAAATGAAAAGAAGGAATTTAATACTGGGGGTATGATTCCAAAGCCACTGCCATATTATTTATCTCTAAAAAGTCATTTTTGGCCAAATCTGACAGGCTTGATTTAAAGTGCATTGCACAAAAAGCTCTCTTAGAAATGAATTATTGATCAATTAATCTACCACAAACCACAAATTTTAAGAAATTCTCTAGAATTATTCAAATGTATTACTTTTCTGTAATTCCAGCCTACACTGCCATGCTCACTGCAATTGATGTGAAGTACGTGTCTATGTGAGGGGCAGTGGGGAAAACATTGCAATGCAGATCATGAACAGTAATATAAAGAGCATAATTGAAAACTGGGCTTTAATTAACAGACAAATTAATTGATTTCATTAATTAACACAGTGACTGTCATTGATATTAATCAGCTATAAGCAGTCTACAGCCATTGTTAAAGACAGACACCAAATCAGATTTCCCGAAGGGCACTGAAACCGTATTGTTACCATGTCAACAATGTCAAATTTGGGCTTCTGGCATGATGTGCGATCTTTAATTATAGACATTACAGACTTGATCTCAACAGTTTTACACATCCTTTTAATAAAACAGCTTAATTGTTTGGCCCTGTCATTTTTAATTTTTATGAAATTATTTTTTAGATGAAGAACAAAAACTCGTTAAATTATACAGGCTTTCCAAATTAAATGTATACAGCTTAAGATGAAGCTCAAGTGTATAGCCAATTGTACAATTTTTATTCATCTTTTAAACAATATCCAATGTAACATCATTTTGATCTACAAATTTCATGTAACTTTTATATTGTCATTTCAATAACAATTTTTTATTCATCTTTTATTCAAGCGCAACTGTACTGTCATTTTAATGAAGCAATTCATGCATCGTTTAATTAAATAAGCTCAATAGAAGTTTCAATTAAATTTCAATTTTCATACCAATTTGTACTGATTTTGATACATCTTTTAAACAAGCTCAAATGTATTGTAATATCAATTATATTTTTCATATATCTTTCAAACAAGTTCAACAGTATTATATCATATAAGTATACTGTCATATTAATTACAATTTTCATGCATCTTTTAGACAAGATCAACTGCACATCAAACAAATATGGGTACAAATTTAAGTTTACTAAGTTTACCAACCCACCAACAGTATTTCAGTTACCTGGAGATGGTGTGAACTCTAAGCAGATATAGTGCTGCCTTCACTGTCTATAGCATGTCATTAACACATGGCATACAACACCCAGTCACATTATCCTGATACTGGGCCAACCAGTCATGGAACTACCCTTATATTTGCTTGAGCATTAGCAAGGGAGCTATACCGCTACCATTTTAAACAACTTTGGTATGTTGTGGTCCAGGATCAAACTGGGAGCCTCCCATACCTGGAGATGACGCTCTACCAATTGTGCTACCAAGTCTTGTCTGCTTTTACAAACTCTCAAGATTTTCAAATAAACACAAAACAGTAAAGACATAATTATATTTCATAAAGGAAAACAAGGCTTATCATTCTTTCATTAACAACAAATGGAAACTGTCTTTCATTCAGAATATGTTTGAGGATGTAATTTTTGTTTTTGTTTTCTGAATACACACAAATCAGACTACAGAGAGAACATTGTTTGTTCATCAAAACAATTTCAGAAATGTTCTAAAAAAAACATATATTCTTTTGTAACATAAATAAAACAGCATAAAACTGGCAACAAGGTTGTTGTTATCGGAGCACGGAAAGCTAAAATTAAAGGAAGCGATGTTTTTTAATTTCTATTTCTGATGTTTTCATATGCAGTTTCTTTTTCATGGCATTGCAATCCCAATGTCGTCATTCTTTCCCAGTAAATTCTTTCAAAGTTAGCCTCCATTTTTCCCCGTTGAATCGACAGAAAACAAATGAGTTGCTGATGGAAATATTATTAAAAACTACCATCATGACCAAATGTCAGTTTCGTTTTCTGACATTATATTAGCAGAAAACTCCTTAGCCCCTTGTTGTGGAGATGTGTATCCCTGTCAGAATAAAAACCAGGCGTGTTTCTGCCATTACGCACTATACGCACGATGTCTAACCTGGGTTAGGAAAATATATTTTATTTTCGAGTTTCTATGTTATACAATTATAATATCACACCAATCAAGTTGAAAAGGTTCAAAATGATTAAACTTATACTCATCAGGTTTTGTTGTTTCTCGCATGTCCGCATTTTACCTGTTATTCACTAGAAAAGAACCAAATATATTCAAAAGTATTACTGAAAAGGTTTTTTCCCTTGTAATTGTGTGTAACTTCAAAAACGGCACAGATACGCGCCTGATAAAAACTGTCATGCAAAGAGGTGATCCAGCTTATCTGCAGTGTGTCTGTGGTTCTACCCACCAAATGTCTAGGAATTTCTGTTTGTTTGTTCTGTTTTGTTTGTTTTTTGTTACATAGCACCAACACAATTATGGGCATATTGGCCACGTCCAGCTAATTATTTGTGAAGGAAGACCCCAGACTTATGCCTGGGTACACTGCAGGTTAGCTGGAAAACAACCCTACATGAAAGTTCGCATCCTGACAGGGATTCGATCCCACGCAGTGAGGGGCTAACGAGTTTCAACTCATGCAACTCTAACTGCTCGGCCTCGGAAATTCTACGCCAAATTCTTGGTGGGAAAATCAAATCAAAAATATTTTGTAAATTACATACGATTATGATAATAATTAGTATGAAATCTTATGCTTATCATATAGTTAAGTTTTTCATAATTTTCATCATTTTAGCATAATAATCAAATAGATCGTCATCCAAACATTTTTATATTAGAATATATATGAAGGATAAAGCAGCCAGCTGTTGCATTCTTTATAGCTTGTACATTCACTAAATTGTCATCTGAAGCATCACAGATTATTTAACAAATGCACCAATGTTTAACCTGTGTTTGTAGATTTTTTGTGAAGATTTCTGGCCTATTCTTGTCTTTAGTTAAGCAGACTTTGATCTCTGGGTAGAAAGTGAAAACAAAAAATACCAAGTCTTATTTGTAACAACTATTGCTTCTCTATTTTTACATCCAATGACTATCTCTTTACGTCACCTTGAAAGTTCTTAAAGGTATTTAAAATAATTACTTTAAAGTAAAGTCTGGTGTTCAGACCAGCAGAATCAATTATAAGGGTTAGCGCATGAAACAATGACATACTCAGGCAGACGCATGTTAATGTTCCTTAACATCTTTTTACAAACTTGATGCAATCAGAATACCATCATACATGTGAACTATCCTGCTTTAAGCTTTAAAATTATGTGAAAATGAAGGGTGTTTTACACATTTTCAGAAATCTCCCTATTTGGAAACAGATAACTTCCCTTCTTTGTTTATATGAAAATAACAAATCTTCCACTTTGCAAGTGAAAAATCTCCCACTTTGGCCACAGTGAAAGTTCACATGTATGTACAATAACCAATATTTTTGAGAAATAAACGACGCATTTATTTTTTCACAACTCTGTAACTAACAGAGGTTTTTTGCAAATGCATAAGTTTGAATGTTTACAAATGTACAAAAAGTACCTAACGACAAAACTAACTTAACTTCATTCCACCAATTATTGTGATAAAGCCTTTTTGTTCAATCTTTCTTTCATTTTGGCAAATTAACCATCTGGCAGACAGGACCCCTATAAGGTAAAGTGACTTAAGTCCCAGGCACACCTTAATAATTAAGTCATACTGCCATGGACTTTAAATAAAGATGTGAATTGGGTGGAATTGTGCAATTAAGCTAAAAGCTGGAAGATGAATATATAATGAATCAGTATAGACTACGGTCAGATTGCGCCTATCCCCAAGACATTGATCTTTATTGCAGACACATAAAGCAGGAAGTTACTGCATAGATATAAATGTGGATATGGCTTTGTATTACATGTATTACAAATTGTAACAAAAAAATGACTGGTCTTACAAAAAAAGGTTATATTTATAAAAGGCCTGAGAAATAGCCCTTAGCTTGACTCTTTTTGAGGCTAATAAAGCAATACGCAGCCATTATTGGCGTTGTGTAAAATCTTGACTCTGTTTCTCATGAATATTTATAAAGAATAATATCCTCATTTGCATAAATCTGTCTTATTTCATTGTGATGTTATCTGGTCCATATAATGTAAAAAGACAATACCTAGCATCTAGGTAACATACAAATAGAAGGACTGGTCAGTTTGACCTTCACCTTTAACCTTAATGACCAGTACATCAATTTGCATATCACTTTAAAGGTGATATCTGATATTTTGGACCAAATATTTTTTTCCTCAAATAACCCAAAAAATCATTGTTATCTGAAAAGATCTTGCAAAATGCTGTTCATTGATGCCCAGGATCAGTGTGAACAGTGAAGCACAAAAAAGAATATTGATGCCCAGGATCAGTGTGAACAGTGAAGCACAAAAAGAATATTGATGCCCAGGATCAGTGTGAACAGTGAAGCACAAAAAGAATATTTATGCCCAGGATCAGTGTGAACAGTGAAGCACAAAAAGAATATTGATGCCCAGGATCAGTGTGAACAGTGAAGCACAAAAAGAAAATTGATACACGGCATCAAAGACAACGTGAAAGTATGTATTGTACCAGTAAGAGAAATATGGCAAAAATAAAAAGAAAACATAAATGTAAAGGAAGAAGGTCTATTTGTACATAAGCAAAATATAATTGAAATTAAACATAAGCAGAATATAACCAAAATTAAACATATTTGACTATCATTATCTGACAACTGTTTTTTTATTGTGACAATCAGGACAGTTTTTGTTGTGAAATCCGATTTTTAAGACATTTTTTTTAGATTTTTGCTTCATGATAAACTGTATTTCTGATTACCGCTTAGATCTTATCGGTAAACATCATGGTCACATGACTCTCCAGTGGCAATCAGCAAATATGATCACAGAAGACTCTGGGCTTCAGCGCATCGTCATGAAATCCCCGTTGGTCATTGCAAATAGATAATTCCTATCTGAGCCACGCTGCAGAGATATTTATTTTTAAACTGAGAAAACCACGTGACAACTTACTTTTGAGATTAAGTTATATCATCCGCTCTGACATCAATATCTAATTTTAGACGAGACCACTATCATGCTTAGTTATAGATCATTAAGAGTGATTTTCCCCTGAATTGTACTGTCTAAGAATATAGGATGTGATCAAAATCGTCTTTACCTAGACTAAGTATGAGCTTATGCATAAAATATGCTATTAGTTCTCCAAAGCAGTGGTAAGATATAGTTACATGTATTTGATATATTCGAATGTGTAGATACTACCTTTAAATCCTGTTTGTTGCGTGTTAAAGCAGATACGAAGTGAATAATCTTTGTTAAAATGGAGCATCAAGCCATTACTCGTGGATTAAGATTTTAGACAAATGTCTGGGTAGAACTACTAGTGCATCAGTCAACTGGAAAAAGATACCCACAAGATTTTGCCTAAATCGTCACCCGAGCACACATGGTATAGGGTGTTGACCCACAGAGTGTAGGGAGCCAAACAGTCCGAGGAGGTACAAGTTGCCCATTCTTCCCAGTTATCCATGGACACCCGCCATCAATTCTATATGTTTTTTTTGTGTTAATATTGGCTTGCCAGAGACCATTCTGGGGGCATTCTTCTGACCCAACTTATCTTGAAATGACATCAAATACCTTTATTCCAAAAGCAGACAAACAATATGAACAGAGGGTCAGTAATACAATATATCAGTTCATACAAACTGACTATTACTGAGACGTATGCTATACACAGTGAAGGCAACACTATATCTGCTTCAAGTGGACACTGTCTCCAGAAAACTGAAATACTATTGGTAGGACGATAAACCCAACAAACAAACAAACATACAAACTGACTAGTGTGGAGACATATGAAGAAGCACTGCCAAAAATCAGAAAAAATATGTGGAATGTGTTGCCAGCAGATAATCTGGCAGTAAATCTGTGCTATTAGCATTGAAATTGAAACCAATATTATTGGCCAAAGGCCATAGTCCGCGGTACTTAACTTTGGAGCCATGTCCTTATATGCAGCTCAATAATGACATCTGATTGATCAGCGGTCCAGCACTTGACCACCGTTGTTTTGTTTTTGTTTTACATCACATCAACACAATTATGGTCCAACTGCGATGATATTGGTGGAGGAAACTTATTTCTGAGTAGAACCCCTGTTCACAGATTCGATGGAAAGCCTCTACACATGGAAGTTTTCACAGTGACAGAGATTCAAACCAATGGGGCGAAAAATAGTTCTATATCTATTTAAATAGCATGTTGTGAAAGGGAAGGCAGGACCTCTGTTTAACTAACATAGCAGTGTCATCCAATGTTTACATAAAGATGCCAAGCCTGATTAAATTAGATGTAAAAGTGATTATAAAAATGCAACACTTAATAGACATCAAATTTATACATAAAGTGAGTAGAAATCCAGCATCCAGTGAAATGAGGTATGTGTGATGTAACCAAGGACCATCTCCCTTGCCTTTTACACTGGCTATGTTCATACATGTGAATTTTTTGGGGGCAAAAGTGGGATATTTGTTATTTTCATATTAACAAAGAATGAAGTTCTTAGGGAGAGTTCACATGTACGTATGTGTATGTTTTACTGTGTTGATGTGATCTGAAACTTTCTTTTCGAAACTGCTTATAGCTACAACATTGAAGGCAGTTGTATATTTTGAGAAGGGATGGTTATCTTACATAAAAAAAATAAACCACTGTTTATCTAGACCAGTTCTCATTATCTCAAAATGTGACGACTTTCCGCAAGCAGTGCTTGCAGCACTTTTATTTTAACACTTGTATCTTATTGCCATAAATAAAACATAAAAATATTATATTCCTTATTGCGTTTTTTTTTCTGTTTACTATTAACAGTAACATTTTTTCTAACTACCATAATAAGACCATCAGTGGTTTGTCCCTATTAGCGAGGCAGTCTTCTTGGTGACTAAGACACATATGTCAATATCATTCAGGGTTGTCATTAGGAGGCGGCTGGCGGCTGATTTGGCCGCCTCAAATGAAAATCGAGCCGCCTCAAATTTGAAAAAAAAAAAGAAAATCAGTCAAGACCATGCCCCCGGACCCCCCTAGCAACGCATCGCACGTTCGGCGCTCGCATAGCCTAGCCTCCTCAAAAGTTAATTGAGCCTGCTCAAAATATTTCTAGTAACAACCCTGTCATTACACTATGTATATCACTATATATATATATAACATTATAGCATAATTTGAATTTGAATTTCTCAAAGAACTGCAAAGTTTCAAGAGGTTCAATAGGACTTGTCAAATGAGCATTTCCTTGTTTAACACATGAAATTCTCTGGTGTGTATTTTCTTTCATAGTTGAAGAGTTATTGTGATGTTTTCTCCATCCCATAATATTACTTTAAGACATTAAAATGATGTAAATCCTGTAGATAAATGGATTAGATTTATGGCCAAACAACTTTCTTTGGGAAAATTAGGTGTTGCGTAGACAATTTTCAATATTAAATACAATTGTGATCACTTTGTTTCCTAAACTGTAGACGTACGTCATAGTTTTATTTTTCTGCACTTGGCTTTTGTAAGGTTTATCAAGACTTAAGTTCTAATTCACAGGTTTTCTGAGCAATTTTGTACAATAAACATACACACCAGTGCTGAAAATGTCATTATGATGCCATTGAAAAACAGAGGATATTAAATGAGTATAATATGTAATTATTTGGTAAGTCTGCTGTTTATCTTGGTATAGAATGTTAATTAAATAAAGCATACAAATGTTTTTAAAATGGAGAATATTATTATCAGATAAAAAAAAAAAAAATATTTTTTTTTTTGCTCAAAACATAACTAGTTATTACTGCTTTGGTGATGGTTATATATTAAATAAACTTCAACTTTAACTGCTCTCTTTACTGACAATGTTGAAGTAAAATACTGTTTCTAGAAAGTTGAAACTCGAGATACCCGTAAACTACTAGAAATCAATAATGTAGTATTCTCTGCCAAATATTTGAATAACCACTTGACAACAATGCAGTAAAATATAAAATTACATTTCTATTTTGTTTTATTGAAATTTTCACAAAGTGAGGCCATCTTTCATTGTTTTCTGAATTCTAAAAAAGTTTATTATTTTATTTTATTTATTTTGCTCCACAACAAATTATTTATTTTCCTGTGCTTTTATTGTACTTGTGTATCCATTAATAAAATCTTCCACTGAATGCTTAGCCTCCCATTGAGTGGGTTCGAGTCCTGTTCGGGGCAAAGGACTTAATATGAGAAGGTCTTCCAGCTGATAATGTATTGACTTTTTTTTTATATCATGACATGCACACCGGATGAATTGTATCCATGTAGTTAGTTAACACTTGCTTTTCATGGTTTATTAAAGAGGCAGGCAATTTTCCTGTGCAAAATAGCAGAAAGATATGTTTTATAAACTGATCAATGCAAAATAAATTATGTTACACTACACTTATAACCCAACATAGTTTAATTCCTATCAAGGTTGGCCAATGTAAAAGAAAGTTTTCAGTTTACTCAACACTTTATTGGAGAGGTGAGAAGACACTGCCAAGGGTTACTGAATGCTGCTACGCTAATAACAGAAAAAATGTAGCTGACAATGGCAGTGTTGGACTTCCACATAAAGTTTGTACAAGTTGTTTGTTAAGTGGCATGTTTCTTGTTTAAATAAGTATACAGATGCAATGGGTAATTTCTATCAATGAGGATCTCTTCATCTGCACTTGCCCTGCAACAGAATCGCTAGTCGGTCAAAAGTCAGGTTAGACAACTACACTAAAACATTTATCAAGACTCAGGCAAGTTTTTGCTTTAAGTCTTTTGTTTGTTTTGTTACATTGTACCAACACAATAATATACAATATATATATAACACAGTCGTATTGGCGATGCCCAGCTAATTATTGGTAGAGAAAGACCCCAGACTTACATCTGGTAGACCCACTGGCGCCCTGCACGTTGGCTGGAAAACCTCAACAAACAGAAGTTCTATCCTGAACCGGGACTCAAACCAAGTGGTGTGGGTCTTAGGAGTTACAAGTCAGTCCCCCCACCTACCAGCTTCCAGTCAACTGATCTATGGAATTTCAAGAACTAGATTCTGCAGCTGACTGCTATTACTCACTGGAATAAAGCACTTCCTTTCAACAAGAGCCCATCCTTATCTAACTCTGTATAGTCCAACACAAATTGGTCAGCTTTTGCTTAAATAATGATCATCCAGATCAAGACCCTACACTTTTTGCTGTGCAGTCTTTTTTAAAACAGTTGTTACCCATTGATGAATGAGTATAATATAAACAAAAATAGGAATTTGGTATATGTGTGGGTTTTCAACAGATGGAGCAGACTAAGGGGAAAATGATTGTACAAAACATTTATAGGTGAAATTACAAGTGTTCAAATATCTTGCACTTTTTATATCATTTACAGTAATACAGAGTTAAGCTGTTGCACTTTTAGTTTAAACTAATTCAACTGAATATTTATGAGGAAACTGTTTCGTGTGTTTCCTGCCTGCCTAAGATAATAAGTAAAGAGTAAGAACGAGATGAAGAGAGAAAAAAAGACAAATGTATAAAAATAACAGTGAGAATTTTACAGGAAAGGAGAAAAAAAGAAATATAATAATGAAGAATGACAGAAAGTGAGAACAAGGAAGAGTGGATAAAAACAGGAACAAAAATGTAAGAATGAAGATGGTGAAAGATTCAGAAAAGTTTCACTGTAAGTTCCATATGACATGTTTGGTAAATAATTGCAAAAAAAGATGGTAGAATAATAAGGAAGAAAGAAGGACTGACTTTGTGGAAAAAGAAAAAAAATCATCATGAACGATGGATATAAAGGGAGGAAAACAAGAAAAACACATGGAGAGGAAGACAGCTGGTAAACAAGACCAGCTTTTAAACAAGATCAGCTGATAAACAAACAAACACTAAAAAGTAGAGACATGACAGAAAAAAAGAGTGGAACTAGAAACCAAACTAAGGAAGAAACACACAACCTATACCATTCTATTAAATAACCTTTTACCGATAATTTTAGGTTGCAATTATTCGGGCCAATGAGTTTGATTTACATAGTTCATTTATTGCTGAATGGGTTTGTATCAAATTCCCCCTCTATCTTAGTGGTATTGTTATGGGGGATCAATGTTTCCTTCAACCTCATGAATATTAATGAGCTAGTACATTTGTACATCAATGAGTTTTCATTCAACTTCTCTTTTGAGAGAGTGACTTGAGTAGTTTATTGTAAAGATGTCTTGTTTTTTTGGGTTTTTTTACATACATACATATTGCGGCAACAGGATAACGGTATCTTGACAAAATGACTATGATAAATTTGCCGAGACAAAGGTCTGGGTAGAACCACCAATGCAGAGCATGCTTTCTGAAAGACCTTCCCACATAAAAGTTCTCCAACCTATAATTTCAAGGGATTGAGAAGCTTCAAGTCGGTGACTAATACCCAAAGGAGTTGTGGAAGTTTTTAAGTTGTCTTTTTGCCTACATGTCATATGTGATATGATTTTATTGAATGATAACTGTCAAGAGGAATTTCAGTACTTATGTTTGCTTATTTAATATATTTGATGATATATCATAGATCGATCTACCTATGAAGTTTAATGTTGATAACTATTATTCTTTGTGTGTTATGCTCCAGACAAAGTTTAATACCATTTTGATGCCATTGTTGATGATGACTATGATGATGCCATTATTGATGATAATGATGCCTCTGATAATAATGATGATGATGTTATGATGATAATGATGATGACAATAGTAAGTGCAGCCTGTTATTTCTTTCCCGCATAAAGTTACAAGATGCCATTTTGCCACAAAGGCCAGTATTGTGATGTTTAGGAAATGGTACCAGAAGCAGAAGAGTGAGTCACCCTGAAGGGTCCTTACAAATTACAAGAGTCCACTTCAGATGGCACTGGATGGACCTCCAGATACACTGGGTAAACATCCACATCAGGAGGGTGACAATACAACATAATAAATCATTTGTTTGTTTGTTTGCTGGGTTTATTGTCCCACCAACAGCATTTCAGTTATCTGGAGACGGTGTCCACTTGAAGCAGATATGGTACTGCCTTCACTATGTATAGCATGCCATGAACACCTGACATGATACCACACCCAGTCACATTATCCTGACACTGGGCCAGCCAGTCATGGAACTACCGTTTCATTTGCTTGAGCGTTAGCAAGGGAGCTGCTATACCACTACCATTTTTAAGACTTTGGTATGCCACAGCCCGGGTTTGAACCCAGGGTCTCCTGTACCTGGAGTGGATGCTCTACTGATCGTGCAACCAGGTCTGGTTTATAAATCATTATGGGATTGCGGAGAATTAAAAAGAAATATCAAGCATCATCCTCCCTTAAACAAAATTGTAGTTGCTATTACTATGGCCGCACAATGCCTATGTAGGAGATATTCATCTGCAGGCCCTTATGAACACGTAATTACCATATATAATATTAGGATAAAAGAGTGATTAAAAAATGTATATTTTGTAAATTCTTCACATTGTAGTGTTCACGTAAGTGATGAATAAAGGAATGTTCTGTTGAATGAAGCATTACTATTTAGATCCTACACTAACTGGTTCTTAATGCATGTATTTCAATCAGTTCATATTAATTAACCAATAAATGGAGCATTTATTACGCTCAAATTTTATTGGATTCATTTATTTAATATCTCATTAATTAAAAACAATGAAGACTGTTCCATAAGAGCTTTTATCAATTAACTTTCTCAGCACATTAACAATAAGCAATGCTAAAAGGATTATGCAGAATTCACTATCATTTGATTGGCCTTGAAAACAGTTCAATTTATTCATTATTTAATTTATTATTTTTTAATTCATTATATATTACGTACTATACTTTTTCCTTTGTCATCAATACAACAAAACTGAATGGACAACTTTTATTTCAATTCTATATGTATAATTTTATAATTTTTTATTTGCTAGAATTATTTATTTCTTTTAAATTTTATTTATTTATTCTCGTCTAATAAATGCAACAACATTACACTGACTATACTGTCCATCAAAATTGAAACATGATATTATCTCTCCTTATACAAATATTTTACAGATGAAGCTCAAGATAATTTTAGGAGGAAGAAAATGAAATGAAAATAAAACAGTTGTAATTAGAAGGTAATTTAGAATTTTGTATGGGCTACATCTACAAGAGTACTGTTTTTAATACTAAATTTTTTTTAATAACTACGTACTTTATAATAACACATTTTTCATTTAAAGTATGAATATGTTCTTAAAATGAATACTATGAACTAAGCTGACATCTAGCACACCTTTTTTTTTTTTTTTTTTTTTTTTTTTTATTTTTATTTTTTTAAATCATAGCTTCTCTATAGGACCTTAATGATGGTATCCAAAAGAATGGTCCAAATTCTTGTTCTTGCATTACCAAATAAGTCATTGGTACCTGAAAAGACTCTGCAAAATGATGTTCATTGATGCCAAAGATCTTTGTGAACAGTCAAGGATAAATCCCCACTAGCTATTGCAGGCAGGTGTTCCCTATCTGAGCCATGCTCCTCAAATGGCTAATTTTAAACTGAGAAAACAACATGACCACTTACTTTTATAAAGTCATGTGGGAAATCCACAAGAGACCACTATCATGCTTTATGTAGAGTAATTTTTTCATGATTGGTACAGTCTGACAAAAAATGTTAAAGTGCAGAAGCGTCTTTATACGACTACAGTATAGGTTTATGCAATAAGTATGACCAAATTCCCCATAGCAGAGAGGAGATAGTGGTACGTATATTTAATATAAGCAAACTGTCAGATTTCACCTTTAAGATCCAATCCCAACATTCCTGTCTAAATAAGGACTCTAGTCAGTTAAGTCGGAGAAATCACCAGGGTATATTGCTACCTTGTAAGGCATGACTTAGCTCTAAAGCACACTTACATCTGCAAAGATATAAAAGCAAACTATTATTTAACCCCCTTGGTATAGAGAACACATTAAATGACAGGGAGTAAATGAACTCAAGAAAAGATATCATTACCAGCTGGTCTGAATGCTTTTATCAATAAGTGTGGCAGAGCTAAAAATGGATACATATTTTTTCAAGTTATAAATACAATCAGACCCATTTCTTTGTGTATAGATGTATGTTTATGTTTATTGAGTTTATCATCCCACCAACAGTATTTCAGTTATCTGGAGACGGTGTCCACTTGAAGTAGATACAGTGCTGCCTTCACTGTGTATAGCATGCCGTGAAAACCAGGCATGATACCACACCCAGTCACATTATCCTGACACCAGGCTAACCAGTCGTGGAACTACCCTTATATTTGCCTGACCATTAGCAAGGGAGCTTATATCACTACCATTTTCAATGACTTAGGTATGTTTTGTTTTTGATTTGTACAAGTTTACAGGCTTTTATTTTTTAGACAGTTCCAGCATGACTATTGTATGTTTAGTTTTTAATTCATATTTGCAGATACAAGATTATGGGCTTTTTGTTTTGTTTTAGACAGTTCCAGCATGACTTTGGTTTGTTTTGTGTTTGATTTGTACAAGTTTACAGGCTTTTATTTTTTAGACAGTTCCAGCATGACTATTGTATGTTTAGTTTTTAATTCATATTTGCAGCTACAAGATTATGGGCTTTTTGTTTTGTTTTAGACAGTTCCAGCATGACTTTGATTTGTTTTGTTTTTGATTTGTATTGGAACTACAACATTATGGGCTTTTTTTTATTGTTTTAGATAGTTCCAGAATGACTTTGGTTTGTTTTGTTTTGATTCGTATTTGCAGGTACAAGATTTTGGGCTATTTTGTTTGTTTTAGCCAGTTCCAGCTCTTACTGGCAGAGGAAGACCTGGAGCTGTCTCTAGATGTATGGATTATTGTGTGTTCAAATTTTTTTTATTTTTTTTTTGTTAGAACACAGCGACCTTATTATGGTCATTTTGGCGATGTCCAGCTAAGCTTGAAAACCTTCTCACATTTCCACATTTAACCAAATCTTAAAAACATCACACATTTTGATGTTACCTATGGTAAAAATTTAACAGGAAACAAGTTTGAAACTCAGTCGGCTATTGACATATTTATAAGGCTTTGGCAAACAGCGTAGATCCTGATCAGATTGCTCCTTATTGTGAGCTGTTGCACTTTGTTGCATATATGAGCTGGGAGCTGTTTGATCAGAATTCGAACTTTGTTTCATATATGAGCTGGGAGCTGTTTGATCAGGATTCGAACTTTGTTTCATATATGAGCTGGGAGCTGTTTGATCAGGATTTGCACTTTGTTGCATATATGAGCTGGGAGCTGTCTGATCAGGATTTGCACTTTGTTGCATAGCTGAGATGGGAGCTGTCTGATCAGGATTTGCACTGTGTTGTATATATGAGCTGGGAGCTGTCTGATCAGGATTTGCATTGTGTTGCATAGCTGAGATGGGAGCTGTCTGATCAGAATTTGCACTTTGTTTCATATATGAGATAGGAGCTGTCTTATCAGAATTTGCACTTTGTTGCATAGCCGAGATGGGAGCTGTCTGATCAGGATTTGCACTTTGTTGCATAGCTGAGATGGGAGCTGTCTGATCAGAATTTGCACTTTGTTGCATAGCTGAGATGGGAGCTGTCTGATCAGAATTTGCACTTTGTTGCATAGCTGAGATGGGAGCTGTCTGATCAGGATTTGCACTGTGTTGCATATATGAGCTGGGAGCTGTCTGATCAGGATTTGCACTTTGTTGCATAGCTGAGATGGGAGCTGTCTGATCAGAATTTGCACTTTGTTTCATATATGAGATGGGAGCTGTCTTATCAGAATTTGCACTTTGTTGCATAGCTGAGATGGGAGCTGTCTGATCAGGATTTGCACTTTGTTGCATAGCTGAGATGGGAGCTGTCTGATCAGGATTTGCACTTTGTTGCATAGCTGAGATGGGGCTGTCTTATCAGAATTTGCACTTTGTTGCATATATGAGATGGGAGCCGTCTGATCAGGATTTGCACTTTGTTGCATAGCTGAGCTGGGAGCTGTCTGACCAGAATTTGCACTGTGTTGCTTTGTCTCAATTAACAGGTATGCTAACCATTACCTGCAATATTAAAAATAAAAATGAAAAAAAAAAGTAAAATTTAGCATGAGCTTTGAACAAACTGTTACATAATGATGGTTAAACACTGTTTTTGTTTTTGTTTTCTTGTTACATCGGACCAATGATCATATTGGTGACATCCAGCTTATCATTCATGGAAGAAGAGTCCAGACTTATGTCTGAATAGAACCACTGGTGCAATGCAGGTTAGCAGAAAGTTTTCAAACCTTCCAGGATTTGAACCAGGGCAGTGAGAGACTAAGGTGTTACAAGTCGCCTACACTAACCACTCAGCCACAGACTCCCACTCAACTTCTTTACTAATCACATTTATAAGTGTCTTGATAAAAAAATACACAACTACAGAGGTAATGCATACTTTACAGAGTAAACAATGCAAATATTTTAGTATGTTATTAGACAAAGGGGAATATAATACACTAACTCTTGGTAACTATGTAACTATGTGAGAAAAAATGGCGGCCATGGTTTTATATAAGAAAACAAACTCCTAGGGCCATGTTAATAAAATCTTAGTTCTTTTATTCTTATTAAGAACTAATAAATCAATTTCTTAGATTTTTATGAATGAAATTTAAAAAATCTAAGAAAAAACCTCAAGATTAAAAAAAAATAAAATCAGGAAAAATAACTATGATTGTTTAGGTGACCCCTGAACTTTCAAACAGGATGAGTTTAAATGGATAATCATCATCACAATTTGAGTCACATCTTAGAAATAACAAAGAAAGAACAATGAGAGAAAAGAGGCCGTGATCTTACAACCTTCCCTTTACAGCTACTACCGGTATTGATCAGAGGAGAATGTTTTCGAATGACGACAAACATAAATGACACACTGGAATATAGACATTTTATAGCCGTATCGTTCATATTAATACACTCTCCAGTCTCCCTCTCACGGAAAACCCACACAATTAGTGGAAAGATATTGTGATCGTACTGAAGATATGAGGAGACTGACCATATAGAAAGTACATGATTAACTATACAGAACTATACAGGAAATGTGAGAATAAAAGTTTCTGAAGAAAAAAACAACAACTACAAAATACAAAGAAAGACTACCAGTGAGCACTAGTTCTATAATAATAAGAAAGAATCATTTCAAGGAAGATTTCTTAAAAGTACATGTATCAAAATCGACCACAGAGTGGGAAGATTTATCAAAACCAACAACAGAGCCAAATTGACCTGGTAGTGCAATAAGTAAAGAGTCAGTTCTAGGTATGGGATGTCCCAGGTTTGAGCCTTGGCCATGACATACCAAAGTCATAAGCTATCTATAATATAGGCAACTTCTGAGCATGAAACAATCTTTAACAGACAAATACAAAGCACAGATAGATGGATGATAACCAACTAAAGAGCAAAGGAAAGATCTATAATAACCAACTACAGAGCAAAGGAAAGATCTATAATAACCAGCTACAGAGCAAAGGAAAGATCTATAATAACCAACTACAGAGCAAAGGAAATATCTATAATAACCAACTACAGAGCAAAGGAAAGATCTATAATAACCAACTAAAGAGCAAAGGAAAGATCATTAATAATCAACTATAGAGCAAAGAAAAGATCGATAATCTGCAACTACAGAGCAACAACAGATCTATGATAACCAACTACAGGGCAAGAACAGATCTATGATAACCAACTACAGAGTAAGAAAAGATCTATAACAACCAACTACAGAGCAAGGAAAGATCTATAACAACCAACTACAGAGAAAGGAAAGATCTATAACAACCAACTACATAGCAAGAACATATCTATTATTAACAACTACAGAGCAAGAAGAGATCTATGATAACCAACTACAGAGCAAAGGAAATATCTATAATAACCAACTACAGAGCAAGAACAGATCTATCATATCCAACAACAGAGCAAATGAAAGATCTATAATAACCAACTACAGAGCTAGAACAGATCTATAATAAACAACTACAAAGCAAGGAAAGATCTATAACAACCAACTACAGAGCAAGGAAAGATCTAAAATAACCAACTACAGAGCAAATGAAAGATCTATAATAACCAACTACAGAGCTAGAACAGATCTATAATAAACAACTACAGAGCAAGGAAAGATCTATAACAACCAACTACAGAGCAAGGAAAGATCTATAATCACCAACTACAGAGCAAATGAAAGATCTATAATAACCAACTACAGAGCAAGGAAAGATCTATAATAACCAACTACAGAGCAAATGAAAGATCTATAATAACCAACTACAGAGCAAATGAAAGATCTATAATAACCAACTACAGAGCAAGGAAAGATCTATAACAACCAACTACAGAGCAAATGAAAGATCTATAATAACCAACTACAGAGCAAGGAAAGATCTATAATAACCAACTACAGAGCAAATGAAAGATCTATAATAACCAACTACAGAGCTAGAACAGATCTATAATAAACAACTACAGAGCAAGGAAAGATCTATAACAACCAACTACAGAGCAAGAACATATCAATAATAACCAACTACAGAGCAAAGGAAAGAACTATAATAAACAACTTCAGAGCTAGAACAGATCTATGATAACCAACTACAGAGCAAGGAAAGATCTATAACAACCAACTACAGAGCAAGAAAAACTCTATAACAACCAACTACAGAGCAAGAACATATCTATAATAACCAACTACAGAGCGAGAACATATCTATGATAACCAACAACAGAGCGAGAACAGATCTCTAATAACCAACTACAGAGCAAAGGAAATATCTATAACAACCAACTACAGAGCAAGAAAAGATCTATAACAACCAACTACAGAGCAAGAGCATATCTATAATAAACAACTTCAGAGTGAGAACCAACTACAGAGCAAGGAAGATAAATAATAAATATAATAACCAACTATAGAGCAACCACAATAAATTATAATAGACAAATTCAAAGCAAATAAAGATCTATAAAAAATAAAATAAAATACATACATGTAACAGTATGTGAAAACAAAGCTAGTTTTGGATGACAATGAGAGGGTAGGTGTTTATTTAACACAAATGAACATGATAACGACAATGACGCAAATCCCATCTATAATAAAGAATGTAAATGATGACACCTGGTTTAGAGTTCTACAAGCATATAAATTATTGGCCACTGTCTCCATTTCCTAAGATAAGTCTATCATTTCTCATAAAACGCGGAGGAGTGGCTGTATTTGATATGACCAATCATGAGTATGATGAACATAACAAGGATCATTGGTTCTAAGAAATCATATTTGTTTTCTTTTTGAAATATAGTGCAGTGACATTTACGATCAATGTCCAGCTTTTGGTGGGGGAAGACTCCAGACACATGTCTGGGTAGAACCAAAGTCACACCGCAAGTCAGCTGGAAGACCTCCCCACATTAAGTCATTCGCCCCGAGCAAGACTTGAACCCACACGGTAAAAGGCTAAGCAGTCAGAAAAGTTACAAATCTATGACTCTACCACTAGGCCACAGGCGTCCCCTGCGAAATCATAATATTGGACTATCAAGCAAATTAGTGAAATTATTGCTTCATAGGCAAATCAAGCACCAATCAAGCAACTACTGTGCCAAGGGAATTTCGCAGTTTCTATTAACTTTGTATTCTACACCACTTATATCTAAGGTGTTTATTATAACAAAGGAACATACAGGACCTGGTAGCGCAATCGGTAGAGCGTCGGCTCCTGGTACAGCAGCCCCGGGTTCGATCCCGGGCTGCGACATACCAAAGTCATTAAAAATGGTAGTGGTATAGCTCCCTTGCTAACGCTCAAGCAAATATAAGGGTAGTTCAACAACTGGTTGGCCCGGTGTCAGGATAATGTGAATGGGTGTGGTATCATGCCAGGTGTTCATGGCATGCTATACACAGTGAAGGCAGCACTATATCTGCTTCAAGTGGACACTGTCTCCAGATAACTGAAATACTGTTGGTGGGAAGATAAAACCAATAAACAAACAAACAAACAAAGGAACATTAAGCACTTATTACTAATTACTACTTTATTAACCCTTATGCTGCTAAGCCATTTTCCATGCACCATGCTGAGGAATTTTCTATAAATTTCCTAATAAAATGCCATACACCACTAAATCGCGTATAATTTTGGATATGTAAAACTATATATCATAAGAAAGGTAACTGATTGTTAATTGGGTTAAGTATCCAACCAACAGTATTTCATTATTAGTATTATCTGGAGACTGTGTCCACTTGAAGCAGATATAGTGCTGCCTTCACTGTGTATAGCATGCCACGGGCACCAGGAATGATACCACACCCAGTTACATTATCCTGACACCAGGCCAACCAGTAGGGAAACTACCCTCATATATTTGCTTGAGCGTTAGCAAGGGCACTATACCACCACCATTTTTAATGATTTTGGTATGTTGCAGCTGGTGATACTTTTATAGAAAATTAGCAATAATGTAAACATTCAAAAATAGTAGTAAACAGGACGTACAGTATATGTGTAAGAGCATTGCTAGTGGTTAGAAATAGACGTATATTGTGTGTCGAGCAGCAGTGAAAGAGTTAAAATAATAATGATAATATGGGGGGAAAAAGGTATTTGTTTAAATTACAAGAGGAGAGTAAGAACTCCTACTTGGAGCTGTATGATTAGGCTCTACTCTTTTTCCTAATGAGTTTAATTTCGGTGTTACTTGCATCCAGAGTTATGAGAAAGCTGAATTTTGGAAGCACGAATAATTGCCCCTGCAACACTAAAAGTCTATTTAGTTTTGACATATTTATTTATAATCGATTGGCAAACAAGTTCTTTCAACTTATTTTAATCCTTCTCAACTGCCCTCTTCCTGGATAGAACCAGTCTTGCTCAAGGACTAACATAAAGTGGTCAGTTTTCAGTGGTCAGAACCCAGGACCCTCTGATCCAGAGTCCAATGTCTTAACCACTACACCACAGATGCCTACAAATATAAAAATATGTTTGAAAATGTATACAATCTTTTTGAATCCTTGATGTACATATATTGGAAAATTTAAACTGGTTTTGTAAATAGTAATATGTCAGCGTTGTTGGTATGTGGTCATGAGCTACCTAAGTCATACAAAATGGTGTGTCCACAACAGAGATGGACACTATGTCATACAAAATGGTGCGCCCACAACAGAGTTGGACACTATGTCATACAAAATGGTGTGTCCACAACTGATTTGACCACCAAAGCCATGCCAAATGGTGTGCGCACAACTGATTGGACAACCAGTCATACAAAATGCCATTTCCACAACTGACTGGACCAACAGTCATACAAAATGGTGTTCCCTCAACTTTTTTCCCATTATTCTGACACAGGGCAGAGCAGCTGTGAAACTATCATTATAAACTGATTGCAGGCGAGAAGGTTATTCTACAAGCATTTTATTATGTCTTTTATGTCTTTTGATTATATCAAAGTCAGGGATTGAACCTGGGTCTCTAGTGTATTAAAGCTCACACACGATCTACAGAACTAAAACAGGCTATTATACTATAAGCAAACAAATAATAAAAGACTTATAAATCTGGAATTTCTTATAAGTGTTTATTTTAAAAAAACTGAGATATAACAAAAACAACAACAACAACAACTAATGTTACTTTAAGTACCAAAAATATTTATAAACAATGATTCAGATTAAGGTAAATGTAACAACAAGAAAATATTTTTACCATAAACAGCAAAAACAGAAACAACATAACAAGGATACATGAATGTCAATACACTTAACAATAGATCTGGAAAACTAAGACAACATTTTCAAGGCAAGATAATAGATACTTCCTCAGGTTTCATTTAACTGTTCACACCACTTTATCTATCTACAAATTCAAGATAGAAGACGTGAAAAAAATACTGCCGACGACAAGTTTAAAAATAGCTTTGCCCGAATGTCTCTAGTGATCAGGAGATGGCTTGGAATGATGGGAATGAAGCTGAAGAAAACGCTATGTGGAGTGAGACCATTGATTTTTTCCACCCAGCACACATCTGTGTCCCACTGGCCTGTCACCAGCCTGGTAGCCATCAACAACCTGTGGATTCTTTCACGACATCAACAATACTTGTAGGAAATCTGTTTTTATGCTGCTGACAGTTTGAAATGTAAGAATTAATATATACTTATTTATATCTTAGCTTTTGAACATTACAACCATTTTACAAAGGTGATAATTTCAACCATGAATTGTGTATAAATATTTTTTACTTCAGCCAAGTTTTCTATATTTTTTGCAAGTATATAATGTTTAACACAACCAAGTCATCTACATATGCCAGGGATAGCAAAATATTTTCACGCAGCCATATTTGATACGTTTTTAAAGCAATTATTTCCGGTATTATATTTAGCCATTTTGACGAACTTAGACAAGTCTTGTTGCACAACTAATTGTCTTTCATTTTTGGACAGACAGATCTATTAAAATATCAAATAAATATTTATCACCTATAACATATACATGAATGGCAGTATCAATACATGTGTACAGGTCTTTGTCCTAAAATACAACACCCAATGGGGTACAATGGTGAAATGGAAATTGTCTCCCTTGTTATTTAATATCCGAGGCATTCCAAATAGTAGGTCCTTTTAGTTAGAATTCTTGGTCTTTATCACCTGTTCTTTTGTAGATATTGCAATTACAAAATGTGAAATTTCTTTTCCATAAATATAAGCTTAAAATCCATTTAAATACTTAAAGCAATTTGTTTTTTAAAAAGAAAATGGAAGTATTTGTTGATGATGGTTATCCTGAGTATCACAAGTTAGGCAGAAAAGTCAACATACACCCCAAAGAGCACAAGCATAAAAACTGAGTAAAACAAATGATAGGACCTACATGAATTTAGAGATTATTCAGGGGAGACTATTCATAAATGTCATCAACAATGGTTAAAGTTAACCGTTGGTTATCTTCTAACAAATCATTAACTTTAACTAGTTTGGTTTGTTAACCAAAGTGATTAACTATTTGTATAACTCCAGTTAACCAAAAATAAAATTAACCAAAATGCCACATTTTTATTAGTTCCACTAAATGAGCGGCCATTTTTATTTTTGGTTATTACTTTTTATAGACCACTTAGGGAAATGAATAAAGTTAATAAAAGTGGTTGAAAAATAGCTAACCAGCAAATTCACCAAAACATATTCATTAACCAAACTGTAACCACTGGTTACATTTAACAACTGTTTATACAATTGGCCCCAGATATATTATTTTATACTGACAACATTTTCAAGCAATTCATTTATATACTATTGCACCTTTTGTCTTGAAGTACTGCATTTTATAATAAAACCTTTTAAGTACTATAAAATCACTTCAGTACTTCTGATTGAACATATTTATGTAAAGATACATGATTTAATTGTGTTACTCTACCTATTGTTTCACATTGAATCTTTGAACTGCATAGAACTACTTTTTGTCGCGTAAGAGACAGGAGTTATCTGGTAAATGGCTTTCTATGTAAAGCTTTAATTCTGTATCTACTGCAAGTGGAGTGAATACAACAAAAAGACATATACATGTAAAGAAGAAGGCAAAAAAGTCAGCAATAAGAGAAAGAACAGCTTTTTCTCCAAAGAAGTATTTTATCTTAAAGTGAAGAAATATATATGTCTTTAGTATTTATAAATTTATTAAAAAAAAAAGAAAATTCTACTTCACACTGACACATAAAAAATATAATGCAGGTGAGATTGATTTTGTGCAGTAAATCCCTAAGTTTGCTTGCTTGTACATGTAACTTTCCCTTTGCGATGGGCCCAGCCACCTTTCCTTGATCACATAACCTCACTTTCACCAGTCCAATGTCACTGTAACAGGCAAGTGACACAGGAAAACAACATTGCAGTAGGCTCCAATTAGTTAAACAGCAACAGAGTTTTGAGGCATATGACATGATTTAGCATGCAATTAAATTTGCTACTGTAAACTTCATGAATCTGAACCAACAGTCCTGAATTTTTACAAATGAGATCATTCAAATGAGTGTCAGCAATAAATGGTTGTAGGAAATAATTAAATATCATATGTCAATTGGTTTGAACGTCCGGCTAAACAATGTTTCCATTGTTCTGAATATCATATGTCAGTTGGTTTGGATGTTTGACTAACAATGTTTCAATTGTTCTATATATCATATGTCAGTTGGTTTGGATGTTTGACTAACAATGTTTCAATTGTTCTGAATATCATATGTCAGTTGGTTTGGATGTTTGACTAACAATGTTTCAATTGTTCTGAATATTATATGTCAGTTGGTTTGGATGTTTGGATAACAATGTTTCAATTGATCTAAATATCATACTTCAGTTGGTTTGGATGTCTGACTAACAATGCTTCAATTGTTTTAATATCATATATAAGTTGGTTTGGATGTCAGACTAAACAATGTTTCAATTGATCTAAATATCATACGCAGTTGGTCTGGATGTCCGACTAACAATGTTTCCATTGTTCTGAATAAGAAATCACTTGAAGAAGAAGCAGTACTGCTTGACTGACAAAATTACTTCTGATCATTTTAGCAAAGATGGACAGATTCCCCCCCCACCTTCCATGCCTATGAATTATCCCTCTAGTCAATTATCCATGGCAGACAGACTCCCTCTAGTCAATTATCCAAGGCAGACAGACTTCCTCTAGTCAATTATCCAAGGCAGACAGACTCCCTCTAGTCAATTATCCAAGGCAGACAGACTCCCTCTAGTCAATTATCTAAGGCAGACAGACTCCCCCTAGTCAATTATCCAAGGCAGACAGACTCCCTCTAGTCAATATCTAAGGCAGACAGACTCCCTCTAGTCAATATCAAAGGCAGACAGACTCCCTCTAGTCAATATCAAATGCAGACAGACTCCCTCTAGTCAATATCTAAGGCAGACAGACTCCCTCTAGTCAATATCAAAGGCAGACAGACTCCCTCTAGTCAATATCAAAGGCAGACAGACTCCCTCTAGTCAATATCTAAGGCAGACAGACTCCCTCTAGTCAATATCAAAGGCAGACAGACTCCCTCTAGTCAATATCAAAGGCAGACAGACTCCTTTTAGTCAATTATCCAAGGCAGACAGACTCCCTCTAGTCAATATCAAAGGCAGACAGACTCCCTCTAGTCAATATCTAAGGCAGACAGACTCCCTCTAGTCAATATCAAAGGCAGACAGACTCCCTCTAGTCAATATCAAAGGCAGACAGACTCCCTCTTGTCAATATCAAAGGCAGACAGACTCCCTCTAGTCAATTATCTAAGGCAGACAGACTCCCTCTAGTCAATATCAAAGGCAGACAGACTCCCTCTAGTCAATATCTAAGGCAGACAGACTCCCTCTAGTCAATATCAAAGGCAGACAGACTCCCTCTAGTCAATATCAAAGGCAGACAGACTCCTTTTAGTCAATTATCCAAGGCAGACAGACTCCCTCTAGTCAATTATCCATGGCAGACAGACTCCCTCTAGTCAATATCAAAGGCAGACAGACTCCTTTTAGTCAATTATCCAAGGCAGACAGACTCCCTCTAGTCAATTATCCATGGCAGACAGACTCCCTCTAGTCAATATCAAAGGCAGACAGACTCCTTTTAGTCAATATCAAAGGCAGACAGACTCCTTTTAGTCAATTATCCAAGGCAGACAGACTCCCTCTAGTCAATATCAAAGGCAGACAGACTCCCTCTAGTCAATATCAAAGGCAGACAGACTCCTTTTAGTCAATTATCCAAGGCAGACAGACTCCCTCTAGTCAATTATCCATGGCAGACAGACTCCCTCTAGTCAATTATCTAAGGCAGACAGACTCCCCCTAGTCAATTATCCAAGGCAGACAGACTCCCTCTAGTCAATTATCCAATGCAGACAGACTCACTCTAGTCAATTATCCATGGCAGACAGACTCCCTCTAGTCAATTATCCAAGGCAGACAGACTCCTTCTAGTCAATTATCAAAGGCAGACAGACTCCCTCTAGTCAATTATCCATGGCAGAGAGACTCCCTCTAGTCAATTATCCATGGCAGACAGACTCCCTCTAGTCAATTATCAAAGGCAGACAGACTCCCTCTAGTCAATTATCCATGGCAGACAGACTCCCTCTAGTCAATTATCAAAGGCAGACAGACTCCCTCTAGTCAATTATCCATGACAGACAGACTCCCTCTAGTCAATTATCCATGGCAGACAGACTCCCTCTAGTCAATTATCCATGGCAGATAGACTCCCTCTAGTCAATTATCAAAGGCAGACAGACTCCCTCTAGTCAATTATCCATGGCAAACAGACTCCCTCTAGTCAATTATCCAAGGCAGACAGACTCCCTCTAGTCAATTATCCAAGGCAGACAGACTCTCTCTAGTCAATTACCCATGGCAGACAGATCCCTCTCATTAAATTTTACAGAGTGGACAGACTCTCTTGTCAATATACTAAGACAGGCAAAATCCCTGTCATTAATTTTCCAAGGCACACAGACTCCCCCTAGTCAATTTTCCAAGGCAGACAAAATCCCTCTCGCCAATTTTCCAAGGCAGACAAAATCCCTCTCGCCAATTTTCCAAGGCAGACAAAATCCCTCTCGCCAATTTTCCAAGGCAGACAAAATCCCTCTCGCCAATTTTTCCAAGGCAGACAAAATCCCTTTCACCTATTTTCCAAGGCAGACAAAATCCCTCTCGCCAATTTTCCAATGAAGATAAAATCTCCCTCATTAATTTTTCAAGGCACACAAACACCCTCTTTGTCAATTTTCCAAGGTAGACAAAATCCCGCACATTAATTTTGTTCAAAGCAGTGGATTAGTTGCCCCAGAACTTGTCATGTTTTCCTGACACCCTACTGACCAGTTGTGGAACTATGAGTGTGATAACAACTTTAAGTGTAATTGAAGCAGTTATAAATAAACATTTATACCATTAATGCAAAGTATGTCCCTGTCTGGGATTAATTTAGTTTTGTTCGTTTTTGGCATACATTGCAGCAAACAATTATGACCATTAAAGCGATGTCCATCTATTTTGGTGGAAGGAGACCTTCAGACCAATGTCTGGGTATAACCACCTGCTCACTGAAGGTCAGCTGGAAGACCCTCCCAGGACTAGGACCTAAGCAGGGAGAGGCCAAGCAGGCAGAAGAGTTACAAATGGGCGACTATACTACAATGCCACAAATAGAGTAAAGCAACACCATGATGGTTATAATAGTGATGACTAGTTTATTCAATGGTGGAGAAAGACCCCAGACAAATATCTGGGTAAAACAACATGGCAGGTGTTGACTCCCTTGATACCTGAAGCTAATAATTTTTCTGAGGGTGTGGGGTGTGTAGGGGGGCAGCCATGTCAAAGTTACAAGAGTTGCCGGCTTGTAACCCCTCAGCCCCTCAGGGTAGCTTCGCGTCCAGGTCGGGGTGAGAGTTTTCATGTGGGGAGGTTTTCCAGCTTACCTGCAGTGTGGTCTATAAATGTCTGGGGTCTTCCTCCACCAACAAATAGCTGGATGTCTCCAATATAACCATAAATAAGATGTGATGTAACAAAAAAAAGAAATAAATACATTATTGATTTTCTATTGTGCTTCATTGGGCTGGTTGTAAAATTAAATATTTAGTAACAACTCCTTTAATCTGGAGATTTGAAGCATGCTTCTTAAAAGCAAGTTTCCTGATATTACCCCCTTGGGACAGACGTTTCATCTCTGTTGATGCTCTATACGTAGACAAAATCTGCAGGGACTCTTTGCAAACAGCCTCAACAGGACGTTTAAATCTAATTAAATTTACATCATTTTATAATCAATATTCATTAGGGTAATGCTCTTCTTTTAAGTTAGATCAAAATTGATGATACACGAAACAGCTCAGGTAATATGAATTGCTGTTCATCTTTATTTAAAATTATCCAAGAAAATATTTTCCAAAAGAATTTTGATAAAAGCTAGGAACTTTCAATCAATCATGCAATAGAAATTTGAAACAAGAACAATAAGCAGATTTTGACAATTATGAAATTGGAAATTCATTTCTCTCTTACATATGGCAGTTCATTTCTCTCTTACAAATGGCTAAAAAGCTAATGAGGGTAATTAAGGCAACCTCATTAAGCAGGAAAAGTAGATACATAGGTCAAAAAAGTTTTATTTTGGTAGACAGAAAGTCTTAACATGTGCCCCACAGCAGTAGAAAGTTTCCAATTAAACATCTCCGTTCAAAGATAGCTTTTAAAGCATAAGGGAAGAGAAGCTTCGACATACAACAGTGCATACTTTAATCAAACATGTTCAAAAAAAGCAAACATACCCCCAAAAATGGAGAGTCAAAGTATCATTATTGTTTTATTTATGACAAAAAGTCTGAAGCCAAAGTGTGAACTATGAAGAAAATTACTTCCCATTATTAATATGTGTTGAACCCATTTCATCAGGTCCAGTACTAGTTTGTGAAGTCTTATATAATTCAATGAGGGGCTCACATGACACAGTGGAAGAGTCGCTGATTCGAAAACATCTTTGAATGCTTAGCCTTCCACCGCGTGTAGGTTCGAGTGCTGTTCGGGGTGAAGGACTTAATGTGGGAATGTCTTTTAGGTAACCCGCGGGGCACAGGTGGTTCTACCCACACAATTGTCTGGGTTCTTCCTCCCCCCAAAACAGCTGGACATCACTAAAATGAGAATAACTGGTCACAGCGGTGCATCTCAAAAACAAAATTCATTAACCAAGAACAAACAATGGTACAAACAAAAGGTTGCAACTAAAGCATAAGCAGAAAATATAAAATGTAAACAAAACTCAAGTAACACTCATGAAATGCAAGCTGATATTTATCTAGTATTGTCATATTTTGTAACTATTCTGTTAAGTTAAATTTAAAGACAATAACATAGCTTCATGTCGAACAAAGGTAAAAAAGTAAAACATTTGCAAAGGTCAAGGATACACAGTGCAGGTAACTTTGATGCAAAAAGTGATCACAGGAGGTAACTAACATAGCTAACTAACATCCAGAATCCTTCAATATTTTCAAGAACCTTATTTCTTATTGAAGGCCAGCACCAAAATTAACACTAAAACCATCAAAGTTCAGTTAAGGTCAGCAAGAATCTGCACAGCAAGGTCAAGGTCACATTGTTGAAAATTCTGTTGCTAACATCTGTCACTGGAACTCCAGAATTCCTTGTTAAATGAAAGATTTTTTTACAAAAAAAAAAACAACAAAACAAGAGAGAAACAAAAAACAACAGAAAAACAACATTAAAACCAGTAAAAACCTTAAAAAGTCCTGTCGTAAGCTGTTAAAAAAGGTCAAGGTCATAGGAACTCAAATTCAATATAAAGACCAGACCAAAAAAAAACAACAATATGAAAACCAACATTTTAAAGCTGTTGATTGGAATCCAAGCCAAGGCTGAATTGTTAAGAAGAATTCCATTTCAGATCAACATTGGAAGAGGCTTACTCAAGACCCTAAGAAAAGTGTTTGCAAAGCGTCCTATCTGGGTACTTGTGATGGGGCTAACTACCATCAATTACCATTTATCAGCAATGGATGGTAACAGAGTGTGTAACAAGATGGTCAAGAATGATGAGAGTGTCCAGGGAAATATTAATGATAAATCAGACCACAACTCCAATCCTGAGCTGTCAGTGAAATTGTTACATTACTGGCCCATTACCATGACACTAGGTGACAAAGGAGGTCATGTGATCAGGAACTCTTAGCACTGGAGATAAGCTGAGAAATCTTCCCATTTGTTTACCATTGTTTAACATAGTGGAGAATTCTCCGAATTTGTTGACAACTGTTAAATATTTAGCTCAAAAAGTATAAAATGGAAGTTAAAATATATTTATAAGGGCAATGACTCAACGATATCTGTGATATCTGACATATTTAAATGTGTTTTTTCAAAACAAAAGTTTGCAAACAAACAGACACAGACAAAGAATTCTTAAAAGAAATTGCAAGGATCTCCAACAGAAAACCAGGGATCCCCTACAAAAATCAAGGATCTCGAACAGAAGATCAAGGATCTCAAACTGAAGATCAAGGATCTCAAACTGAATATCAAGGATCTCCTTCAGAGGATCAATGATCTCAAAACAGAAGATCAATAATCTCCTACAGAAGATCAATGATCTTGAACAGAAGATCAATGATCTCCAACAGAAGATCAAGGATCTCCAACAGAAGATCAATGATCTCCAACAGAAGATCAAGGATCTCTAACAGAAGATCAAGGATCTCTAACAGAAGATCAAGGATCTTCAACAGAATATCAATGATCTCTAACTGAAGATCAATGAGCTCTAACAAAAGATCAATGATCTCCTACAGAAGATCAAGGATCTCCTACAGAAGATCAAGGATCTCCAACAGAATATCAAGGATCTCAAACAGTAGATCAAGGATCTCGAACAGAAGATCAAGGATCTTCAACAGAATATCAAGGATCTCGAACAGAAGTTCAAGGATCTTCAACAGAAGATCAATGATCTCTAACAGAAGATCAAGGATCTCCTACAGAAGATCAAGGATCTCCAACAGAAGATCAAGGATCCCCCAACAGAAGATCAGGTATCTCCAACAGAGAATCAATCCACTTAATTAGAGAATCTTCAGTCGGCTTGCGGATCGGGAGGTCGTGGGTTCGATCCCCGGCCGGGTCATACCAAAGACTTTTAAGTTGGTAGAAGTGGCTTCCCTCCTAACGCTCGGGGCTAAGGGGACAGCATTACGCCTGACTCGTCGGTGTCAGTATAATGGACCGGCCGGGTTCAGTCCCTGGGCACCTCATAAGTGCCCCTGTGCTATAATGATAGAAATGTCGCTGCGCAGTATCGGCCAAAATGCCGGCTAATCCCAATCCCAATCCCAAAGATCTTCAACAGAGTATCAAGGCTTTCAAACAGAGGAATGAGGTATCTGACAATAAAGACTCCAATGAGAGTCTTTGAACATCAAAGTGAACCCCTGAAGTTTACTGTGAAGATGATGTTAATTTGGCTAACCCAATTTCAAAATTTTGATTTCTTCATATGCATGTAAAATGTGACTTGCCATGTAACATTCATCCTCAACTATTTAGGTCTATCTTATTTAAACAATATGTTGTTTTTGGGTTGGTTTTTTTTTTAGTAACGGTGTTATGGTTCTTCAACCATCTCTGGCGAGGGGTTACAGATTTAATAAATAACATGGACAGGTTTCTATAAATATTAACACTTCTCCATAAAAAGAATGTTGACCAGCCTAAAGACAGATAAGGACATAGCTCTACATGTAAGTCCATGCTGGTCAAAGCTAATTTTGCACATTTTTCTGCAGAGATCAATAAACAATCCAGAATCTGCCAGCCAGCGAGAAATTATGACGGCATTATTGTTGCACAACACTTTCACACATGCAGGAAAAATGCCTCACTCAAACAATTCACGCTATATTCCAATCTTGTTTGGACAGAACTGATGGGAACTTCTCACTGAATTCCTAAAAGACAAATTCCTTGAAAGTAACCTTTGGTATTCTGTGGCCAACAGCACATCAGATGTCATCTTCAATTAGCAGGCAGCAAGGTATCAATTTCATTTTCTATTATTCACAATGTTCCAGTCTAAAACAAGACTGCACAATTAGATTAGTGCTGTCAAAAAGTCCTGCTAGTTTAATTTAGAATATTTAACCAATGGAAAAAAGTTGAGTTTTGAAGATGGTATAGATGGAAGATTAAAGCCAACATATGTTTAAAAATGAAATGAAAAATCGAGACAACAGGAGTTTGAGAAATAATTTTAAAAAAATCAATATGTAATATAGAAAAAAGACAGATGTCAGAGATAAAAACATAGGAAAGGAAAAGCAAAGACAAGATTACCATGCAATGGCACAATTATGGTCATTATAGCAAAGGTAAGCTCTTATAAGTTTAAGACCATGTCAAACAAATGTTTTGGTAGAACCACTGGTGTTCCCTGCATTTTTTTTCTACCCACTAGGCTATGCCTTTACCCACTAGGCCATGCCACTACCCACAAGACCATGCCACTACCCACAAGGCCATGCCTCTACCCACTAGGCTATGCCACTACCCACAAGACAATGCCACTACCCACAAGGCCATGCCACTACCCACAAGGCCATGCCTCTATCCACTAGGCTATGCCACTACCCACAAGACCATGCCTCTACCCACTAGGCCATGCCACTACCCACAAGGCCATGCCTCTACCCACTAGGCTATGCCACTACCTACAAGACCATGCCACTACCCACAAGGCCATACCTCTACCCACTAGGCCAGACCTCTACCTACTAGGTAACACTTCTACCCACAAGGCCATACCTATACCCACTAGGCTATGTCACTACCCCCTTTGCTAGGCTTCTACCCATAAGGACACACACCTACCCACTAAGCCAAACCTCTACCTACTAGGCCACACCTCTACCCACTAGGCCAGACCTCTACTTACTAGGTAACACTGCTACCCAATAGGCCACACCTATACCCACTAGGCTATGTCACTACCTACTTTGCTAGGCTTCTACCCATAAGGACACACACCTACCCACTAAGCCAAACCTCTACCTACTAGGCCACACCTCTACCCACTAGGCTATGTCACTACCCACTTGCTTGGCTTCTACCCACTAGGCTACTGCTATACCCACTAGGCCATGTCACTACCCTCTAAGCCATGCTTCTACCCACTAGGCCACACCTCTATCCACAAAGCCACACCTCTATCCACTAGGCCAGGTTTCAACCCACTAGGCCATGCCTCTACAGTAGGCTAGGCCTCTCTACCCACTAGGCAACACATGCTCCTTAGGCCAGGAGGGGGCAGTTCAGTTATTAATATGTTATACCTTAACAGGTTGTTTCTACTTCTTAAATCTGCATAGTCCTGGTAATGGCCAACAAAATCACTTTCCCTACCCTTAGGACAAACAATCAACTTATGGCAAGAATGAAAAATCACAATCAAATTTACACCAACATAATTATTACACATAAACTACATTGTGTCTCGCCCACACTACTGTATGCCTCACAGTTAACATGCGTGGCAGCATCAAACATATTAACAATAACAAAATTTAAGTTCAGATGCAAGGTCAACCAGCATCACCACCATAAATCTTATGCCATAATTCCAGAGAAATGGATTAAATCTTTGAAATGCAGGGCAATATATGCAATTATTTCCAACCAAATTTTGTAATTGAATTCTATCTTTTCTGACTCTCCCCTCTCCTGTATAGTACTCTGACTTAATATACTTTAACTTATTTATGCATAATTGACTGTATTCTGCATTCTTTTTGTATGTAACTTTACTTTTATTATTGTTTATTGTTCTTTTATGTTAATTTTATTGATCCCAGACATAAAATGATGAAGATTTTTTTCTTTATTGGGGTTATTGTCCCACCAACAGTATTTCAGTTATCTGGAGACGGTGTTCAATTGAAGCAGATATAGTGCTGCCTTCACTGTGTATACCATGCCATGAACACCTGGCATGATACCACAACCAGTCATATTATCCTGACAACTGGCCAACCAGTCGTGGAACTACACTGCTTGAGCATTAGCAAGGGAGCTATACCACTACCATTTTAATGACTTTGGTATGTCGTGGCCCGGGATCGAACCAAGGACATCCTGTACCTGGAGCCGACGCTTTACCAATTGCATTTAGTCCAGTGAAGTATTAGTAGAAGTAGTAATAAAAGTTGTAGTAGTACAAGTTGTAGTAGTAGTAGTAGTAGTAGCATTAGTAGCAGTAGTAGTAGTAGTAGTAGTAGTAGTAGGTAGTAGTAGTAGCATTAGTAATATGTGTAGTAGTAGTAGTAGTAGTAGTAGTAGCAGTAGTAGTAGTAGTAGTAGCAGCAGTAGTAGCACCAGTTGTGGTAGTAGCAGTAGTAGCAGTTGTAGTAGAAGTAGTAGTAGAAGCAGCAGTAGTAGCACCAGTAGTAGTAGTAGTAGTAGTAGTAGTAGTAGTTGTAATAGTAGTAGTGATAGTGGAAGTAGAAGTGGTAGTAGTAGTAGTAGTAGAAGCAGCAGTAGTAGCACCAGTAGTGGTAGTAGCAGAAGTAGTAGTTGTAGTAGTAGTAGTAGTAGTAGTAGTAGTTGTAATAGAAGTAGTGATAGTGGAAGTAGTAGTGGTAGTAGTAGTAGTATAAGTAGTAGTAGTAGTAGTAGAAGCAGCAGTAGTAGCACCAGTAGTGGTAGTAGCAGTAGTAAAAGGAGTAGTAGTAGTAGTAGTTGTAATAGTAGTAGTGGTAGTGGTGGTAGTAGTAATAGCAGAACAAGTAGAAGTAATAATAGTTGTTGTACTAGTAAGTGTAGCACAAGGGGTCTCTGGAAAGAAATATGCAAGGAGTATTTGGAAAAACATAGGCAAGAGGGTTTCTGTAAAGAACTATGCTGTCTTTGGGAAGAAATATAGAGGGTCTCAGGGAGAAATATACAGAGGGGTCTCAGGGAAGAAATATACAGAGGGTCTAAGGGAAGAAATATACAGAGGGTCTCAGGAAAGAAATATACAGATGGTCTCAGGAAAGAAATATACAGAGGGTCCCAGGGAAGAAACATACAGAGGGTCTCAGGGAAGAAATATACAGAGGGTCTCAGGGAAGAAATATACAGAGGGTCTCAGGGAAGAAATATACAGAGGGTCTCAGGGAAGAAATATACAGAGGGTCTCAGAGAAGAAATAGACATGGCTCTCTAGGATAAAATTGTCAAGAGGATTTCTGGGAAGAAAGTCATGGCTTTCTATGAAGAAATAGGCAGAAAGGTTTCTGGGAAGTATTACAGTATGTGAAGGTGTCTGCGTTATAAGCTGTGCATAGTCTCTAGGAAGAAATACAGTATGTGTATGGGTTTCTGGAGAAAAATTCATGTAGGGATCTTTAAAAAGGGTCTCTTGGAGAGCTACATGTACTGTATGAATAGGGTTTCTGAGAAGATATGCTGTATGTATATGGTCTCTGGGAAAGAAACATTGTATGTACATGTGTCTCTTGGAGGAAATATGCATTGGGGTCTCTGGGAAGAAATATGTGTAAGGGGTCTTTGGTAATCTCAGGAGCAAAATTTTAATCAGAAATTATAAATATATATAATAGTTAATAATAATAATTAATATTAGTGATGGGGTGGGGGTCATTCTTGTAAGTACAACCAATATTTCTTCCTGTAGTGTCTTTGTAGGAAATATAATACATGTATCATTCAGTTTAAACTACATTTACCACAATCGATATTAAGAATACAAATTAAAATGTCCGTTATTGTGCTCTTTTTTCTAAGTTATCAACACTATACATGGAAATGTATTGTCTCCAAACAAAATAAAGAATTCAGCATCACATTATTGGTAGACCTGTCAACTGATGATGACATTCAAATCCAGAGATATGATCAATAGCCCACATCGTTTCTCAGATTCCTGGCTGATCTACTGTCTACCTAACTGTCTTCACATTCAGGAAATGATTTTCCACATAATGAGATTCCGTACATTCTGTCGTTTCCTTACTGACAGTTGATGGAACAGAATATAGTGATGATAGCGATGACTATCATTTGACCTTCCTGTTTATTTTTGTTCTGCTTACTAAGGTTAGTCATTGTTTCCCCTAGACAAAAATGATGTCAATATAACATTTGTTGATTTTTTTTAAAGGTGATATCTAACAGTTTGCCTATATCTAATAGGTAAATAAAAAAAGGTCTAATCAATTTTTTTTACAGATATTTAAATTTTAATCCACCTCTAGACAAAGGCAAACAAGGTAAATATAGATGTGATAAAAACAGAGAGACGAGACGTAACACACAAAAAGAAAAACCATCAGTTACCGCCTTGGAACGGTCAGTCGGCAAAAGGACCGACTGGGTTGCTTAAACCTGGTTTGCAATAATACAAACAAAAAATAATACATGTAACAATAGGTATTCGTGCATAATTGCTGGATGTATTTATGCATAATTGCTGGATGTATTTATGCATAATTGCTGGATGTATTTATGCATAATTGCTGGATAGACTTATATATAAGTTTACGTAAAGACTGTAAATAATATTACCTTAATTGTAAGAAAGTACAAATCATGAAATGTATCACTTTAAATATCCATTTTTTAATAATATATAAACAATTTTGTATGAGCACTGAAGATTTCAGCTAAATAGATAAATCCTGGAGTCAGAGCTCATTGCCCAGACAATCACGTAATGTTTCCTCAAAAGAAAGTTGTCACATGGTTGTCTTAGTTTAAAAATGGCTAACTGTGCAGCGAGACAAGAATAGAAAAAAAATTTTTGTTATGTAAAATGGGGTGTAATGCTTTACTTTTCGCATGGATAAATGGCACCAGTTAATAGCATCTTGCAGGATTTTTTCAGGTTACAATAATTTATTTGGTTGCAAGAGAGAAAAAATGGTCCAAACTGTCCGATACCACCTTTAAGCTTAGTTCTGATGTTTGGAAATTTTACCAGTAACGTGACGACTCCTTAAATGACTGTACTGTACAAGGCTGTCTTTCTCTAGCATACCTGATTGAATGTGAAAATTATTCTTGTAAATGAAGTATTTTTTACCTGAACATTTTGCATATTTGATGGTAACTGTCAAATAATTTTTATCTGTTCAGATAAAAACAATTCTAATCAACAAGCATACATGTAGATGTGTATACACATATGTACCTAAAAGCAATCTCTTACAACAAGCGACCCTTGCCACAATGGTTTGGTAATATATCCATTTAATCTCCTCTTTGACCCATAATTCCAGAGTATATACCAACATTCATGATAACTATCATCAAGCATGATTACTTCACAAACCAATCATAAATACAATCATTAAATACAGTTACAACAATATAACTATCAATCAAGCATGATTACTTTACAAACCAATCATAAATACAATCATTAAATACAGTTACAACAATATAACTATCAATCAAGCATGATCATTTCCCAAACTAATTATAAATACAATCATTAAATACATTTATAACAATATTCATGCAGTAGTAGAAAGCATGGTGTGTGCTTATCAGACATGACATGTTCAATATTTAAGATATGAGATGGTATTTTCTCTTCAGAATATTGTTATGTCCACGCTTTATGCCAATCATTAAAAGAACCAATTTCTCCCCAAAATGTAATTAACCCTTTACTTGCTGGAAATACCATTCATGATATTAACATAAATTGCACCTCAACCTAAAGGTGTTTCCAGGCAAGTAAAGGGTTAATACATCAATTAAGTGCAAGAGCTTGCCCATGGCATAAACCAAGTCATTGCAAAAGCTAGCCCATGGTATACACCAATTAACTGCAAAAGCTAGCCCATGGTATACACCAACTACAAAAGCTAGCCCATGACATACACCAATTAACTGCAAAAGCTAGCCCCTGGTATACACCAATTAACTGCAAAAGCTAGCCCATGACATCCACTAATTAATTGCAAAAGCTAGCCCATGGTATACATCAATTAACTGCAAAAGCTAGCCAATGGCATACACCAATTAACTGCAAAAGCTAGCCCATGGTATACACCAATTAACTGCAAAAGCTAGCCCATGACATACACCAATTAACTGCAAAAGCTAACCCATGGTATACACCAATTAATTGCAAAAGCTAGCCCATGGCATACACCAATTAACTGCAAAAGCTATCCCATGGCATCCACTAATTAATTGCAAAAGCAAGCCCATGACATACACCAATTAACTGCAAAAGCTAGCCCATGGTATACACCAATTAATTGCAAAAGCTAGCCCATGACATACACCAATTAATTGCAAAAGCTAGCCCATGGCATACACCAATTAACTGCAAAAGCTAGCCCATGGTATACACCAATTAACTGCAAAAGCTAGCCCATGGCATACACCAATTAACTGCAAAAGCTATCCCATGGCATCCACTAATTAATTGCAAAAGCTAGTCCATGGCATACACCAATTAATTGCAAAAGCTATCCCATGGCATACACCAATTAACTGCAAAAGCTATCCCATGGCATCCACTAATTAATTGCAAAAGCAAGCCCATGACATACACCAATTAACTGCAAAAGCTAGCCCATGACATACACCAATTAATTGCAAAAGCTAGCCCATGGCATACACCAATTAACTGCAAAAGCTAGCCCATGGTATACACCAATTAATTGCAAAAGCTAGCCCATGGCATACACCAATTAACTGCAAAAGCTATCCCATGGAATCCGCTAATTAATTGCAAAAGCTAGCCCATGGCATACACCAATTAACTGCAAAAGCTAGCCCATGGTATACACCAATTAATTGCAAAAGCTAGCCCATGGTATACACCAATTAACTGCAAAAGCTAGCCCATGACATACACCAATTAACTGCAAAAGCTAACCCATGGTATACACCAATTAATTGCAAAAGCTAGCCCATGGCATACACCAATTAACTGCAAAAGCTATCCCATGGCATCCACTAATTAATTGCAAAAGCAAGCCCATGACATACACCAATTAACTGCAAAAGCTAGCCCATGGTATACACCAATTAATTGCAAAAGCTAGCCCATGACATACACCAATTAATTGCAAAAGCTAGCCCATGGCATACACCAATTAACTGCAAAAGCTAGCCCATGGTATACACCAATTAACTGCAAAAGCTAGCCCATGGCATACACCAATTAACTGCAAAAGCTATCCCATGGCATCCACTAATTAATTGCAAAAGCTAGCCCATGGCATACACCAATTAATTGCAAAAGCTATCCCATGGCATACACCAATTAACTGCAAAAGCTAGCCCATGGCATCCACTAATTAATTGCAAAAGCTAGCCCATGGCATACACCAATTAACTGCAAAAGCTACCCCATGGCATCCACCAATTAATTGCAAAAGCTATCCCATGGCATCCACTAATTAATTGCAAAAGCTAGCCCATGGCATACACCATTTAATTGCAAAAGCTAGCCTATGGCATACACATATTAATTGCAAAAGCTAGCCTATGGCATACACCAATCAATTGCAAAAGCTAGCCCATGGCATACACCAATTAATTGCCAAAGTTGGCCTATGACTACACATACTTTAAATACTAAGTCCCTCTTCTGGCAATTGTTTTATTTATTTTTGTTTACATAAATTTGCACCAACATAAAACTAGTAATGTGCTGTTTAACTATGATTGGTGGAGACAGACAGCAGATAGATATCTGGGTACAATCACTGGTCAGCTGGATGACCTCTCACATGACATTGATTGCCCCGACTGGGACTCTTGTTTAAAATTGTGTGATGTTGAACATTAATGTGTAGGCAACTGTAATCCCATAACCAAGGGAACCTTTATTTCTGTAAAATTAATAGCAGAGAAAAAACTTAGGTAACAAATTGCAAGGTGTTTTTTTTTAAAGAAATTAACCTTATTGGACTACAATACCATAAGGTTTTAAATCAAAACAAACCATTGATGTGTTTTTCTAGTGCAGTGGCATAATTAAAATTTTCTAGAAATGTCCAACCATTTCTGGCTGAGGAAGAGCCCCATGGCTAAAGGCTAATACAGAATACAGATAATTTTTTATACAAAGCTAAAACTTTGCGGACGGTAAATATTATAAGGTCATAAATCAGAACAAAATTTAATTCTGTCGTAGCTTACAGTTTACAAACATTGACCTTATGAGTCAAGGTTTCCGGATGAATTGCATAAACTTTCAATCATTAACAGCAGTTCCAGTTTACACGTCAGAGTTGAAGCTTCCATTTAAATGTGTGTGTGAAATTTTACAGTTTTAATAATTAATCAGAATATGTTTTCAGGTTTTGGAGACATGTTCCAGCAATTTATGTGTGAAATGAAATGGTTAATAACAACTGGAATATGTTCCAAGATATTGAAGACTGGTTTGTGTAAATTTTGTGCAAAATGAAACAGTTATTAACCATGTCAATATGCACTAAAGCTACTGGGTATATGTTCAAGACATGAGTTTTGCCGAATTACCGGTTAATGCTCTTATCGTTACCAGACTCTTTCACACTGACATTATAATTGTAGCTATAGGCCTGACCAGTAAAAGCTTCTATCCTATTTACGATAATTGCTTTCACTTGTACAGAGCAAGAAAACATTGTTTTTGTTTTTTTGTTATATCACACTAACACAGTACTTGTTGTAGGCATATTGGCAACGTCCAGCTAATTATCAGTGGAGGAACACCCCAACTCTGATGTCTGAGTAGAACCTCTAGCACTACACAGGTTAGCTGGACAACCTTCCCACATGAACGTTCTTACCCCAACTGGGACTCGAACCCACATGGTGAGTGGCTGTGGAGTTACAAGTCAGGAACTCTAATCACTGAACAATAAGATGTGGCAGACAAAGAAACTGACTTAATAACTCTCCAAGATATGGGTAGTATATCTGAAGGAGCTTCAAACATTAAAAAAGGGAAAACAAAACAAGAGGGTCATGATGACCCTTAATCGCTCACCTGATGACACAGGCTTTAAGTAGGCTCAAATCTGGCATCAAGTAATTGAGATTTGTTTACTTTAGAAATCTTTGGTGAAGATTGGACCATAAGTGTGGCCACTGGGTTGATAACATTTTCTAGAATTTACCAAATAACCTACTGCATCCACATGATGGACGACGGACGAAGTGGTATCACAAAAGCTCCCCTTGAGCACATTGTGCTCAGGTGGGCTAAAAATCATAAACGCATACATACATGTAAACACAGTCACACAAATACTTGTGAATACTAAAATTTATTGCTAAAGACGATTACAGAATACTTGTCAGGCCTTTTATAATGCCATTTTGGGGGCAAAAATTTGGCCCCATTCCCTTAATGAACAAGTATACTTTTTTTTTAATTTCATCTCAAAATCACCATCAAAAGTTTGTTTTTATTTATGAAAATGAAAAAAATAAAAAATTCACCTAGACATTTATTATTATAACAATCTACATGTGCAACAGACGAGGCGTGTCAATTAATGTAACATGATAAGTGAAAAACATGATGGACTGTAGTGTCTGGCATCAGAAATTGTGCTTCTTGTTAATATATTTGTCATTAGTAAAATTTCCTCCATCTGAAATGTTCCCTTCTTGAATTGACTTGTAAAAAGTAGTGTTATAAAGTTGTTTTAATAATAAATAAAAGAGAAAAAAAATTGGTTAAATGTCTGTCTGTGATATTATTGTACATATATAGTAGAGGAAATAAAAGGTTTGATCAGATATCCAACCCACAATCTATGTTATATGAGGACATTAGCTTATTTTAGATATGTGGATATCTAATGTCACATAAACCATCTTTTAAATATAGACAGAGGCTATCTCCTTGTTGATTATATTGGGATGGGATTGGGATTTGCCGGCATTTTGCCGATACTGTGCAGCAACATTTCTATCATTATAGCACAGGAACTGAACCTGGCCGGTCCATTATTCTGACACCGATGAGTCAGGCATAATGCTGTCCCCTTAGCCACGAGCATTAGGAGGGAAGCCACTACTACCAACTTTAAATTCTTTGGTTTGACCCTGCCAGGGTTTGAACCTGTGACCTTTCGATCCGCAACCCGACGCTCTATCACCTGAGCTATTGCGGCTTGTGATTATATTGTGCAGACATCTTCTATGGTTATTCTGTAAAGGCATGAAACTCAGGATTATTGTGTGGGGTCAGTGTGGGGTTCAACTTACAGAAAGGTTTATTTATTGGGTTTATCGTCTCACCAACAGTATTTCAGTTATTGGAGACAGCGTCAACTTGAAACAGATATAGTGCTGCCTTCACTGTGTATAGCATGCCATGAACACATTGCATGATACCACACCCAGTCACATTATCATGACACCGGGCCAACCAGTCGTGGAACTACCCTTACATTTGCTTGAGCGTTAGCAAGGGAGCTATACCACTGCCATTTTTAACAATTTTGGTATGTTTTGTCTTTGATGATTCATATTGCAGCTACATGATCATGGATTTTATAGACATTTCCAGCTTACTGGTGGAAGAAGACAGAGAAGATTAAGTTATATACAAGACAGCATTGATGGAAAGCATCAAACCTCGCCATCAAGGTCCTGTTAAAAAATCAAAATATTTTTCCTAACAACAAACTGACCAGCAAACAGCAAAACCTTGTTGTTATTAAAAGATATACAATGCTGTAAAAGTATTATGTCTTAAAATAATATGCAGTAACAAAATTGCCTATGGATGCATGGGAAAAGGTCCAAACACTAATAACAGAATAGAGCATAGCAATTGACTTGTACAAAGAACATCGTTGTAACAAATGCAATTTAAGTTAAATAAATTATGCATGAAGATATGGAACAGAAACAATTTAAAGAGACGGGTAATGATGCAGCAATATTTTAAATTATAATCTAATTTAATTCTGATATCACTAAAGTTGAATAATAGCCAAAATTCAATTCATTAAGGTTCCGTCCTTTGTTTGTTTATATAACAACATGGCTCCATCCATAGGACTTTTCCAGGAACAATTACAAATAAACCTGTGTAAAAAATAAGCTAATCAAGTTAACAAAGGTTTTCCAACTGATGTAAACAAAACCTTTAAATTAAACTTAGCCATATTTGTAATAATTATATGAAAATGGCACAAATTATACTTGATGTTCATGACTGTGTTGTAACACATCAATGTAAACTCTCCTACTTTTGGAGGGAGACTCCCAATTTTAAGGTTGAAAATTATTTGAAAATAAGGGATGTTTTACACATTTTCAGAAATCTCCCTACATGGAAAAAGGTAACTTCCTTCTTTGGCCTCAGAAAAACTTCACATGTATGATACATTTCTAGTGTATACTGTACAATACCTGGCAAAAATATGTGGCAAAACATTCAGTGTCCTGAACTTTTGTTCATGACTGTGTTTTTTTACACATTTATAGTGTATACTGTACAGTACCTGGCAAAAATATGTGGCCAAACATTCAGTGTCCTTAAATTTTAACCTATTGGACCTTCATCAAATATTTCAGTCTCGATCAGTGTAAGAGCTTTATTTGCTGAGTTCTAGTAAATGAATTGGCATACCTTTGGTTCTACCATGACAATATGTCGGAGGTCCTCTTTGCCAATAATAGAACATTGTTGCCTTTCTGGCCATACAAGTATTGGTTAGATGTTCTACAAATCAAAACAAACCACCCAAATCAATAAGTTCTTCTTATCAGTCGATTTTCCCCATCACAACAAAAGTACATCTAATCAGCAATTACGAGGAGACCTGTCATTAATTAAGACATGCCAGTGTTCCAACGCCCTTTGACATGAACCAACTTGTTCCTAGCCTTTAGGCCATAATGTCCCAGGGCTTGTAGTCAACTAATTATGACAAGTGTTACAATATTGATTCAGTTGAAGTCTTTGACCTGAGGACCAATATCTTCAGGGCAAAAAATGCAAAGAAGTACATAACCTACATGTATTTCTTTATAGACAATTGGGAAACAACTTCTTTAAACTTATATTTGTCCTTCTTAAACACTGTTGAGTTATTAGGTGTCATTACCAAAGACTAACATCTTATGGTGGATTGGGAAGCTTGGTGACCAGTGTTTTAATGACGAAATCAGACTTGGCGATGCAAAGGGTTGAGCATCTGCTCCAGGTATGGGAAGTTGGTTCGGATCCTCGGCCATGACATACCAAAGTAAATAAAAATTGTTGTGATATAGCCAGCTTACTAACGCTACCTAAAAAATGTCAGGACAATATAATTGAGTGTGCTATCATGCCAGATGTTCACAACACCCTTTACACAATGAAAGCAGCACTTTATCTGCTTATGCAGACACCATCTCCAGTCTACTGAAATATTGTTGGTGGGACAATAATCCCAATAAACATTAACCCATCAGACTAATCAAGCTTATAGTTGCAATAACTTGTACAAAAGAACAGGCGATAAAGTCCAAGAATTCCAATTAAACCTAGTGTTTGGAATACCTTGAATAATAACTAACAAGGGAGACAATTTCCATTTCACCAATGTACCCCATTACTTACACAACTGTTATGTTGAAGAATTGGATAGAGTGTCAGGCCTGGTAACAGAGGTTTCAGGTTCAATCACAGTCTAGAGCATGAGTGGTCATGAAACAGTATGCTCAATTATTCAAGTGCTTATTAGTTGGGTGAATGCTTGAAAGTACTTGCGCAAAAAAATTTAACCTGCATGTTTATATTCACCTAAATTTTCTGTGCTGAACAAGGCCATGTACAATTCTCACAAAATCTGACCTACAACTTTCAAACTTGATTATGTAAGTATGTCCACAATGAAGACACAACATTTTATTCTAATGTACGAATTACTAAAATACAAGTTTTATCATCGCAAGTCATTAGCCTGAATATTAAGGCGACGCTGATGCCAACACACGGGTGAGTGCAATGCCCTCTATATTCATAGAATAATCAAACTAACTCCAGCATTGCCAACAAGAAGTAAATATAAGAATGGTTCCGGCGAAGTTCCCCTGGCCATCATGCTGCTGAGCACTAAACTTATTGAAAGTTTCAGAGAATGGTTTTCTTGGTGAACAGCCAAGGTATCATTCTTCATGATTTGTTTTGACTTTATTTATGGTATTCATTAAAAGAAATGAAAACCCTTTATCCGCTTCATAAATTGGTAAAATCATTTTCAATGAGATTGCAGTGGAAGCATTTCTTACAGAAAACCAGCACAGATATGGCTGTTTTTAGTGATTGCACAACATCTGAAGATGCATGTTTGCCCCCTCCACCATCCCCCCTCCAATAAAATTTTATAGGCCCAAAAATAAAATTCAAATGAGATATTTTTATAGTTTTAACTTTTAAGTATTTTTTAAAGGACAATTGTGCTTTGTTTTTTGTTTTGTTTATTTTTTATTATTAATTGCACCAACACAATTATGATCATACTGGCAACATCCAGCTAATTGTTGATGGAGGAAGATCCCAGAGAGGGGTCCGGGTAGAACCACCGGTGCAGCGCAGGTTAGCTGGAAAACCTCTCCATGATTTTTTTTAATTATACTCCAGCGACACAATTAGTGTCATAGAGACGTCCAGCTAATTTTGGTGTTGGAAGACTCACCACAAATGTCTGGGTAGAACCAGTGACCCACAATAGGTCAGCTGGAAAACTTTTTTTTTTTTTCATCCTGGAATGGAACCCAAGTTATAAAGGGCTGAAGAGCCAGAGGCCACTCGACCCACTCTGCGATTGTTGCTGGGGAGATTTAATACAAAATATACAAGTACAATACATCTCAATCTCCAGTGATGGATTTCTTTATGGCAGGCCAGAACTGATATAATGTTTTCAGCTTCCTGCAAAAAAATGGTTAGAAATCATTGGTTTGTATCCAGATTTAGATTCCACTTTTCTTGACATCTACAAAATGTATTGAAGTTTTTTGTTCTTTTTCTCCCCTTTCCTTTTCTCATTTTTATTTCTACAACGATCATTCACACCAAATGTATTGATTTTTTTTATCTTTTTCTTTCTTTCCTTTTTTCTTTCTTTCTTTCATTCGTTCTTTCTTTCTTTCTTTTTTTCTTTCTTTCATTCCTTGTTTTATTTCTTCAAGGAACTACTTTATAAAAATGACAAGCCAAGCACAACTAATCACAAATTTGTACTCAATCTGACAATGACGGCAAGATCATCGCAAGACTGATCATGCTGAACTATGGATAGGAGAGACATTCGTATATTTGTATACATAACGCTGGCCAATACAAAGAGACGTCATTACCTCATCAACGTAAGCGAGAGATCTCAACATTTCCAAACACAATTTAATCAAGCGTCTGGAATATCCAGAAAGATGAACTGCCTGTCATTTGACGTTAAAATTTGGCAAGGAAAAATGTCAGGAGTATAACCGTTAGAGGCCAAGACAGTTTGAAGGATAAGTAAATGGCGTTCATAAAATATTCCACAAATAATTTTTTATCTTTGCTTAAAGAAAATCAAGAGGCAGTTTTTCATACTGACAATCGTTAAGTCTAGTTTTTTGCATATACTTGCTATCCTTCAGAATTCACTTATTGCCAGCATTATATTACATTATTACTCCTACAATCCCCATAAAGTGGGTTCTATATGATATTGTTATATTAGGCAGTCACGTAAGGATCAGCTTACAATTTGAGATATAGAGGAATTAGCTTGAGAAAATAATCTCTTTAATCACAAGACTCACCATGTTTTTCCATTCAATACACCCATTACATATTTTGTTATATTACACTAGTGTAATACAGCTTTTTGATTGATGACATCATCAACATCATCATAATGCAGATCATATCATTCCACTAAGTATTGTTATGAAAATTTTGTAAAATCATACATTGGTGACTAAAATCATGTGATAAAAAGAATCTGACACAAGTTGTCATTTGATACAAACTTTTATAAAACTCATCCAGGAAAAATGATAGTAAACACACAATAGGCTTGCTTACTATTAATTTAACTGAACTCATTTAATAAATATTTGTACTAAATGATAACTTATGTAAGATCCTCCGTTTCAACAAAGCCAACAGATTTTGAATAATGCTTTTTTTTTTTTTTTTTGTTACATCCTACTGACACAGTTATGGTCATATTAGTGATGTCCAGCTAATTATTGGTGGAGGCAGACCATAAGCGTATGCCTAGATAGGACATCTGGCACGCCATGGGTTAGCTCGAAACCCTCCCCATCAGAAAATTCTTGCTCTGACTTGGACTTAAGCCAAAACTGTGAGGGGCTGACAAGTTACAAGTCAGAATCTTTAACCGCTTAGCCATGGGCTCCCTGACGAATAATGCATTCTAAAACATGTAGCTTTTTAATATTAGAATTATCGTTAAAGATTATAAATACCCAAGTAACTTCTGTGACACAGTTTGTTTATTGGGTTTACCACCCCACCAACAGTATTTCAATTATCTGGAGACGGTGTCCACTGATGCAGATATAGTGCTGCCTTCACTGTGTATAGCATGCCATGAACACCTGACATGATACCACACCCAGTATTATCCCGACACCTGGCCAACCAGTAGTGGAACAACCCTTATATTTGCTTCAGCGTTACATGTAGCAAGGGAGCTAAATCACTACCATTTTAAGTGATTTGATACGTTGCGGCCCGGGACAGAACCAGAGGCCTCTCGTACCTGGAGCTGACCCTTTACCAACTGTGATACCAGGACAGGTTTGACACAGTTTAACTGTAAAGACAGTAAATGGGCCATGAATGATGTAAAATCAAGCCATGCCTATCATATGCAAACCTAGGCTTGGTTCTTTCATCAGAATCCAACCAACAGTAGCCGAGAGATATTGTGGAAAAATCAGTCTGCAGACAGATTGATAGACAAATGGTTGCAATTCATGTACAGCACCAACATACATTGTATAACAAAGTAACATATTGAAACAATGATCTACTTTCATATATTTACATTGGCATAGTTATGCCAATAATTAACGCATATATTTTTTTTTACCCAAAATAGGTTGGAAATGAAAAAGTAAGATGCTCTAATTATTAGCCTGGGTTGATGCACTTATTGACACATATCAGGTAATGAAATTTTAAAACCTTGAATTTGCATCCAAGATAACCAATAAGCAAAATTAATGTTTGTTTTGGTTAGCTTATTACCTCTTTGTATGCTGGTAACACCATTTCCCCATAAAAATAAAATATTAACCACCCCACCTAATGGTGTTTCCAGAAGGTAAAGGGCTACAAACAAAAAGTGCATTGAAATTGTTGTCAAATCTGTAAACAATCTTATTTATAATTTCTAACTTGTAAAATTAAAAAAACACAAATATTTCCTTAGATATAAGAAATTTAATAAATCATTTTCATAAATGATACATATTACCCTAAGAATTTTTTCTTATTACATTATAATTCCTCGGAATTTTCTAAGGTGAAGGGAATCCCATCCCCTAGGATGCTATGGTTTCCATCAGACTTGGAATTGCAAATAAATGAAAACATATATTACATACTCTCCCACTTTACAAGGGAGACTCCCACTTTACAAGGGAGACTCCCACTTTACAAGGGAGACTCCCACTTTACAAAAGAGACTCCCACTTTACAAGGGAGACTCCCACTTTACAAGGGAGACTCCCACTTTACAAGGGAGACTCCCACTTTGCAAAAGAGACTTTCAATTTTAAGGTTCAAAATTATTTTAAAAGGAGGGATGTTTTACACATTTTTCAGAAAACTCCTGATTTGGAAACAGATAACTTTCTTCTTTGTTTATATGAAAATAACAAATCATTCACTTTGCAAATGAAAATCTCCCACTTTGCAAATGAAAATCTCCCACTTTGCAAGTGAAAATCTCCCACTTTGGCCTCAGAAAAAGTTCACACGTATGGTGTTATTATGTTTAGATTTATGAAATAAGTGAATGCAACAAAAACGGAAATGAGTAGAAGGTGGGGATTTTATCCAGCACACTAGCAATTTAGATGCTTCATTTGTAGTTGTTGTTTAAAATAATGTTTCTATGAAAATGTGCTGAACCATGATATACAATGTAAACATCACTATCACCAAGTTGCCAATTGTAAATGACAGAATAATTCATGCTGAATAGACGTGTAATGGGATAATGAGGAAATGTAGAAATTCATTTAGTACAGATGGTTGACATTTGACAACTGCCAATTATATATATATATCTATTTGTAACAAGGTTTACATTGTTATAACTATTCACTGTGTAATAATGTTATGTTAACAAGTAATGCTGGCACAGATTTTCAAAAACAATGGGAACTACTTTTTTCATATGCATTTCATAAATATTTTTTTTATTTTAAAGCAAAATGTGAGTGCTTCATTACAGAAAGTCTTTCAACTTATTAAGAGCATTGGCTTGCGGATCAGGAGGTTGTGGGTTCAAACTCTGGCCAGGAAAATCCAAAGACTTTAAAGATGGTTGTAGTGTCTTCCCTCCTAATGCTCGGGGATAAGGGGACAGCAATACGCCTGACTTGTCGATGTCAGTGTAATGGACCGGCCGAGTTCAGTCCCTGGGCACCTAATAAGAGCCTCTGTGCTATAATGATAGAAATGTCGCTGCACAGTATCGGCAAAAATGGCGGCAGATCCTATCGCTCAACTTATTAATATAAGTCACTCAAGGTTATTAAAATATCTTGAAGTACAGCACTTTTCATCAAATATGAACTTACTTAATAGTCATACAAGAAATAAGCATTGTAGGCATTCATTGCTTTAAAAAAATTCAAATATGAACTTAACAGTCAAACAAGTAATAGAAGTATTGCAAGCAGTATGGCATTTACGGCTTTTTAAAATGTGCCACAATGACAACCAAAAGTATTTTGGTACAAGATGAACTGCTCATTCTCAAACTATACAGCTCAACTTTCAATTTATTATAATAATAATAATAATAAAAGTTTATTTTATATAGCGTAAGTTCCTTACAATAAGCTCCAAACGCTTTAGAGCAATATATAACATACAAAGAAATATAATTTGTGAGAGCATATAAACGTGCTGCCAACACTTGGCGCATACGCTGATATATTAGACACAAGCAGAAGGTTAAGGATGAATTACCAATACCAACTGATCTTTTTTACCATAGGAGAGTTTGTTACACATGTAGGTCACAGTCGCGGTATACCGGTATATTGCGATATAGGGTTAAGTCAGTACAGTACCGCCATACACAATGAACATACCAGTTTTTATGATATTTTGTAAACTTTGTTTGCTGCCACCATTTTGTGCATCTAAAGTCAAAGATGCTCGTATTAATGAAAATCGATGTAGTCTGATGTTAAATACATGGTAGGGGAGTTCGTTCTAAACCGCGCAGGAAATGCTGCCGACTAGATTTGGCTTTGCGGTATTCCTTTCAAAAAGAGTGTTAATCCATATTTGGGCTTTTGATTTGACACATTATTATAGGATAGTTCATTGCAGAATACTTAGAACATTATCATTAAATTTATTTCGGCAGTTTAATCAAACATGGCGCTTGCAAATTGTAAACAATAAAGCTGAGATTTTTCAAAAGAATGCCAAATAAAATCGCAAAAAGCGATTGTGGTGGGCCACATCTAGTTAAAGGATGACAGATCAACAAAGAAAATTGCTGCATATGTCGCATTTTGTCGACATTTTGATGCACATGTAAGATACAGTGGAGGTACAACCAACCTAAATACATTTATGAATCATCATCATCTGCCATATTATTTTGCAGTTAATTTGTTGTTTGATTGTTTTTACATTGCTTAAACCTTCTAGTGCTATTACTTTCTCGTTTCTGTGTTTACCAGTTACAAAGCTTATAAAGCTATGTCATATTACACTCTGGCATTTGATGTTCATTCTGTTCATTATAAGTTGTTGAAAAGATGCTTATAATAGGTTAATCAAATATGGCAATATATTGGGATACGTATTGCAATATGTTCTATATGTATCACAATATTTGGGGGTACGCTTCAAGCCAATTGTGACATCCCTACAGTTTAGTCTGGATTCTGTATTCTTGCATGCTCTATGGAGAAATTGTTTGTTTATTTATTGGGTTTATCTTCCCACCAGCAGTATTTCAATTATCTGAAGACTGTGTCCACTTGAAGGAGATATAGTGCTGCCTTCACCGTGTATAGCATGCCGTGAACACCTGGCATGATACCACACCCAGTCACATTATCCTGACACCGGGCCAACCAGTCGTGGAACTACCCTTATATTTGCTTGAGCGTTAGCAAGGGAGCTATACCAATACCATTTTTAATGACTTTGTTATGTCGCAGCTTGGAATCGAACCCGGAGCCTCCCGTACCTGGAGCTATACATTTGTATTTGGGTTTTACAGCACACCAACACTTGATAGGTTATACAGCGCCAAGTACAATGAAGTTCAATGTCCGACTAGTTCTTTAGTTATATGTCAACCTATGGATGTATGTTGAACTATCTGTCAAGCTGGAGAAAGAAAGGTTCTTAAATTGTTAGGGTTCTATTATAATCATTTCCTGAGCAGATAATCTAAAATTTCAAAAAAAGCTGTGTTGAGTATAAATATATAATCAGCTAAATATTTTAAGCAAATTATGCAGAAAGTAATTATCATATGTAAATATCAAGATTGTTGCTCAAAAATCAACAACATCAACTTAACCATATTTTGCAATGGGTTTCTTTTGAAAAATCTCTGAGAAAACAGACACAAAAATGACAGAATTCTGCATTTAGACAGCACAATTATTGACCCAAAGCTGTTGCCAGGGGAAAAATGTGCATTGAAAACAGGGAGCGATCAGAATAAAAAGGAAATGAAAATGTTATGCAGCTGCAATCATTAACATGGGAGCACTAAGAATTTAACATAACAGTGTCAATGTTTTTTTCCAAGTTTCAGTTATGCAGACACATGGGCTAAGAAACTCATCAAATGCATACAGTATTTTAAACCTCCACATTCCATAAAATTTGTATTTTGTATTTTGGGTTTAACGGCACGCCGACACTTTATAGGCCATACGGTGCCGAATAAAGTTAAATTAATCAACATTGAAGTTTAACAGTGTTAAAACTAAAATAGGTATTTCGGAACGTGAGAATATACAAGTTAAAAATATTTGAAAACAAATATATATGGATAACAGTATTAAAATTTGCAAAGATATCACAATAAACTGTTAAGACATTACAATCGGTTAAAAATGCAAATTTCTTTTAAAAAAACAAACAAGTGTAGAGTTGGGCACTGTCTCATTCCATTAAATATTTTTAGAAGACATTAAAGGTGATATCTGACAGTTCGCCTCTATCAAACACATGTAACAATACCTTACCACTGCTTTGGGGGATTGGGCATAATTTCTGCATAAATTCATACTTTATTATATGTACAGATGGTTTTGAACACTGTCTGCATTGTTAGACAGTATAGATCATGATAGAAACACTAAAAGTTCAATCATTTCAAATTTATTTATAAGCAGGATAGTGATCTCTGCTAAAAATAGATACCGACGTAGCTGTGTTGAGTAAATATATAATCAGCTAAATATAAGCAAATAATGCAGAAAGTAATTATCATATGTAAATATCAAAACTGTTGCTCAAAAACCAACAATATCAACTTAACCATATTTTGCAATGGGTTTCTTTTGAAAAATCTCTGAGAAAACAGACACAAAAATGACAGAATTCTGCATTTAGACAGCACAATTATTGACCCAAAGCTGTAGCCAGGGGAAAAATGTGCATTGAAAACAGGGAGCGATCAGAATAAAAAGGAAATGAAAATGTTATGCAGCTGCAATCATTAACATGGGAGCACTAAGAATGTAACATAACAGTGTCACTGTTTTTTTCCAAGTTTCAGTTATGCAGACACATGGGCCAAGAAACTCATCAAATGAATACAGTATTTTAAGCCTCCACATTTCAATAAATATTTTTAGAAGACATGTAAGGTGATATCTGACAGTTCGCCTCTATCAAACACATGTAACAATACCTTACCACTGCTTTGGGGGATTGGGCTTAATTTCTGTGAAAATTCATACTTAATTATAAGTACAGATGGGTTTGAACACTGCCTGCATTGTTAGACAGTATAGATCATGATAGAAACACTAAAAGTTCAATCATTTCAAATTTATTTATAAGCAGGATAGTGATCTCTGCTAAAAATAGATACAGACGTAAGAGCGGATTACCCGAATGACGATATAATGATATCTCAAAAGTAAGCTGTCACATGGTATTATCTAGTTAAAAATAACTATCTCTGCAGCATGGCTAAGAAAATAACTGTTGCAATGAAAAACGGAGATTTATGTGTCACTGTTTGCACTGATCTAGAGCATCAGTGAGCAGCATTTTACAGGATTTTTTCAGGTAACAATGACTTATTTGGTTATTTGCAAAAAAAAATTTTTAACCCAACATGTAATAAGAAAATTCCACCATAATAACACATGACTGAGGAGGAGGCAGATTTTGGCACCTTTGTACACATTTCCCAGAAGTAACTTGGATGCGCACTTTCTCAAGGAATATATTAAATTCATTGAATATAATAAACTAGGACAAGTTTTGTTGATACTATATTATGCCTAAATTCCTGCAAACAGTTAAAAGATATTAGTTTGTGCTATTGATTTATGCAAACTATTGAATACCACCATTAAATCCCGAAAGTGACTGAACAAAATGAAAGGTAACCTAACTCTTAGCCTGATAAACACATACTTATTGAGAAGAGACAAAACATCGCACACACCACAATCATGGTGATATTGATGACTTCCAGCTTATTTTTGGTGAAGGAAGACCCCAGACTTACAGACTTACTTTTGATAAGAACCACCAGTGCAAAACAAATCAGCTGGAAAACCTCCTCAAATATATGTTCTTGCCCGACTGGGACTAGAACCCATGCGGAGACGGGTGACGGAGTTGCATGTCAGCAACTCTTACCACTTGGCCATGGCGCCCCCTGTGGGACAAGTATCAGGACCAAAACCCGTAACATTGAACTAGCATAGACAAATTGAATCTATAATACTTTATATAAGGGCTGTTAATTTAAGATAGGGTGTGCCCAATATGCACAGTCCTTATAAATTCACAACTTATTTTATGACATTAAATCCCAATAATTATATAAAAAGGACATAATGTGTTCCCTGCACAGTACAGGCGGTCCATCCCTGAAACAGGCAACAGTAATCTAAAGATATAAGAGGGATGCTGTGCAGTATTACATGACAATATATGATGAACAAAGTATTGACAAGAAGTACCGTAGTCTTTTGGTTAATGTTCCGAGTTCTGGATTGGAGGGTCCAAAGTTTGAATCCCAGACTTGAACTGTTAATGTTTATAGACTTGACTTGGGTTGTTTATAACATCAGTGTTGTATCTCAGTGTTTATAACATCAGTGTTGTATCTCATTGTTTATAACGTCAGTGTTGTATCTCAGTGTTTATAACATCAGTGTTGTATCTCAGTGTTTATAACATCAGTGTTGTATCTCAGTGTTTATAACATCAGTGTTGTATCTCAGTGTTTATAACATCCGTGTTGTATCTCAGTGTTTATAACATCAGTGTTGTATCTCAGTGTTTATAACATCAGTGTTGTATCTCAGTGTTTATAACATCAGTGTTGTATCTCAGTGTTTATAACATCAGTGTTGTATCTCAGTGTTTATAACATCAGTGATGTATCTCAGTGTTTATAACATCAGTGTTGTATCTCAGTGTATATAACATCAGTGTTGTATCTCAGTGTTTATAACATCAGTGTTGTATCTCAGTGTTTATAACATCAGTGTTGTATCTCAGTGTTTATAACATCAGTGTTGTATCTCAGTGTTTATAACATCAGTGTTGTATCTCAGTGTATATAACATCAGTGTTGTACATGTATCTCAGTGTTTATAACATCAGTGTTGTATCTCAGTGTATATAACATCAGTGTTGTATCTCAGTGTTTATAACATCAGTGTTGTATCTCAGTGTTTATAACATCAGTGTTGTAGCTCAGTGTTTATAACATCAGTATTGTATCTCAGTGTTTATAACATCAGTGTTGTATCTCAGTGTTTATAACATCAGTGTTGTATCTCAGTGTTTATAACATCAGTGTTGTATCTCAGAAACACTGTAAGAAAGCTATAGTTCTACATTTCTGACCAACACATCCAATGAATATAAAGACTCACAAAAAATGTCATAAATTGGAAATAAATGTTTCGAGATGAAAAAGTCCATTTCATTTGCACATACAGAAAGTGCATCTTTATTAACTCTTATAATAGCAATGAGTCTGGTCATTTCATTTTGAAGAGTAAACAAGTTTATTACAATATTAATATCAAACATTTTTTTAGCTATATAATATTAAAAAAACAACAACACTATTTCATTGCTAAAAATTCTATTGCAAATGGTTTCTTCTTAAAAAAACAAACTCACAGGACAATTATGGTAAATAATAATAACACCTTTTTTTTCATAGTACAAATATGATAAATACATGTATTAACTATTTTTTTCTTATTATTTTGCATTTATTTACATTGTATTTATAAATCTATTTATTACACCCTATTATCAGAGTAACCAGATATTTCAGAAGGTCATTTTTAGACTGGTGCGCATGCGCCAGTCTTAAGTAACGATGCTGTGAACTCAGCGACGCGTGGTTTTTAACATCGGGTGTATCATTGCGACCACGAGAGCGTATTCAAGTTGTTGTGCGGCATAAGAAGTAGTGCGTTTTTAGAAAACACAAATATTACGAAGGAATGCGAACCTTTGTAAGGAAATGCGACAAATAAAAACAAGGAAACAATGTAATGTTGTTTTTCGAACAAATATGAAAGGATATTAAAAGAACGATTACAAACAAATTAGTCACGTGACAAGCGGGAGATAGCGTTGGTCGTCATTTTGGATAGATCGGAGTGCTTTTGAACGAGTTTCTGCTCAGCTTTCAAGGACCGTAAGTAAGTTGGCAAATATTTATGTTAATGCATTGTTGCGATCGACGTAAAAAATAGGATTGTAACTGTTTCAGTCTCTTAAGTTACGTGGGCCTTGTGCATTTCATTGTTGACACTACTTCAGTTGTGGCGGAAGCTGATCATAACTGCATTAGAACTAGAAGGTTTTTTATCGTTTACTTCAGATAATGCATTTTTCGTAACGTTTGTGGTGTTGTTAGTTTAATAAGCTAACAGACTTCGGCATTTTTTTGTCTTGAAATCTAGACCTAAATACAGGAGGCTACGATTATAAACAAATCAGTCACGTGACCAAAATTGCGGGAAAATCTAGCGTGGGTTGCCATTTTTGTAAGCTTCTGTGGATTGAGAGTTTCCTAAGCAATATTAAGGTAGCAGTGACATCCATTGGTGGAATGTATGTTACATATGTACATATATGTTACAATACTGATGACCGCAACCGTTCACGTAACCTTCATGCTGTGCTACTGTTGACAATCACTGTACTTCTATTGCATGAACCAATTACAACAGCCAGGTTAATGGTTATCACCACGGTACTGTATACTCAGGGATTTCAATAGCTTTCACTTTTGTTGAGAATTTCTTTGACAATTTTCAAGGGGTCATGATCAGGTTGACACAAGTCAAATCATGTGTTCACGAACTTAACTAATTGTAAAATTGCTTTAACTTCATTTCCATATATTTACAAGGGTCCAATTAGTATTTACTTCATTTTTAAATGCTTTACATACTACATTTATGGTTATTCTTGCAAAATTTGACCACTTATTCTGCGCTTCTGCATCAAAATGACCCCCAACCTAAGATTTAGGTGAGGTCATAACTGGAAAACCTCAATTTTCCTTGCATCAAAATGCAAATATCTGGATCTGTTAAAATCCCTGAATATACTGAATTATTCGCTAATGTTGTTGATAGTGACTGTCTCGTACAAACGAAAAGAACATACACGTAGTTTCATATGTTTCGAGTAATGATATCTGTGCAGGAAAAGTTTGATTCTTTTGTTCTTCTCCACCTCTCTTTTGTTCATCTTCAAATGTTTTTTAAAGTTTTGTTACATTAAATTCTTATATGAAAACTACTAATTGTTATTCATTGCTCCCCTATGACAGCCAATGTAAGACCATCAACAGCAATCTTTCCAATTCCTTAATGTGCATTTCGCCGTTCAAGACATCTTGATTACTCCCTTGGAACTACGCTTTCAACCGGCGCGCCAGTCTTCCAACGCTTTCAGCGCTTTGATTACCCATTTGGATTGATACACAATCGGGGAGTTCAGATGTGCCTGACGTCATCTTTGATCAGCCATCTTTTTAATTAAATATATAGAAGGCAAAACCCATTCTATTAGACCAGATCTCTGAATTAACAATGAGACCATCGGATCACTGGGCCTGGCATTGCCTCAATGACCAGAGTGGTTTGGGAAATGTACCAAAGGTCATCGCCATGGTAACTTGGCCATATTCTCCAGTATTTTCTGATGTTCCCATACCCCCATAAAACCTGTAGTTTTTTTTAAACCCAAAATGTTTTTTCATTATTTATTAATAAAAACCGGGACATGTATATAACAAAGCAAAAACAACTACCCAAGGAAGTCGAACAGATGCCCAATTATGGAAGAGAATCACAGATCTGACATGCGTTGGAATTGTCAGCCTGGTGCAAGTGATTGTAATGAAAAGGACAATAAATGTCTCATTGGGTATTCCATGTTTGACATAAAACTATTTTTATTGATCAATATTGATAAAAAAGCTGGCAACTGTGTCCAACAAAGAGGTGACAAAGTCTTTGACTAAAGTCTCAGACTAAAGTCTCTTAAACTAACATCCCTGACTAAAGTATAAAGTCTTAAGAATCCAGACTAAAGTCTCAGACTAAAGTCTCTTTAACTAACATCCATGACTTAAGTATCAAGTGTTAAGACTCTAGACTTATGTCTCCAGACTAAAGTCTCAGACTAAAGTCTCTTTAACTAACATCCCTGACTAAAGTATAAAGTCTTAAGAATCCAGACTAAAGTCTCAGACTAAAGTATCTTTAACTAACATCCCTGACTAAAGTATAAAGTCTTAAGAATCCAGACTAAAGTCTCAGACTAAAGTATCTTTAACTAACATCCCTGACTAAAGTATCAAGTCTTAAGTCTCCAGACTAAAGATTCTAAACTAAAGACTTCAGACTTAAGACTCCAGACTAAAGATTCCAGACTAAACTCTCCATCTTCACAGTCTCAAATGTAAAGTGTCCAGATATTTTTATGTACACTGTTTGTTTGATAGAAAAACCTTCTTGAAGTGCGAGGTTGGAGCGCTCCACAAACCAGGTTTAAGCAGCCCAGTTGGCCCTTTTGTCGACTGACCGTTCCAAGGCGGTAACTGATGGCTTTTCTTTTTGTGTATTATGTCTCGTCTTTGTGTTTTTTTCACATTTACACCTACCTTGTTTGCCTTTGTCTACAGGTAGATACAATTTAAATATCTGTGAAAATTTTGATAGGACCTTTTCTTATTTACCTATTGACTAAAGTCTCTACAATTTAAATCTCTAACAGAAGTCTATATTTCAGTCTTAACCTTAAGTCTCTTTAAAACATTTTAAAGAAATTTGTATACATGTTTTATGATTTTTTATAAACCAACTCAAGAAATGTCTACTTCAGGTACATGCAACTTGCCTCAACTTTGACACACAACAAATGACAAATTTAAGATTTTTTTTGTACTGAAAATGCTTCAAGAACTATTATTGAAGAAGGTCAATTTTATATACACTCTTTTACAATAACAAATAAATAATATGTTCTAATAATTTTTTTTTCAAGAAAAAAATAATGTATTTAACCTCTATGTCAATTTGAATAGGCTTTCTTAATCTGGCACCTGAGATAGAATGTCTTGTGTGGCCTATATGCTTTCACCTCATCAATTATTAACATATACCTGTTTCTTAATTGGAGCTTAATTAGATTTATACCTGTACCATGCACCTGTGAGGAGAGTGGGAGTGAAGGGGTATGAACATTGATCTGCTGTGGTGATATACCAGGTATAACTATACCAGCCCTTTAGTAAGCTCCTGGGAACGCAGCTTGCTACAAGGGCAGAAATATGAGGCAGAATAATTTAATTAAATTAAATTAAACCAATCACATGGCTATCCTTCTCTGTAAACAATTCCCACAAAAACAAAAGACCACTATTTTATGCACAAAATTCCAGGCTTAGGTTGCATAAAAAAACATAAATGGTCAGTAATGTAATAATTATATAAGTTCCATTTCCTAATTGAATTAACCAATTAACTACAGTGTAGTTAGCCCTAGCTGTAAGCATTTTCTGCTTTTTACACGTCTATATAAATATATCTCTATTTCTTTTTTCCTACGGGAGAACACTGTAGATATCATAAATTTAGTAAGTGAACATATAACCAATCATAAAGAGAACCAGTTAACAGCACAAATATTATATACAGTAAGGTATGAATTACAACAGATTCAAAACTATTTGTGATTTGTATTTGTAATTAGCTTTTACTCAAATCTTACATAAAGAGATCTTAACAAATGAAACCAGAGCTTAACATAAAAATCAAACAATTCTCAATTACTTCTTCATTTCCTAATGAGTCCAAACTCAAATTGTTATGACAAGCAATCACTGAATAACACAAGCAGTAATTATCATTTTCATACATTTCTATGGCTTTGTTGAAATTAATTTTCATCAACTTCTAATAAAACAAGTTTCATAAGGATTATATATATATTTTACTAAGCATCCAGCGAACTCACAATGAACTCTCAAAGTAGCAATTAATTATTAATTAAATACTTCTTGTTTACGTTCAATTTACTAATGAATGCCAACTCAACTTTGAGTGAAGTAACCACTTAACCAATAATCACTAGTCTAGTAGGTTTTCTTTCAAACATTTCCACTTCTTTGTTAAAACTTATCTGAATGAACTTTTACTGAATGAAATACTCACACTTCAATCTCACACCACAAACCATTGTAAGATGTAATTTCCCCATATTTTTAAAATGGCCATCAAGTAAATCACTTAACCTGATTTTTCCATCGCCATTCAATCCCTGTGTTGAATGATTTTACAGTATTACCAGAAAAAAAAATGACTTTTATACATGTGAATTTTTGCTGAGGCCAAAGTGGGAGATTTTCACATGCAAAGTGGAAGTGGTAGATTTTCACATGCAAAGTGGAAGTGGTAGATTTTCACGTGATAGATTTTCACATGCAAAGTGAAAGTGGTAGATTTTCATATGCAAAGTGGAAGTGGTAGATTTTCACGTGGTAGATTTTCACATGCAAAGTGAAAGATTTCCAATTGCAAAGTAAATGTGGGAGTTTTTCTCTTGCAAAGTGGGAAATTTGTTATTTTCATATAAACAAAGAAGGAAGTAAGATTTCTAAAAATGTATAAAATACACCTCATTTTCATGTAATATTGTACGTTTGAACCCCTTCAAAAGTGAGAGAGTTCGCATGTATGCCTTAGCAGACTAATATATTTATATGTGTCTGGGAGTCTGCCAGTCTGACAATCAAACACTGAATGATGTGTCTAGAAACCCATCACCCCTCTTTCAATATTCCACCATATCTATCACAAAGCAGGCAACACTGTAGATGAGCACCTTCTCAAGGTGACAACAAGATTTTGGTTTTAACAATCAATCATATCAACAACAACTAAAATCAAAGCACTGAAAGCATTATAGTGTTCACTGCAACTGAATCTATGTGATCTGCAGTTACATGCATCTTCGTCTTACATGAATGGGCACAGTACACAGTAGTAAAAATATTTATATAAAATGAATTCAGTCACTTAGCTTTAAGCCTACTTAGCATAAACTAATTAACTAGTTCAGCTGAAGATCAGACATCTTGTAAAGAGACTAGCCTGATCTGAAATTACACTGCTTCTTAGCTATAAACCAGGGATGGATCCATGGAGAATGTATCTTCCCACCAACAACCAGGTAAAAGAGTAAATTTGTGAAAACACACACATGTAAACTTAAAAAATACTAAGCTTTTGAAATAAATTTAGTCTGTTGACTGCTTAGGTCAAAGTTAGGGTCCCTTACTGTGTGTATATATTTAGTATTTATTATGAAAACAGTTGAAAGCATCTCAATTCATACCCACAAACCCACCCACCCCCTAAATTTTCTGGATCTGCCACTGCTATAAATGTTTCTTGATACCTATTTGTTTTTTTAAACTAAGAAAACCATGTGACCATTTACTTTTGAAATTTTGTTATATCATAAGCCAGGTTATCTGTTTTGATGTCAATATATATTTTTAGCAGAAATTCCCATCATGCTTTTTGATAGATTTGAAAAGAAAGAACATTTGGAAAAATATATTTCCTTATTTGTACTGCCTTAAAATTGAGGACATGTTAATAATCATCTTTCTTAGACTACAGTTTTATTTTTTCCACCAGAAATTATGCCCAAATTGCCCCAAACAAGGGAAAGATATTTAACATGTTATTTGAAATAGAAAAATGGCCGTTAACCACATTTAAGAGCTCTAAACTAACTACATGTATATTTGCTAGATTCAGAGTCTGCATATATAGACGTCAAGATGCCTTTCATTTCAAAGTGTCCAGTAAGAATGCAGAGCAACTATCCATCATATCTTTCCAAGCCTACTGGATATTAAACCCCTTCCCACAGTCAATCATTCTGTCTTATATGTATGTAATAAAAAAATGAACCATACTTAGATATCTAACTTAACTATTCCCCACAAACCCTATAAACCAGGTACCCGTTACAGTCGTTACAGTCGGCCCAATATTATGATTTTAATGAATGGCCAAAATATAAGCTTTGGTTAAGAATTATAGGGTACATTGCTATGGTGGTAACGGACAGTTTACCTTTACCAAATGTATGCAACAACATTTTCCCACGGTTTCTGGGAATTTATGCATAGATTCTGCATAAACTTATACTTTAGTCTGAGAGATTGGAATTGGGATTTGCCGGCATTTCTGCCGATACTGTGCAGCGACATTTCTATCATTATAGCACAGGTGCACTTATGAGGTGCCCAGGGACTGGACCCTGCCAGTCCATTATACTGACACTGACGAGTCAGGCGTAATGCTGTCCCCTTAGCCCCGAGCGTTACGAGGGAAGCCAAAACTACAAACATAAAAGTCTTTGAAACCATGACCTCCCGATCCGCAAGCCGACTTTCTACCACTTGAGCTATTGGGGCCGGTGGGTGGAGGAAGACCCCAGACACACTGCAAAAAAACACTCTAAAGAGTTCTTTCTTTCCAAAACTATAATTAAGCACAAATGTAAACTCTGCAAAATATAGATACCGACATCAGTGTGACATCAGCGCGGACTACCCAGATGACAATATAACATGATCGCAGAAGCAAGTGGTCACATGGTTTTTCTTAGTTTAAAAAATAGTTACCACTGCAGTGGGGCTTAGATAGGAAATAACTGATTGTAATGACAGAGTGTAATGCTTCACTTTTCACACAGATCTAGGGAATCAATGAACAGCATTTTACAGGCCTTTTTTCAGGTAACAATGACTTATTTAGCTATTTGATCGAAAATATTGGGCCCGACCTGTCGGTTTCCATCTTTAAAACAAATCAGATTCACTCCTCATATATAAACAATCAAGAAAGAAGAAAAATAAGGGTAGCTTGTTTATTATTATGTACCTGCATGACATGGTATAAATCCCCATTTTCTCCGAATATACAGTTTGATTGAAAATTATCGGGAATATTACTTTAGATCCAGATTTGACTTACTACTTTCCCAATCTCTTGTCATGTAGAGCCAAACTTACTTCTACTTTCTGAACCTCTTGTGTTGTTCAAGCTCGGCAGATGTCTCTTGCAGATGCAAGAGCATTTCCTTATCACCCATTGAACCTCTGCAGCTGTCACAAACATAAATTTCAATCCTCTTGTCCAGAGATGTGAGCCATGTCTATATCCACACAAAAAAAGACCCTCATGTACTTGCCAGCTGTGACTTGTTGGTGTGTGTATTCCCTATAATCACCACCCTAGATCTGTGCGAATTTATTGTTTTGTCTCTGATTTTGTGTACTCTCACATTTTTAAAAAAAAATTTTATGCAAGGCTGCCAGATTGAGGATGTATTGGGGAGGGAAAGTTTAAGAAAATGAGATTGAGACAGTTATTTTGGATTTGTGCATCATGCATGCTTGCGGTGGTGTCCACTTGATGCAGATATAGTGCTGCCATCACTGTGTATAGCATGCCGTGGACACCTGGCATGATACCATACCCAGTCACATTATTCTGACACCGGGCCAACCAGGCGTGGAACTACCCTTATATTTTACTTGAGCATTAGCAAGGGAGCTATAACACTACCATTTTTTAATGCATTTGGTATCACCTATATTGATGTACACAAGCAACAGAATTATAGTTATTTTAGCAATATCCAACCATTATGGTGGGGAAAGACCCCAGACAAATACCAGGGTAGAACCACAGGCACATGGAGGGTCAATTGGAGGACATTCTAACATTAAGTTGTTTTTCCACTACTGAGAAAGAGTCAGAGGTGTTCCAAGTTGGTGCCTCTATCACCAAGCCATGTGCTCCCTCTACTTAAGCAGCAAATGCATGTATGGATATATAAGACTCATGCAAAAATAAGACTAAAATGTATGTATAAATTTCACCTATATTGTTGATAATTAATTCTCTATGTCATTGATTCAATAATCTTCCTTCCTGGTCAACATTATAGATTGTGTCAATGCCATGGCTCACTTGACCTCATTTATTGAAACTGTGATACTGACATATTCCAAATGTGAAATCATTTCTATGGCAATGAATTGAATCTGTTTTCACATATTATCTTAAAATAGACATTTTTATTTTCCAATTCCAAATTTTCATTGCCATATGGATTTATGGCTTGCAGTAAATTTTTAGACAGCTTATCACACAGTGAAACTGTGATTTACATATTAATTAGAAAATAATTGATTGTGTATACACCCAGGTTTATTTTTTTTCTCAAATAAATCACCAGAACGTGCATTAAGATTCCATATGGCTTTATTTTGTGTGCATATTTTTTCCAAAGGCGTATAATTGATTGTGTAATTTAATATATTGTTAATATTTTTTTGTTTTCTCTAAATGCCATATTGAATCTATACAGATTATGGATTGTGGCACTAGTAACAATTAATATATTATATTATATTACATTATATTATAAAACAGCTATGTCTTTAGATATAGATAGTATCAAAACAGTGATTCATTTATTATTTATGTGCATTTTATTTACAGCAAACAGAATTGATGGAGAAATATATTGGTGTTTGTCTGAGACTTTTTCTTTATTTTTAACCATGGATGATATTATGTTACGTTTATTTTGCCTACAAAAAAATTGATAGATTCTCTATGAAACACAGTGAATTAATTTGTAGTTAACACCAAATTGCTAACCCTAGTTGTCATTTCAAAGATTTATTTTCTATCTGAACCATGTGACCACTTACTACGAGATCATGTTACATGATCATCTAGGTAATATATTCTGATGCCGATTTCTATTTTTAGCTGAAATGTCCATCTTGCATTTATTAAAGATTTGGAAAAATTAACATCTAAAGTCGTAACAGTGGAGGGTATATAATAAACAGCCTTTGCTTAACTTAAAGTACATGTATAACTTACTGCAGCAATTATGCACAATTTCCCCAGAACAGAGAAGAAAGGCCATGTTTATGAAATGCATTCCAGCAAGCCCCATATCCATATGATCCATTTAAACAAACCTGTGTTTATGAAATCCACTTCTACAAGCCCATGGTTACGAAATCCACTTCTACAAGCCCATGTTTATGAAATGCATTCCAGCAAGCCCCATATCCATATGATCCATTTAAACAAACCTGTGTTTATGAAATCCACTTCTACAAGCCCATGGTTACGAAATCCACTTCTACAAGCCCATGTTTATGAAATCCACTTCAACAAGCCAATGTTTATGAAATCCACTTCAACAAGCCCATATTTATAAAGTTCAAATCAACAAGCCTATGTCTATGAAATCTACTTCAGCAAACCCATGTTTATGACATCCACATCAACAAGCCCATATTTATGAAATCCACGTCAACATTCCTATGTCTTTGAAATCCACTTCAACAAGCCCATTTTTATGAAATCCACCTGAACAAGCCCATGTTTATGAAATCTACTTCAACAATTAATTTTAAGCCCATGTTTATGAAATCTTCTTCAACAAGCCAATGGTTACATGTATGAAACCACATCAACAAATTGAGCCCATGTTTATGAAATCCACTTCAACAAGCCCTTGTTTATGAAATCCACTTCAACAAGCCCTTGTTTATGAAATCCACTTCAACAAGCCCTTGTTAATGAAATCCACTTCAACAAGCCCATGTTTATGAAATCCACTTCAACAAGCCCTTGTTTATGAAATCCACGTCAACAAGTTCATGTTTATAAAATCTACTTCAGCAAGCCCATGTTTATGAAATCCACTTCAACAAGTCCTTGTTTATGAAATCCACTTCAACCAACCCATGTTTATGAAATCCACTTCAACAAGCCCATGTTTATGAAATCCACTTCAACAAACACATGTTTATGAAATCGATGTCAACAAGTTCATGTTTATAAAATCTACTTCAGCAAGCCCATGTTTATGAAATCCATGTCAACAAGTTCATGTTTATAAAATCTACTTCAGCAAGCCCATGTTTATGAAATCCACTTCAGCAAGCCCATGTTTATGAAATCTACTTAAACAAACCCATGTTTATAAAATCTACTTCAACAAACCCATGTTTATGAAATCCACTTCAACAAGTCCTTGTTTATGAAATCCACTTCAACAAGCCCATGTTTATGAAATCTACTTCAAACGCTCTTGTTTATGAAATCCACTTCAACAAACCCATGTTTGTGAAATCCATGTCAACAAGTTCATGTTTAATAAAATCTACTTAAGCAAGCCCATGTTTATGAAATCCATGTCAACAAGTTCATGTTTATAAAATCTACTTCAGCAAGCCCATGTTTATGAAATCTACTTCAACAAACCAATGTTTATGAAATCCACTTCAACAAGCCCTTGTTTATGAAATCCACTTCAACAAGCCCATGTTTATGAACTCTACTTCAAACGCTCTTGTTTATGAAATCCACTTTAACAAACCCATGTTTGTGAAAGCCATGTCAACAAGTTCATGTTTATAAAATCTACTTCAGCAAGCCCATGTTTATGAAATCCGATTCACTTATTTCAGACCATAATATCCATCAAAACCAACTTATTTTTAAATAAAATCCATTCAACATACTTATGTTTATGAAATCTATTCCAGCAAACATAAGTTAATAAAATCTATTGAACAAATTGCAGGCTGACCAGTGACCTTCGGTGAAAAAAAATATACTAACATAAACAATTTAAAAGCAAATAGATGAAATGATTTTGTCGAAAATCATGACAAAGACTTGGTTAAGATGTTCTTTTTTCCGCTTTGACAGCATGACATACAAAAAATTAGGGATTTTAGGACTATCTTTTTAAAAAGTACGGATAAGTAGGACCCTGGTAAAAAAAAAGTAGGAAAAAGTATGAAAAGTAGTGCCCACTTGTCAGCCTGAAATTGTTGTTTATAAAATGCATTTCAATAAACTCATTTATATGATTTTATCCCCAATAAACTTATGTTAATGAACTACATTCAACAAACTGTTGCTTTTGAAATCCATTCAACAAACATATTTTATGAAATCCATTCAACAAAACTTATGTTTATGAAAACCATTCAACAAACACATGCTCATGAAATCCATTTCAATAAACTGTTGTTTATGAACTCCATTCAACAAAGTGTTGTTTATGAAATCCATTTCAATAAACTTATATTTATGAAATCCATTCAACAAACTCATGTTTATAAAATCCATTCCAATCAACTTATGTTTTAGAATTCCATTCAACAAACTCATGTTAATGAAATTTATTCCAATAAACTTGTTTATGAAATCCATTCAACAAACTCATGTTTTTTAAATCCATTCAAATAAACTAATGTTTATGAAATCCATTCAACAAACTCATGTTTTTAAAATCCATTCAAATAAACTAATGTTTATAAAATCTATTCAAATAAACTAATGTTTATGAAATCCATTCAACAAACTTATGTTTATGAAATCCATTCCAATAAACTTGTTTATGAAATCCAGTCAACACAATCATGTTTATGAAATGTATTCCAACAAACTTATGTTTATGAAATCTATTCAGTCAACTTATGTTTATGAAATCTATTCAGTCAACTTATGTTTATGAAATCTATTCAATAAACTAATGTTTATGATAGCTATTCAACAAACATAAAATTATTAACTATAATTATGAACAATGATTATTCTGGTGAAATAGTGGCCAGAGAAATTAAAATTTACTTACACAAATCTACACAAGGTATAAAAAATATTTGTGTTGTTTTTGGCTGGTGTAAGATGGTGTGTAATTCAACTTATGGATAGCAAAAAGGACATTCACTTGAGGCATATCCATGTTGTATATTTATATTTTTTCAAGAACATTATTTTTACATAACCAAACCATTTCCATTATGACAATACCCATTTGGTACCCCGTTGTTCTGTAAGAAGTACTTAAAGTTACCTAAAAAAAAAGTACATAATTCAGTCCTTCAACTTTTTAGAATAAAAATACAAAATCATTTTAATCAATATTTTAATGTGATTTCATTGAAAAAAAGGATATAAATAATTAAGTACCTACCGATCATATAATACCATGTAGGCATTATGTCAAGTATAATACCATGTAGGAAGAAGCATTATGTCAAGTAATGTTTGCTTTCAAATAACATGGATACCATTTTTTGTCGATACAAATGAGAAAAAAATGAAAAACAATGGCAGCATAAATTGTAATTTGCTGATTAAAGTGGTCAAGTGAAACCTTGTGAAAATGTAAGATGATAACCACTGACACGGCTGACTGGTTGGACAAGGGGCTAATGAACAGAGGAGTGTTCAATAAGAACTTCCTTAGAAGCTAAATTCTACTGTAGATATTTCCAAATTTTATCGACAATTTTTCACAAATCACAATTAACAGCGAGATGTTTAAAAAGTCTGTCCTAAAAAGTATTATTTTCATAGCAAAACTATCCTTTTAATCTTATCTGATAATTATTTATAATTCACTGCTTGCATAATTAAAATAATCAAACTTTTGGAAATACAATAACAATCATATTGGTGTGAATTTATCTTTAAAAGGGTGAATATGATGAAACTTTATTAACTTTTGCTGTTGGTTAACAAATAAATAGGGGGCGCAAGTGGCAGAGGGGTAGAATCGCCAACTTGTAACTCCTCTGACTGCTAAGCCTTTCACCATGTGGGTTCGAGCACCATTTGGGACAAATGACTTAATGTGGTCTTCCAGCTGATCCTGCGGTGTGCCGGTGGTTCTAACCAGACATTTGTTTAGAGTCTTCCTCCACCAAAATAGCTGGATATCGCTAATCATAATGATCATAATTGGTCAATGCAATGTATTTAAAAACAAAAACAAAAAAAACAAATAAATAATCCCCATATTTTTCATCAGATTTGTTACCAGGCTTTTGTTTTTGAAATACCAGGATGTGAGATTCATTTAGTTGCCCAATTTACAGGAATTGCATTGTAATGCCAAGGGTCGAAAAACTAATGAAACTGGCTCTTAGCCTGCTAAGCAAGCATTTATTTATAGGGATAAGACAAACAGTGCGACTCAAGATCAACCAGCTTCCAGCTTTTCAGGATCTGCATTCTTCGCTGCCTAGTCGCATCCAATATTTCTTGTTATTGTTGCATGAAGTAATTAGGAAATAACTGCCAATTAGTATGAGTTAGTGATAATTAAGGGCCACATCATCATATTATGTCACATTTCAATTAGAGTTGATTAAAAACATTACCCTTTTCTATAACACCCTGGAGTGAAACATTGCAATAGTAATATGCCACAGATATAGGTCATAATTTACTCATGAGCACAAATCATCTCCTAACACTATAATTGACATATGATACAGAAATACTTCATTGTTACTCCGAAAAGATCCTTTAAAATGCTGTTCATTGATGTCCTAGATCTGTGTGAACAGTCAAGCATAAATCACCACTTGTGATTGCAAACAGTTATTTCCTATCCGAGCCATGCTGCAGAGATTTCTATTTTTAAACTTAGAAAACCACATGACCACTTACGTTTGAGATCACATTATATAGTCATCTGGGTAATCCACTCTGATGTCGATATCTTTTTATAGCAGAGACAACTATAGAGCTTTTTATACAGCTGGAAAGAATGTACACATTCAGATTGATTTTTTCAGTGATAAGTTCTGTCTACCAATTTAGTTTGTGTTCAAAATCATATTTATTATAAGTTTATACAAAAAATTATACCCAAATTTCCCAAAGCAATGATTCAATATTGTTATATGTATTTGATATAGGCAAATTATTGGATACCACAATTAACATGACATTAACTATTTTTCATCTGAAAATTTTGAGCAAAAAAAAAACTAACCTAACTTTTCCATCAGTGTTATATTTCACTTATTTTTTGCTGGAAGCTATTAATTGCCTCATATCTTCACTGTTGTTTATACTAACTTATGTCCTTTTTTCTTCTGTTTACAACCTATAGCATAAGCTATGAACTTCACTTACAGCTGGCCTACTTAATATTATCTAAACACTATTGGAACTTAATTAATGTCAATTAACCATTATCTATACACTACTTTTAAGTCTAATAAAACTTTTAATTACACACAATGAATAGCTTTCACATAAACTATTCTTGATATAAGCTTCGAACTACTTTCATGCCCCACTTTATTACTATATGTACGAAAGACTTTCTTAATTATCTTTACCAAATTTATCTCTAATTAACATAAAATATAAATATGAAAAAAACAAATAAATAAAACCTGTTAACTGATAAAATCCTTCTCTTTTACTTCCTGAATTACCACCAAAAACAATTGTGCACTGACTTCTTGTTTATAATCAACATAGAGTGACAAATTTTATTATGTCACTACAGCTTTAACACCTTTTAGACACCATTTTGTATTAGTTTTTCCCACTATGTGACACTACGTCACATTGTCACATCTGAAGTCACCAATTTTACACACATTTTAACACCGTTACACTGTTACGGGGTTGCATATTTTTGTTGTTGCTTTAAGTGACAAAATCCAATACGAACGTCAATAACTGTTTGCACTGCACAGCGGTCTAGATTCTACAGAGTCATACAAGCAACTACTCTACCGTATGGCTCCTAAATTCTATTGCCTCACTGGAGATGGAAATAGAAAATTTCGCCAATACCGAAGCAGTCAGCAAGAAACACCGTATGTTGTGGGGCCATATATTACCTTAGGCACAACCTGTTGTTCTATACAGGCACCGTCTGCTGTCCTTTAAAGGTGTGACTTGGGGCAACTTATCTTCAAACAGAACCAATCACTGCTGGATTGACCTTCCGGTTGGTTTATCTTGTAATGTGGAGGGTGAAGGCCTAAGGGTGTTCAATGTTGGGAGTTGGGGATGAAAAGATGCCAGCTGGTGATGCTTGGGTGTGGAAGGGGGCAGGTTGTATTGTCAAAAGCAGCAGCAGCAGCAGCAGCAGTAGCAGCAACAGTTTACTTCAAATAATCCCATAATTGACCTTTCTGTTGGAAAATATTGCAATTTAAAAAACCACACAAAATCAACCTCTTGTATCATCATCATCAAAGTCACCAACATCATCTATCAGCATCATAATATATCATCATCATGAATGTCACAACCATCATCATCTCCTACACCATCATCATCACCATCATCTTCATCATCATCGTCATCATCATCATCATCATCATCTTCATCATCATCATCATCACCATCATCATCACCATCATCACCATCATCATCATCATCATCACCATCATCATCAACAATGCCACCATCAACATCATTTGTCAGCATTATCATTATTTCCATCATTTGCACAATTTCACTTTAATTGAACTTGCAAGTATAGGTCATGCATGCTAATTGTGTGGTATAATGGAGCTCCTTTAAAGAAAGCATTATTACATTACAGTTGATATCATTGCTAAACAATTCAAAGAACAACCAATAAAATCTTTATTTTGGGACATTCATTATATCAGCATGATATTATTGCAGCAACAATGAAAGACATTTATGAATAGTCTCCCCTGAATAATTCCTGAATACAAGTAGGTCATTTCATATGTTTTACTCGGTTTTTATGCTTGTGCTGTTTGGAGTTTATGTTGACTTTTCTGCCATTCTTGTAATATCCAGGTTAACCACCATCAACAAACACTTCCATTTTCTTTTTTAAATAACAAATCTCTGTATGTAAGATATGGATTATCAGCTTATATTTATTCAAATAGAAGAAATTTCACAGTTTGCAATTGCAGTATCTACAAAAGAACAGGCAATAAAGTCCAAGAATTCCAACTAAAAGGACCTTCCTACTATTTGGAATACCTTGGAGATTATCTAACAAGGGAGACAATTTCCATTTCACCAATGTACCCATTGGTTTGTCAATTTAAAACAATTGAAAAACATGGTATAACCGTACATAATAAACAATAAATGCATAAACAATAGATATATAATTGATATCCTATCAAAATTAGAAATAATTAACTAAGTACAATTACAGATTGTAATTGCACATTTCCAGAACTTTTAAAGAAAACAAAAACATAAAATGCAGGCTAGATGTATATTGGCCTACTTTGCAACATCTTGAAGATAATACCAAATAAAAATACCTAACAAAAACAAACAATAAAAACTGTGTGCAATTGTATTGAAGGCACAATTTAAGGCCTATTATATCCCTTTGCCAGACGGTTTCATTTGAAATAAAAATGTCTTTTTCAAAAGCAACCAATGATACTGAGAATTTTTTAGGCCAATGTATAAGTCTTTATTTACAGAACCAACTTATTTACACAGTTTTACCAAATGATTTCAATTGGATCCAAAAATGAACACTCTCTGAAACTGCAAAATTGTTAAATATCTATCAGCCAAAACTTAATTAATCTATGTTATTTTCTCTCAAATTTCTGCTTAGGCCCTAAAATGTATGGATGAATGGCTGCAAATAGTATAGATCCTGATCCAAAAGTTTGCAGGATGTTAACAAAAACTTATGTGATAAATGTAAAAAACAATGGTTGCTATGCTACGTAATGTTTTCCCATTTAATTCTTTTCTTTTCAATTAAACATATGAGAAATCTTTCACAAAACCCCATCAACAACAAAACATTAAAGCTAAAATACGAGAAAATGATGTACAGCAATTGAATCCATATGCGGCTTAATATTTTATCCCATGTCAAGCTTTTGTGAATTGTAAGCAACACTAAATGATTGTTATTGGCTTACAACTATAAACAAAGGAAGACATTTTGCTAAAGTCTCTCCAGCATATAGTGCCATTCCTGGTACGACAGCTCATTTGGAGAGGGATGGCTGATCAGGATCTATACTATTTTCCTCAGCCTGAACCAAGGGCTGATCCAGACAATGTGTGTGTGTGTGTGAGTGTGTGTGTGTGTGTGTGTGCGCGCGCGCGCATGTGTGTGAGTGTGTGCGTGCATGTGTGTGAGTGTGTGCGTGTGTGTGTGCGTGCGCGCATGTGTGTGTGTGTGCGCGCGCGTGCGCATGTGTGTGAGTGTGTGCGTGCATGTGTGTGAGTGTGTGTGCCAAATGTGTGTGTGAGTGTGTGCGCGCGTGTGTGAGTGTGTGCGTGCATGTGTGTGTGAGTGTGTGCGCACGCATGTGTGTGTGTGTGTGTATGTGTGTGTGTGTGTGTGTGTGGTATGAATCAAGATCCATTCAACTTTTTCGCTGTAAATACTAAATAAATATACACAGTTGGGGACCCTAACTTTGACCAAACCGTCAACAGACAAAATTTACTTTGAAAGCTTAGTATTTTTTAAGCTTACATGTGTGTGTTTTCCCAACTCTACTATTTTTACGTGGTTGGTGGACGGGGAGGGGATGCATCCCCCGGACCCTTAAACCCCCACCACCCCTGGATCCATCCCTGGCTTAACACTATGTGCTAAGCAGGAAAGGAATTACCCACCAACTGCTTCTCCGTATGTGTCGATGATAGATAGCAATCGATAGAACTCGCATTTCAAACTACTCCAGCATTGTATGATTACCATTAGCCGTGTTTATATTTCCAATCCTATATATGGATAGCAGCATTTTGCAGTTGACTTTTTTCATTTGACAGCCAATAAAATTGTTGAATTGAGCATGCATCTCTTAGACCGAGTTCCCGATAATTGCCTGATTTCAATGTAAACACACCATACCCAATATTTGATTTCTGCGAATCCAGCACAGGTCTGTTTACACTCTTCTCAACTATTGGAATTCGTTTTTCTCTGTTCAATTAATATTTTAATTAAAGTTCCTCTCTAAACTATAGGTTTTGTGGAAGACACAATGCTAACAGGCAATAGGCAAATTTGACTGTCAGACTTTCATGTTAATAAATTTTGTCTAATAATTTTGTCCTAATTTAGCAAAGCAGTCTTTGCAAATGTTAGTGCATGACTTTTATTATTATTATTATTATATAAGACAGTTTTATTTGAAACGTATCAATTTAGTGTAAACCTAGCACAAAATTATATATGTTTTAGAATTTCATCTTCAAATTTGGTACAAATAACATTTCAAATATGTTACTGGCAGCGCTCTTGAAAATGGTGCATCTTATGGAATGCATTTTTTATAGGTACGAAAGTAACATGATGTCAAAGTTGTTCTGTGAGGCCCTTTTCAGAGAAACGAACCAAGTGTTCCATTTTATTTTAACTGTGTGGCTTGCAACAATAAATCTTTGCTTGCAGATGACATACATAATGGCTTTTTGTCTGTAGTTATTAACATGATTTCAAATGAGTCAGTAATTTTTTTTCTATAAAATTTATCAACACTTTTAGCACTGGGAAGTCATAAAAGATTTTAAATGACTTCAGTCAAATCCCAAAAATGTTCCAATCTCTTACGTCAGCTTTTGTATTACCCTGTGACCTGCAATTACTTTCATCTGCGACCCTTAATTTGTAAATAACAATGGCTGACATAGGAAACCCGCTTCAAAAGTGAGGAAGGCCAGCTTTGTGTTACTTCGGAAAGAAAAAGAAGTTCATTAACTAATATTAACATATTAGCACAAATCTAGAATTCGTATCGAGTCAAAAAACCACCAACGACATGGTTTACTTTTGGCATGTTTTACAGAAAGCCTGATGTAATTATCAGCTATGATCGACTATGGAGACGAATGCGAAAGTAAGGTTTTAGTATATATTTATGTATATATTTTGGTTTGTGAGAAGAAAAAGCATTATATTTTACTTGTTATGCCCAATTAAACATTTGCACTAGATCATACAGACTAACACAAAGTACTTGGCGGCAGAAAAAGGTCCATTCCAAGGCCAAATACAACTTTAATTTAAATAAATTTTTCATTTTTTACACTTTTTTTAAAACTACACTGAAACTGGAATTAAAATTTAACCCTTTAATAACTAGACAATACATGCATGTTCTGTACTTTAAAAAATGTTTCCTGTCTTTAGGTTATGAGTATCTCGAGAGAAAAGCATTGTAACACTTTTCCACTATCTGAAGCTATTTTTAGCTCAGCAACCTAGTATATATCCAAAGCTATTTTTAGCTCAGCAACCTAGTATATATCCAAACTGTGCATGCAGTAATATACATCTGTCATAAACAATTCACTGAAGGGCTTGATAGTGAAGCAATAATAAATATGTAGTTAAATGTATTATAATAGCACTTATATCCAAAGAAAAGCTGTACATTTCAACTCTTCAAATATATCTATATAATAATAACTTGTAGCTAATTCTTTTTTTTAATTTAAATAAAGTTATATTGACCTGCTTATGATTTTTTTATGTTGGAATATTTTCCCATTTTGTGAATATAACCAAATAATGCCAACAAAACTGACTAGAACTCCGCGAGTCGGATGTGTCACCTGACGAAAATTTTGTTAGTCGACATAAAAAATGTTAAATAGTCTTTTGTTGTACAGATATTAGCAATGTATTTGCACAAAATTCACATTTAAAATAATATTTTAATTGTCTCATTGCAAAAAACATGCACAACAAGTTATGCCCTTCGCAAGAAATGCACTAAAAATCACTCAAAGAGGAATAACTAAAAAATGGAAGAAGGTAGAGTTACCATTCTTGTGCGCTGCACTTTGAGTTATTGCCAGAAACATGCATACCAAGTTTGGAGTCATTTGGACCTATTATTGACAAAGTTACACTCCGGACAAGAAATGCTCTAAAAACATCAAAGGGGAATAATTCAAAAACGGAACTAGGTAGAGTTACAGTTCTTGTGCGCTGCACTTTGAGTCATTGCCAGAAACATGCATACCAAGTTTGGAGTCATTTGGACCTACGGTGACAAAGTTAGGCTCTGGACAAGAAATGTTCTATAAAATCTATCAAAGGGAAAAAATAAAAAAAAGAAGAAAGTAGAGTTACTGTTCCTGTGCACTGCACTTTGAGTCATTGCCAGAAACATGCATACCAAGTTTGGAGTCATTTGGACCTACGGTGACAAAGTTACACTCCGGACAAGAAATGCTCTATAAAATCAATCAAAGGGGAATAACTAAAAAACAGTAGGTAGAGTTACCATTCTTGTGCACAGCACTTTGAGTCATTGCCAGAAACATGCATACCAAGTTTGGAGTCATTTGGACCTACGGTGACAAAGTTACACTCCAGACAAAAAATGCTCTATTAAAATCAATCAAAGGGGAAAAATTCAAAAATGGAACTAGGTAGAGTTACGGTTCTTGTGCGCTGCACTTCGAGTCATTGCCAGAAACATGCATACCAAGTTTGGAGTCATTTGGACCTACAATGACAAAGTTAGTCTCGGTACAAGGAAATCCAGACGCCGCCGATGCCACTGACGCTGCCGACAAAGTAATCCCTATATGTCGCCTAGTCAGGCGACACAATAAAAATAATCCCTGCTACATGTAAGTATAGGTATGGGCAAGGTTTTAAAATATCCATCGAAAAAAAAAAGGCTATAAATATCAATGTACCTATATACAAGAATTATAAACCTGATTTTTTTACACAAAACTCTACAACAGTTAGTACCGTGTATTGAAATAAGCCAATATGATGCAGAAATGCCTCGGAGCAGCTAACAAAAACAGATTGCGTTTTAATTACAACTCGTTATTAATTTTCTGGAGGCATGCTGAGAATACATCCTGAGGACATTTTGCGATAGGTGATTATTTATTGTCGTTTAGTCAGAAAATGATACTGGTTCATGCAAAACATACTTGTGCTTTTTTAAAGGAATATTCAGCAATGTCTTCATTTAACTTGTGTTTCTTATTAATAATTTTATTACGTTTTGGTTGATGTTTTTTTAATTCATCACAGCAACACAGTTATAGTCATTATAGTAATGTCCAGTTACGTAAGGCATAAACAATATTTTGTTGTTATAGATTCTCTCTTTCAATTTTTAATGTTTTGTTTTTAAAATTTACTAAGTGACCAATTATGATCGTTTTATAAACGTTTAGTTTTTTTTTGTAGAGGAAGACCCCAGACAAATGTCAGGGTAGAACCAGCGGCACACTGCAGTTTAGCTCGAAGACCCTAGACAAATGACTGGGTACAGCCACTGGCACTCTGCAGTTCAACTGGAAGACGTTCCCACATCAAGTCCTATGATGAGAGGCCTAGCAGTCAAAATTTTAACCATAAAAAAACACTGAGAACACTTACAGTATGATTGATAGACATAAAAAATAAAACTTTGCTAAAACAAAGTCTTGTTAGTTGAAAAAATTGATGTTTTAATCAAATAAGTCTTCCTTTTTAACTTTAATAAACAGATACGTGTTTAATACAGTCTTTACTGCATCAAAACTGACATCTTCAGCTTGGAGCCATGCTTCTTTTGAGTGTTTTTGTCCCTTTAATACAAATATTAATCTTTTTTTTTTTAAAAGAAATTTGTATCAATATAGGACTTAGTAAATGCATGAATAAAGCAAAAACATAACAATCAACATTCTGATATACTGTTTCATAAGGAACTCACACAATCAACCTTGTAAACTGCAAAACAAAACAAGACCTCTGCAAGGCGGCATGGGAATTATTTTTGTTATTTGTTTATTGGGTTTATTGTCACACCAACAGTATTTCAGTTATTTGGATACAGTGTAAACTTGAAGCAAATATAGTGCTGCTTGCTTTGAACACCTGACATGACACTACATCCAGTTACATTATCCTCACACCATGCCAACCAGTCATGGAACTACCCTTATATTTGCCTAAGGGTAAGCAAGGGAGCTTTAACACTACCATTTTTTAACGACTTTGGAATGTCGCGGCCTGGGATCGAACCTGGGGCCTTTTCTAACTGGAGCCAACACTCTATCGATTGCGCTTTGAGGTCTGTTTCTAATGCACATCAATATGAATTGTCTGAAAAAACTCCAAAGAGAAAATTGGGAGGAGTTATCATCACATAAATATCAATCATCCATGAAAGTTTGAAGAAATCTGACTGAGCATTTGATGAAGAAGTTATCTGCACATGAACTCTGTTGACAAATTAAAAAACCCAAAGGACAATAATTTTGAAGAAAAAAAACAACAATGATTCAATCAAAATGATCTCACCCTTAAGCACAACAACTCATCAACATCAATCATCTGTACACATTTGAAGACATTCAAATGAATACTAAGGGATTGGTTATTCAAACAAGAAACAGACGGACAGACCACCTGCGCTGTATCATACCAGAACCTTTTTGGTGCAGAAAAAAATCATGTATAGGGATAGTAATGATTAAAAAACATCACCATTAATATATTTTAAAGGTGGTATCCAACAGTTTGGCTATAATTAAATACAGCTGAACATCGTTATCTCAAAGTGTCTAAGACCTGATTAAATATTTTGACTTAAAAGAACTTCGAGATATCAGATTTTATGTTAGTATGTTTATGAGAAGTGAATTTTAAGATTTTTTTTCTACCTGTTTTTGCATATTCCTTATATGTCTAATTGTAGGCATTTCCTATGTGTTCAATTTAAGACTGGGTCCTTCTCTGGATTGCTCAGCTAGAGTATCGGGAACTTTGTGAGAGCTTATATTATTATGACATACAAAACTAATTTTTGGAAAATCTAAGAGACATAAAAAGTCTCTTAAAATTTTCTAATGTAAACAACATTTTTAATTTTAATTTCATCAAAATAGCCATAACGTAGCCTGCAGAGCGTTTTTGATTAGTTTTTCATTCTGGCAGAAAACCTATATAAATGTATATAAAACTTGTTTAAGCAGTCGGTATGACATTCTGAGATCATGCCTCTCCAACAACAACACCAGAATAAATCCCCAAGTCTCTTATTTCTTGAATAAATGCATAATTCTTACATTACTTTCAGATCTCCGAATGATGTGAAACCGTCTTGTTTTCAGAGATTCTGGTTGGGTAATTAGACAAAACGTAAATGGGATTGGCCTTAATTAGCCTCTAGAATAATGAATAAAATGTTGCAAGATGTTGTGTATAAAATAATGACACCACCACCTTCTTGTAGTGAGTAAATTTGTATGTGTACTGCTCCAGGTATTTGGTATTTTGGGTTTTTGTTGACACTTAATAGGTCATACGGCGCCAAATACAATGAAGTTTAACATAAAATAGGTTTAATCAGGTTAAAATTCAAATAGGTATTGCTTCAGGTAGTTAATTCGTGAGTACTCGTTCTACCCAGGAAATGTGAGATCTCAGTATCATAATGGAAATAAGGAATTGTTTACTCTTTCTTGTGTCATCCATGGGTAAAAAAATGTTTGTTGGATATTCTTCCGGGAAAAGTGAAAAGACGTAGGTTGATATAGTTGGAGGAGTCAATAGCAACACTTCAATTTGCAGTTTATTTGTGTATACCAAAGGAAACAACTTACCTTAGTTGCATTATATCTCAAGACTAGCCCACTACACATACCAGATTGGGGGACAATGTTACAGAAAGTCCACTTACCTGAAATGAGAAGAACAAACAAACAGTAAGATTAAGTTAAGTCAAAAACATATAGTTGTGATGACAAGGGTATCTAAAATTGTCAACAAATGTAACACACAATTATAGCGATTGGTTCAGTTTGAAATCTGACCAATCAGAAAGATCTCGAACTCAGTTTAGAGTGTCACATTCTTATGATTATAATAGAGCATATATATAGACCTTTTGGCCAATTGTTAGATGGGATTAGCAAACTTTTTTCGGTACCAGTGTCACCATTGGCAGTATAACGAATACCTGGGCTTATCTGCATTATGTTTTATTGGGTTTATCGACCCAACAACAGTATTTCAGTTATCTGGAGATGGTGTCCACTTGAAGCAGATATAGTGCTGCCGTATGAATATATCAATGAATATTTACAACCTGCGTGTTTCCTTTGAATCTGATTGGCTCGTCCTGATTGCTTGATGAAATGCATTACAATTCATGACAAATGATCATGGAACTAATAATTACATTTTCACTCAGTCGCTGACTTGTTCTCAAAGTCTGTTTAAGTATTAGATTAATTTTCATACACAATGACAAAAAAATTCAGAGTTCACATTATTTTGCTTTTGTTACTTGCACTGACAATTGTGGTCATATTAACAATGTCCAACTATAATCTTTGGTGGAGGCCGACCCCAGACTTATGTCAGAGTAGAACCATTGGCACACCACAGGTTAGCTGGAAATCCTCCCCACATGAAAGCTTCCTCCCAGACTAGGACTTGAACCCTGGTGGGCGAGATAAGGCATTACCCTAGACAGCAACTCCAACAGCTTGGCCATGGCCACTGCCCTATTTTGTGCATGTCAGTGTGACATGGAGCACTATGAAATAAACACAAAAAACTATAAATTATTGTCCCTGTCTTGCATGTATACGCCATTTTATGCCTTTACAAACCATTCACAATCATTAGCAGAAAATAAACAATGATTTACTTATAAAATTGGAAAAAAGTGGATTTGTTGCTACTTTCAGTGTGTGTGTGTTGTTTTTTAGATATTTTTTGGTTTTATTGTGTATCTAATTTATACCATGATAATAACTTATATATTTAATCTGTAAATATTATTTATTTCCTAGAAAATGTAAAACAAAAAAAAAACATATCACAAGAAAATTTATTAAGAACTATTTCTGTGAATGTTTCATGAATGCATTCTAAAGAATGAAACAGACAGGAACATTAATGTATTCCAAGTCCAATATAGTTCTATAACAGGTCCAAAATAGTTTAGCTCAGCAATGGCACCAAGTGAGTTTGGAATTACTTTCCAGATCTTCTGGTTCCTAGACCAATCACAGTAAGTTTAGTTTGTGTTCTGTTCTTACATTGGAAGGAAACAATTATGGTCATTTGGCAACGTTCAGCTACTACTGAATGGGTCAGGACCTCAGACAATTGTCTGGGCAGAACCACGAGCATATCGCAGGTAAGCGCTGAAAAACTCTCCACATGAAATCACATGTCAGTCTTTGAGCAGGACCCAGCTTCAGTACTGCTGTTTCCAACAGACAAATGAGTATACCAAGGATACTGACAGGCAAGTGGGATTTACAATTATATAACATACCTAATGTAAGAAGTTGTAAGAACTTGTTTCACACATCAACTATACACAAAAAGGTTTAATCATAAAAGAATTTGAAAAAATCATCACAAAGGATGCTCCAAATTTTCCAGAGCTCTTTTGCTGCCCTTTGACATTTCGAGTTCCTATTTAAAATCAGACAAGGCACTGTAGATGAATGGCTCCAAGTTTTGTCTCCTGCGCTGACAAAGCGATTATTCTCTTGAAAATAACTGGATCAATACCAGTCAAGGCACTGAGATAGATATGTGAAGATATACACATTTATACTCAACAAAACACAAACATGTCATTGAACTTTAGCAAGCAAGTAGAGCATCAGCTACACAGGTCAGAAGTCACAACATTACTACATGTAACTGGTTGAAGCACAAAACCTTCCCACATGAAAGCACAAAACATATATATACATATGATATACATTTACAAAAAGACCGTTGATGTAAAGCATCAAAGGTGATGCCAATGAACAAAACAAATTTTGACATACATTAAAAAATATATAAAATAAAGAAATAGAAGTCCATGTACCAAATTATAACCTGTACATATCATGGAAGTCCCCAAAACAAGATTGTCCCCATTTGTAAATTTCAGTGAGCATTCCATATATAGGCGATGCACTTCAAAATGTCGCCAATAAATCAGGAAGACATACGGAAAAAAAAAGCCTCAGTCATGGCAGTAAGCTAGGGGCGAAGCAATAACAACAGGGATGTTAGAAACACTAAACTGACCAAAACATTTTAAACCTGGGACCAAGATATACACTAACCTAAATAAATAGAAAAAACTAAACATATCTTACACTTACATCAGTACTTAGATTTTCTCTATTTTATCTACTCAATCTATTTATAGCAGACAGCCACAAGACCCCACCATTCAGCCACACTGTACTCTGTCTACAGTCAATAGTCTGATCCAGTATTTTGCATAAATTTCCAATCCCGATGTAAATTACACCTCACCATTGATGGTTAATCTTGTCCTAATGAATTCTCTATTGGATGTCTGGAACAAAATCTCAGTTGCCAATAATGGAAGGGCTGCAAGCTTGCAAAATATCATAGGAGGTTTGAAGTGGATTTTTCTTACACAACAATTTTCTTTTTCTGGATATATTTCAGTGATATTTTTAGGAAGAGTTGTTTGTTCTTAGTTTTTTAGAATTCAAATGACAATAATAATTTATATGGTTCTTTATAGAAAAAGAAATCTAGTCCAAACTGTTGAACATCACCTGTAAACTACAATTACCTCAAGGAAAAAAAAACAAACAAAAAAACAAAAAAAAACTTGGTTAGCCAAATTGGGGTAAGAACTTTGTTTATCTTACTGATGACTCTTGGTATGGTGTTATATAATCAATATATAATAATGCCATTACTGTGTCATGATACCCCATCTGGTCTCAGTTTCCTCGCACTGGACTGGCCAGTCTTTGACCTACCCTTCTAAGCAAGGTAGCTATAAAGTGCAACATTATGTTAATAACAATTTGTTTCCACCTTTTTTAGGGTGTTGGGTGTTGCTTGTGTTGCTTGATACACCATTCAGAGTTATGAAAAAAAAGCTGAATTTCAGAAGTATGAAGGATTGACCCTGCATGACCCTACTACTCGTGGTCAGTTGTCATGCCTGGGAGGCAGTAGTTTGTGTACAGAAACAAATATGTTTGCTGAAGAAAACTAGGCATATAAATTGTGTAAAGGCATTCTTCAAATGTTAACATTGATATAGTTTACTAAGCATATCAATTGTGTAAAGGCATGCTTCAAATGTTAAACATCAATATTGTTTACTAGACATATCAATTGTGTAAAGGCATGCTTCAAATGTTAAACATCGATATTGTTTACAAGGCATATCAGTTGTGTAAAGGCATGCTTCAAATGTTAACACTGATATTGTTTACTGGTTATATAAATTGTGTAAAGGCATGCTTCAAATGTTAAACATCGATATTGTTTACAAGGCATATCAGTTGTGTAAAGGCATGCTTCAAATGTTAACACTGATATTGTTTACTGGGTATATAAATTGTGTAAAGGCATGCTTCAAATGTTAAACATTGATATTGTTTACTAGGAATATCAGTTGTGTAAAGGCATGCTTCAAATGTTAACACTGATATTGTTTAATAGGCATATCAATTGTGTAAAGGCATGCTTCAAATGTTAACATTGAAATTGTTTACTAGGCATATCAATTGTGTAAAGACATGCTTCAAATGTTAACATTGATATTGTTTACTAGGCATATCAATTGTGTAAAGGCAAGCTTCAAATGTTAACATTGATATTGTTTACTAGGCATATCAATTGTATAAAGGCATGCTTCAAATGTTAACACTGATATTGTTTACTAGGCATATCAATTGTGTAAAGGCATGCTTCAAATGTTAACACTGATATTGTTTACTAGGCATATCAATTGTGTAAAGGCATGCTTCAAAAGTTAACATTGATATTGTTTACTAGGCATATCAATTATGTAAAGGCATGCTTCAAATGTTAACATTGATATTGTTTACTAGGCATATCAATTGTGTAAAGGCATGCTTCAAATGTTAACACTGATATTGTTTACTAGGCATATCAATTGTGTAAAGGCATGCTTCAAAAGTTAACACTGATATTGTTTACTAGGCATATCAGTTGTGTAAAGGCATGCTTCCAATGTATACATTAATATTGTTTACTAGGCATATCAATTGTATAAAGGCATGCTTCAAATGTTAAACATTGATATTGTTTACTAGGCATATCAATTGTGTAAAGGCATGCTTCAATTGTATACATTAATATTGTTTACTTGGCATATCAAATGTGTAAAAGCATGCTTCAAATGTTAAACATTGATATTGTTTACTAGGCATATCAAATGTGTAAAGGCATGCTTCAAATGTTAACATTGACTTTGTTACCTATATAAACTAGAAGTTTGATTACATTGTGCAATACAGAGGTACATGAAACACAGATTTATGAATGAAAAATGCAGCACAGAAATGTCACTCAGTGACTAGAGGAAAGAGATTTTTTATCAGAACAAGTGTATTATTGACTATACAATGTGATCTAGTAGGCCAAGATATTTATGATACTGCCTTGAGTGGCTCTGTACCAAGTTATGTATTATAGTGGTCATTCTTACCAGCTCAGAATCTAAGTCTAAAAGTTACCACCCAAGTTATGTATTATAGTGGTCATTCTTACCAGCTCAGAATCTAAGTCTAAAAGTTACCACACAAGTTATGTATTATAGTGGTCATTCTTACCAGCTCAGAATCTAAGTCTAAAAGTTACCACACAAGTTATGTATTATAGTGGCCATTTTTACCAGCTCAGAATCTAAGTCTAAAAGTTACCACACAAGTTATGTATTATAGTGGTCATTCTTACCAGCTCAGAATCTAAGTCTAAAAGTTACCACCCAAGTTATGTATTATAGTGGTCATTCGTACCATCTCAGTATCAAATTGTAAACATACCACATATGTTTGGAAAAGAATGGCAAATTTAGGATTTCTAGTTTCAGGATCACAAGGGTGTAGTGTTGATGAAATCATTAAATATTTAGTTAAAATGTTGAACTCAGTCTAATATATAACATCTGGTAGTATTTATTTTGGACCTAATCATAGTTAAAATACAACCATATTTAAAGTATTCTATGTTTAATAAAATTGTTTTAATAATTAGATCTCTTTCTAGTTTTTGTCCTCATGTATCATGTACTCATTTATTTTTAGCTGTTTTTTTTCTGCAGCTGAAGACTTGCTGGCTTTCCAGTGCATTGTACATTAGATTTACCATGAAATCATTTTGACCATTATTTTTCGACCTTTAATATAAGGTTAAATTTACAGCCAATCAGCACTTTTCAGTGCTTTGATTTATGCTGCATTCTGGGATTGAGGCTGACACTTCCTTTTATGTTTGCTTGTTAGGTTATTGCAATACGCTCTATATGTATCGCAATAGATCGGGGTACACTTCAAGCGTATAGTGACAGCCCTACAGTATAGTCTGGATTCTGTTGTTTGTATGTTTATTTATTGGGTTTATCATCCCAACAACAGTATTTCAGATACATTGAGACGGTGTCCACTTGAAGCAGATATAGTGTTGCTTTCACTGTGTATAGCATGCCGTGAACACCTGGCATTATACCATACCAAGTCACATTATCTTAACACCGGGCCAACCAGTTTGTTTCTGTTTATTGGGTTTATCGTCCCACCAACAGTATTTCAGTTATCTGGAGACAGTGTACACTTCAAGCAAATATAGTGCTGCCTTCACTGTGTATAGCATGCCGTGGACACCTGGCATGATACCACACCCAGTCACATTATCCTGACACGGGGACAACCAGTCGTGGAACTACCCTTATATTTGCTTGAGCGTTAGCAAGGGAACTATACCACTACCATTTTTAACGACGTTGGCATGTCGCGGCCCGGGATCGAACCCAGGGCCTCCCGTACCTGGAGCCGACGCTCTTACGGGCCATCCAGTCATGGAACTACCCTTATATTTGCTTGAGCGTTAGCAAGGGAGCTATGCCACTACCAATTTTAACAACAATGGTATGTCTTGGCCCATGATTGAACCCAGAGCCTCCCGTACCTGGAGCCAATGCTCTACCAATTGTGCTACCAGGTCCGGTCTTCCTTTTAAGCTAGGGGACATTAAATGGCCCATGTTTGGAGTCTTTGTAATCATCACTAAAGATAAGAATGTTCAACTTAAGTCTAGTGTACAGTCAATTGGTCAGTTTGTCAGTCAGATATTCAATCAGCTGGAAATGTCTCTGAAAGTGATCTGTCAAAATGATAAGCTAGGGAAAGAAGAAAGTTGGTAAAGTAGAAGAACAGGCAGAAAATATGGAGAAAGAAATGAGTGGAGAAAATGGATGGAATGGGGAGTGGAAAAAAAAAGATAAGGGATAGAGAAATTATTTCTTGTATGATTATTAAGTAAGTTCATATTTGATGAAAAGAGCTGTACTTCAAGATATTTTAATAACCTTGAGTAACTTATAATAATTAGTTGAGCGATGGGATTTGCCGCCATTTTTGCCGATACTGTGCAGCGACATTTCTATCATTATAGCCAGACATGTGATATTCCCTTGGTCCCAAAGAGGGAGACTTAGGCTCCCAGAGAGGGAGATTGGGGTTCCAGGGAGGGAGATTTCCGTGAATGCGCGTTAAATTGACTGTGTGGCTTATTTCTATTTGCAAAACAGTATTTTTTGTCTTTTTTATTAATAATAATAGTAATTTCAGTGATAAAAATGTTATTTACAATATTTTAAAATGAATTTTGGAATATATCTAGCATATTTTAGTTCACTATCTAGACATAAATTGTATGCTTTGGTTTTAAGCATGTGACCTTCAAAAACAACAGCCAAACATAGTGTAAACAAGTCAAGTGTCAACAGCACTTACTAATGAATTGAAAAATGCTTTCCAAAGAAATAATGAGTATGCAAGCATAAAAATAGTTTATTTAATTTGTAAGTTAGTGACAAAAGAGTTTTAATAATTATAAAATATTAGTGGTAAACACATTGATACCATTACTTTCTAAACAAAGTTAAATGAATTTGGAATACATGAAGACATTATACTAATCAAGAATAAATAGCAAACAAGTGCTTTTCTGTGACAAAGTAGTAAATAGATATCTGTCCGTTTTTTTAACATATATAAACCACATACTAATGTAAAAAATAAAGTTAAAATTATTTTACATTAATTAAAGAATTCATCTTTTGACAATGTATGACGTAAACTGATTTGAACTACCAGTAGTTGAAATGGAAAATATGTTTTAAAAGTGTCTAAGGTTGGCATTTTATTTACCGTTCATGCGCAAAATGAAATGGTATCAACTGTCAGAAAACCATTTACTTTTATGATACATGTATATCTGCAGGAAGAAGACAAATTTTCTTTCAAATAAAACAACACTATTGTAAAGTAAAGAAACGTTTACTCCTCTTAAAAAGTTAAAGTCAAAGTAAGCTTTACATAATGTTGGGAAATGTTCACCATTTCTTAGATTTGATCTGTTCCAATGTTACTGTGACCCTTGCAGATTTGTCTCCTAATTTCTACCCCGACATATTTCAGGGCTAGAAGCTTGCCTACATATCTTACACAATGTGTTGTTTAGTGAGTGCCGATAATGTCCTAAATAATAATTATGCAATTAGCAAAAGGCCTTACAAAGTATCAAATTAAAATCATTGATTGTTTTAGTAGCACAATGCACAAATATACATGTTGCAAGCTCTTTGTATTCAGCAGTGTTATTGTTTCACACATTCATCTCTTTCACGCAAACTTGTTTTTATGTTAATTTCATATGCACATTATTACTTTAACATAATGTTGTTTTTTTCCAACCATTACACGCAACAAGTTCTTAGTATAGGTTTAGAATCTAAATTGGTGATTCTTCCAGTCGGTTCATTTGGATTTGGGTCTGCTCATTTTGTTAAATGACTAATTACTTATTTACTTTTACTTTTGGCTTGCACGTGAATTCCTTTGTCCTGTGCGTTTTCATATTTTAGTATATATTGCAATGCTCACTGGACTTTGTCATATATTCTTATTCATCGAAAATAAACCACGATCGCTCGCTTCGTTCACTCCCTTTGGTTTTTAATTCCAGGACGAGTCGCCCATTTAGACACTAACCTTAACATAGTAAAACTATACACAATCGTCTCGGTTTAATAAAAATAAAATCAATACTAGAGTAAGTGTTATGAGTACACACGAACGCATCAGTTTCAACATATGCTGTAGTCTGCTGACAAAATGGCGCTATGACGCGATGACGTCACACATATAATTAGCACTAGTATGTTTTTTGTTTGTTTGAAAGGCACGAAGGCAGGTCAGTTGATAAACGTTTTTAAATTAGTCTGTCGTGTAATTTGCCTGCATTCAAGTGCATGCATGTTCGTTTTTCTGCATATTTACATGATTTACGTCGTGTATTTAGAGTACCGAAGTAAACGGAAATCAGCGTACTTTTTTGAAGTCAGGAGGTTTGTCAATCGCAATAATAATGCTGGAAATTATTTCCTTGGCTTGATAAGGAAAAAAACTGAAGATGTTCAGTCTAATTATACGGAGCCTGCGTTTGGGTAAATACAAATTAATTCTCATATCACCCTATTAACGGGTTATTGAACATTTAAAATTTCGAAGCTCAGTCCTATGCCTTTGTCCGCACGTGCGTTAAGCATTGCTTTCATTAGTTGTGTAAGAAATTAGAACATGTGACACTGGGCATGATCTCCGCCGTTCACTAAATAGGTGTGGTTTTAGTGTCAATCAAGGGATTACAGTTTGTGGCGGTTGCCTTTTTACACCATGAGGCGGGGCACGAAATTATCGTCGCGACCAATTAACACTGATTGGCAGTGATCTGTTTCGGTAAGCTGCACACATACACACGCAGATGCTGGTCGCTTGCAGTAGGATAAATTGCGTAATCAAATGATCGGCTGGTAGCTACTGTCTGGGGCAGTCTTTAGGTAGAATGAGATTAAGTCTGTCGGGAACATCAAAGCGGGAGAATTGATGTGCTCAGCGTGAGGCGTGAGACAGACCCTTGATATCGGGAGGCTCCCGGCGAAATCGGGAAACATCACATGTCTGTATAGCACAGAGGCACTTACGAGGTGCCCAGGGACTGACCCCAGCCGGTCCATTATACTGACATCGACGAGTCGGGCGTAATGCTGTCCCCTTAGCCAAGAGCGTTAGGAGGGAAGCCACTACTACCAACTTTAGTCTTTGGTGTGACCCGTCGGGGTTTGAACCCACGACCTCCCAATCCACAAGCCGACGCTCTACCACCTGAGCTATTATGGCTGGTAGTGAGGGTGGTTATAAAGCAGGAATAAGAACAAGAGGAAAAGAAAGAAGAAAAAAATAAAAGAGGAAGAAGAGGGGAAATAGGCTGCTGATGTTGATAGTTACTCCTTTTGATTATCATTTCAACATCACTGCCCCTATGACTGCTAATTGGTGCCACTCTGGAGAGCAGTGCCTCTTATGGAATGCATTTTTTATAGAGACAGTAGTGTAGCAAGCACTAATAGAAAATCACAGCTATTCTGCAAGACCTTTTTCAGAAAAAAGAATCAAGCATTCCTCTTTTAACAGTGCAGCTAGCAACAATAAAGTGGAGCTTGCAATCATAAAAAGTAGCGACCATTAATAGGAATGACAGCCGTTTGGTGAGGTTTTGTTTAACAAATAAAACCGAGTATGCCAATGTTAGCAATGCAGCTTGCAATTACAAATGTAGCAAACAACAAGAAAGAAAGCAAAGTAGCAGATGGTCTAGTTCCCAGCTGAGTTACAGTTTGTCACTGTAAAATATTTATTTATTGAATCCACAGTTTAAATATAGTATTCAGCTCCCAGAATAACCATCTTCTTGTTTACAGTATATGCTCTCTACAGCACCTTGGGGCAGTCTCACACCCATGCTCCTTCTTGTACACTTAATTGTACATACTGTCATCAAGGGAATGAAACCTTGCTTAGATTGGCTGTGCTGGAATCATTGTGTGACAGAATCCCAGGGGACTATCTATCATTAACGGAGGACTCAGAATTGTTCACATTTTGCCTTGGTGTTGATTCTGTATCTTCTCATCCTAGATAACGTTACAGACTGAAACCTTTATGTACTAAACAGAACATATTTATTCAGCAGCATACATGTTGTACTTTTTCTGAGGTCAAAGTGGGAGATTTTCACTTGCAAAGTGGGAGATTTGTTATTTTCATATAAACAAAGAAGGAAATTATCTGTTTCCATGAGGGGAGATTTCAGAAAATGTGTAAAACACCCCTCAGTTTCAAATAATTTTTAACAGTAAAAGAGGGTGTTTCTCTCCAAAAGTAGGAGAGTTTACATGTATGCAGCAGTGGTATAAAGTATATCATCTTGTTTAATTGTTTGCTTGTTTTATCACACAGACACAATTATAGTCCTATGGGCAACATCCAGCTAATTATTGGTGGAGGAAAACCCAAGACTTTTGTCTGGGTAGAACCACTGGAGCATCGCTGGAAAGCTGCAAAACCTTGACACATGAAAGTTCTCCCCTTGACCGGGACTTGAACCCTCACTGTGAGGGGCTGAGCACACTAACCTCTTTGCCACGAGCGCCCCCACATCATCTTGCAGCGACTCGGTTTTGTAAAGGTACATGATGCAAAGCATCGAACAATCCACACTTGAAGCATTTAGTATCAATTGAGCTTATCAGCATATTGTTTATGATATGAGATCTTACAAGAGCCTGTCGAGGTCCTGTTTAACAACAGAACAATGGTGCCTAACAACAAACCAATCAAGAAACAGAAAAACTTTGTTATTAAAAGATTTACAATGCTGTTAAATTTTCATGTCTCAAAATAATATGGCGTATCAAATTGTCTTTTGGTACATGAGAAAAGGTGCGATTACTAACAACAAAATAGAGCATAACATTTGAATGCAACTTAAACTAAACAAAGCATACATACACATAGAGAACATTAACGATTTTAAGTGACATGTAAAGACATTTAGTGACATGTGGAATGGGATTGGAATTGCTGGCATTTTTGCCAATACTGTGCAGTGACATTTCTATCAGTATAGCACAGGGGTACTTATGAGGTGCCCAAGGACTGAATCTGGCCGGTCCATTCTACTGACACCTATGAGTCAGGTGTAATGCTATCCCCTTAGCCCCGAGGGCTAGGAGGGAAGCCACTACTACCAACTTTAAAGTCTGACCCGGCCAAGGTTTGAACCTGCGACTTCCTGATCCGCAAGCCAACGCTCTACCAATTGAGCTATTGTGGCTGGTTGTAGTGACATGTAGCATTTTATGCTCATTTTATTCCGATATTGACCAAACTTGAATAATAACAAATTTAATGCATGGAAAAGCTGCACTTCACTTGTTTATAGAACAACATGGTGCCATCCATAGACTTCTCCAGAAACTATTACATAAAGATGCCCGGCGTCAATAAATGAATTATTAGTAAACAGGTAGTTTCTAAAGACTGTAATGCCTCTGGATTGGAAAAATCCAAAGTGTTGATGCTTTTTAACTTTTATAAAGCCATTTTCAGCTCAATAACCCATTGCATGTACATCTCCAAACTGACCGTACAGGACTATAGAGCTGTATTGTATGTATAGCGAGAAGCGGACAAGTCCAGTGGTAGGCCGTACGACTCCGGACCAAGGGGTCTGTGATTCAGACCCTGGTCAGGTTGCCGCTAATTTCCTTGAGCAAGAAAATAACCTCGCATCATTCCACTCCAGCCAGTTGTATAAATGGGTATCAGCGAGGGATATTCTGGCCAATTATATGAATTCCCAATGCCATGTGTTAGCTTCCAAAGTACAGGATTGACAAATGCACCCAATGACCAGGGGGTAAACTTCAAAGACTGACCAACATTTTTTAAAGCCTTTTATATATACTTATCTTGTGTTTAAAGGAATAATTTTAGAAGCAATTTGCTACTCCACCACCTCTATAGAGTACAATGTCCACTTAAAGGTGGTATCCGACAGTTTGGACCAAAAATTTTTTTAATTAAACATCTTACTAAACCATTGTAACCTGAACAGATCACACAAAATGCTGTTTATTGATGTCCTATACCTGTCTGAAAGGTGTACCATAAGGTCACAATCATCATTACAAATATGTATTTCCTATCTGAGCCACGATGCACAGTTATTTTTCAAGCCAAGACACCAAGGTGACCACTTATGTTTTAGCTCATCCACGTCAACTGCTAAGATGTTGATGTCTATTTTTAGCCATAATCAGTCTTAAATGATTTGGAAAGACTGAACATTTTAAGTGTTGATTAACGAGTTAAACTACCCCAAAATTGAGATACTGTTGAAAATCGTCAAAGCTTAGACTAAAGTATGATGTTTTTCTACAGAAACAAGCATTTGATAGTATTGCGGGCAATACAGTAGTCCCCTACCGGTCCCTCAAAAAGTTCTTTAATTATCATACGCTCCTGTTTATTGCCATTTATAATTAATTTGAGGTTGAAGTCTGTATTTGTATAATTATGGCTTAAAAATGAAGTAATAAACAATGAAATCTACAGTAGTTGGGGTTCACATAATTTTTTTTAATTAACCTGGCCTAAATAATTGTTAACTTATCATGACATTTATTTTTGGCCTTTATTTAAGGTATGAGCACCTTAATGCACTATCATTTAAGGTAAGTGCACCTGAATGCGCTATCCAAAACTTCACGATTTTGCTGCAAGGTCATGCTGTGACCTTGACCCTCAAGGTAGCGTCCCAAATGTTGTGCGTGACACGTCATCTCTATATGGTGATCATTTCTTTGAAATAGTTGTAAAATCCGACTTCAAATAACAAAGTTATGGGCCGGACACGATTTTGCTGCAAGGTCATGCTGTGACCTTGACCTTCAAGGTATCGACCTAAATGTTGTTCGCGACACTTCATCTCAATATTGTGATCATTTCTGTGAAATAGTTGTAAAATCTGACTTCAAATAACAAAGTTATGGGCTGGACACGATTTTGCTGCAAGGTCATGCTGTGACCTTGACCTTCAAGGTAGCGACCCAAATCTTGCTTGCGCCAAATCATCTCAATATATTGATCATTTCTGTGAAATAGTTTTAAAATCTGACTTCAAATAACGAAGTTATGTGCCGGACACGATTTCGCTTCAAGGTCATGCTGTGACCTTGACCTTCAAGGTAGCGACCCAAATTTTGCGCGTGCATATTGTAAACATTACTACCTTTTAACATACCAAGTTTCATGCGCCTAGCTTTAAAAGTTTTTAAGTTATCAAAGGATCCAGATTTTTAGCGGACAGACAGAGAGACAGACGGACTAACAGTAAGCACCTGTATCGGGAGTTCAAACAGATATAAAGAACGTATGTACATACATAATAACTAGTAATAAAATTAACTAACAACATAAGTATAAAACAAACTTTCCCCATGTGTAAATTCAGTATACAGTGACATATGGAATGTGCACTTAAATATATGTGACATAGAGTTTGGAAAAAACAATTTTGACATTAAAACAAAAACTTTTCAATTAATTTTAATTAATTTGGAGGCGATTTTTGTTTACACTTGGGACTAGGAACTTTTCTCATTAAAGTTTAAATAATGCATCATTGTTTTGTAATATTAAGCTCTACTTTCCTATAATTTTGTTAATATTTTGTTTATATTTACATTATGTCATGTTATGATGATTATATTTATAAGGATGTCATGTAATGATGATTATATTTATACATTGTAGTAATGTAATGTAATGATGTTTATATTAATACAATGTCATGTAATGATGATTATATTTATACATTGTAGTAATGTAATGTAATGATGTTTATATTAATACAATGTCATGTAATGATGATTATATTTATACATTGTAGTAATGTAATGTAATGATGTTTATATTAATACAATGTCATGTAATGATGATTATATTTATACATTGTAGTAATGTAATGTAATGATGTTTATATTAATACAATGTCATGTAATGATGTTTTTATTTATAATAATGTAACTTAATGATGTTTATATTTATATAATGCCATGTAATTATAGTTTATTTTTATAATAATGTCATGTAATGATTGTTTATATTTATAATGATGTCATGTAATGATTGTTTACATAATATCAAGTAATGTCACTATGCTCCTTTTGATAACTGATACTAATGTTATGTCACTTTGTAAAAAGTCTTCTGCAGATCCGTATGTGGACATTTTATGATCAGGAACATAGAAATTACGGAGATTGGTTTGAATACTAATCGTAAAATATGATGTTGTCCTCATCATGTACATGTTCCTACATGTATGCTTGAACGTGTACAAATTGATTTTAAATACAATAAAACCTCTCCAAAAGGCACCTCTTCTTGTTTTTACATTGCAGCAAAAGTTAACGACATTTTGAATATTCAATATTTTGATATTATTAAAACATCCATAAGGTAATATGGAATTAAAATACTGTTTTATATAGGGAACTTTAACTTGCCATCAATGATGACCTCTGCACAGCAACACCTCTCAGCAGCAACAGTTTTCTGTGCTTCCGCCAAATGTTGCTGTGCAGAGGTT